>VZUI01088993.1:0-357955 GCA_013401135.1 Cettia cetti | reverse complement strand
GCGGAGCCGCCCCCGCCCCGCCAGGCTCCGCGCCAGCAGCGCGCCGCAGCCAGCGAGGCACCGGGGCGCGCATCCCGCCCGCCGCCACAGGAGGAGGAGGAGGAGGAGGAGGATGAGGATGAGCGGGGCGCTGCGGGGAGCGGCGCCGGCTGCAGGTAGGAGGAGGCGGCGGGGAACCGCGGGGGGAGCCGCCCGCCGCCGCCGTGCGCGGAGCGGGTCCCGGCGCCCCGCGGAGCTCGGCGGAGTTGAGCGCAAAGTTTTTCCGCCGGGAGGGAGGCGCTGGAGCGGCGGAGCCGGCGAGGAGGCGGGGAGGGATGCTCGGGCAGCGCGGTGCCGCCTCGCCTGCCGGCCAGCCCTGCGCGGCTGGGACGTGCGAGCGGGGATGCGAGCGGCGGCTCGCCCGCAGGAGCCGCGCTTCGGGGCCGTGCGCGGGGATTTAACACTTCCAGAGCCGGGCACGGGCAACTTAGAGCCGTAGTGAGCATCTCCGAGCCGTGCTGGGAATGAACGTGAGACACCGCTTGCTTTCTTATTTGTGTGTGTGTGTCTGTGTGTGTGAGACTCTGGAGCAGGGTTTTCTCGCCATCCACCTCGGCGTGCCAGCCGGGAAGGGGCAACTTGAACCAGCTGGCCCCTCTTGGTTGAATATTTATAGCCCGAATAAATATTTTGTTGCCCTTCTGCCTTTTTCTCGACGCCTTCTTGTAGTGTAGATGATTAATCAGGGAGGTTAGTGGCCAATTAGGCATAACCTTGTAGAAAAATAATTATGTGAGGATATATGGGGTTTTATTAGTGATGTGATACAGAATACACCCAGATCTTGGTAGCTGCTTCCCCATGTGTGCAGATTTAGTGTGTTCTTGATTTTAAATGGAAATGAAAGTGTAATGACAAATATGTTACTTCCAGGGGAAGACTATTATTTGCCTTGCCAGTGAAATATACAGCAGCTTCAAAGTAAAATGTGCATGTCTGGGCATATAGAAAGGGGTTCTCTTTTTCTGGTCAGTCACTAAATGATTTTCTCTCTTTTTAACATGGTCTTTCTAGTGGTGCTGGTTGCTTTGCATGTTTGGTTTGCAGAATGAATTTCATTTCTGTGCCCTCGGAGTCTCGTGAGGAGGAGTGCACTGCTGTGTCTTCTGAGGCTGGTTGTTTTAACTGATCTTGTTAAATAATGCTATTATTAAATGATGGCAAATTGAAGCAAATGTGTTTTTCATTGCCCACAAGTTGTGGTTCTGAGCTAAATTTCTTTTTATGGCTGGAGAGGCTCTTGCACTGCAGTATTACAATACAGCCATATTAAAAAGGTCCTTGGAGCAAATAACCCTCTAACGCTGCAGCTACGTTTTCAGTAGACTTCAGTAGTACTGTGGGAAGTGATTATGTTGGATTTAAGGAATCTGGGCTGAATTGATTGTGCTTTTTTTATTGTGGTGTTAAACTGCTTGTAGACGTTCATGTGAGTGGTAAATCTAAACCCAAAATCTAAAGAAGCAAAGCTCCAAACCCAAGGTTTTATTTGTGATGAATATTTTTTTTTGCAACAGGTTTTTCTGTGTTTTTTTTCCTTCCTTTCTTCCTTCCTTCTCCCTGCAATTGGCAGAGAGGTCTTCAGCTTAAATACCTTTCCTTAACCAAGCAGAGTGCAGTGTAGATGATCCCATCATTCTCCTCTGTGTATGGTTTACTCTATCTCTGGTGCTGCAAGGAACGAAGGCAAGTAAGACTAGAGATAGAAGGCAAAGAAGATTCCTGAGGTTGATGGTGTTGGCAAATTGATTAAGGTTTGCTCTGAAGAACCCCACTAGAAAGTGGGTTTGCTCTGAAGAACCCCAGGTTCTAGATGGTTTCTTTGGGATGTCATGCTGATAAACCTCTCCTTCAGCGATTTCACACCAAATCCTCTGGTGTGTGCTTGGCAGGTGTGAAAAGCAGACGTGGAACTAAGCTTCTAATGTCAATATTTGGTGCTAAAAAATTAATTTTTAGCAGAAGACAAGCAGGTTGGTTACTTCTCTTTAACTACAGCTCTTCTTAACTGCTTTTTGTTTGCTCTAGTACACAAACACATAGCTCTTAAAATTGAATTAAGTGCATAAACTGCTTGAACCAGAGAGGGGAGACAGACTAATAAATAAAGATTAAAGCTACTGTGCCACTGGCTGGCTGATTACAGCTTTGGCCTGATCACTCAAGCAGTGCTCCAAGCAAGTTCTCCATGCCCAGCACCTTTTTTTCTGGACTGGAGGATGGGAGTGCTGGGGGTGGCTGTGGGGTGACACCTGCTCGACTGACACTTATTGCAGAGTGACACCCACTGCTCTGTAATTTGGCCTCTGTAATGATTTTCTCTGGAGAGCTGACAGAGAATTAAAATGTTTACAGTCAGGGTTTTGGAAAGGTTCTTCAAGATGCAGAGAAGAGGGTGGAGACGTCCATCCATTTTTAGATCTTGCTAATTCCAAGCTTCTGTAGCTCCTGTAGTTCTGTAGTTCTTGCTAATTATTACTGATTGTCATGGCAGTGGCTGTTTCAGAGCACAGGAGTGCCAACGTTTCCACTCCACACAGGGTAATCTTAAAAAGAAATCAAAGTGGGAAGGAAGGAGTGGCTGAAGGAGATATCTTACTCCAGTCTTTTCTTCAGGATGTTCATGAAACAAGGCAATGGATGAACAATTTGACACTTTTGAAATTCAATTTCAGTGGGAGGACTAAACTTTACATCCTGTGTTTGCTGTAAATGCCATATAATCTTGACAATATTATTATAAGGATGCAAACCTCAAAGTTTTCCAGCTCAAGCCCATTTCTCCACTGGAGCAGAACCATGGGAGCAGAGGGCTCTGTGGTGGAGGATGGGTGTCATTTCCCATGTGGATGTCAGCTGTGTGCAGAAAGAGCTGGGCTGGAGTCAAGGCTGGTACCCAGAATGGCAGTAGATGAAAAAAAAAAAGTCAGTGATTTCTGGTGATCAGCTCTCCCCTTATCAAACTCATGTGTGTGCTGCAGATCAGGAGCGTGGTCTGTGCTTCTCTAACCATCTGATGCTGCCCTAAAATCCTTTTGCAGATCCATCTGTGCTCATCAGGTGAGCCTCAGTCATGCTGGTGCCTGGTATTCACCCTCTGGTAACTTTAATTTCCTTACTCAGTTCCATACCCTTCACCAGGCATGTTTGCTGCAGAAGTAGGATGCTGTTGGAGGTTTCCCATCCCCCTGTTCCATCCACACTTTGTCAAGGGAATTGAGCATGATGTTGCAGCCAGCCCAGCGTGGAGCTGACAAACAGGGATCCCTTTGCACTGACACCTCCTACAAGGGGAGAAGGAGGAGGGTTATGATGCTCAGGGGAAGATCCCAGAATGGGTGTATTCCCTGTGTTCCCCGTTTCTCTGTCTGCAGCCTGTCTACAATTGCTCTCTCAGATTTTCAGTGATGTCCTTCTGCTTTCAGAGCTCTAAGGAAGGAATAAGTGGTGCATTTTTGGGTTTGTGCTTAACCAGGGATGCAGGAGCAGGCTGGAAGTGAAAACAAGCCAATCTCAACTGCTGCTAAGAGCTCTTGGAAGGGGGAATGAGAAGTATTCTTTTGAGTAACCTGGATAGCAGGTGGAAATGACCCCATACACAGTGTCTATAAAACTGCATGTTGGATAAAATGGTCCTATTACAGGAAGTGCAGAGGGCAAAAAACCTAAGCAGTCTTGACTATCATTTTGGGATTGTTCTGCAAGAAAATCAAAGGCTTGTCACTTTTTGCTTTTATGCACATAAATCACCTTTGCTCCTCCTGTTTCATAAAATGCACTGGGTCAGGACTTTGCAGTTTGCCTCTACACTATTGTGAGTATTTACAGTAGAATACACATAGCACACAACAGGAGATTCATATTTCACAGCACTTTCATTTTTCATCAGTATGCCAAGTTAAAGAACCTCCAACTTCCCTTTAAAATAGCATGAAGATTTGCAAGCCAGTTAAAAGGGATGAGAATACATTTTGATATTCCTCTTTTATAACCACAGATTGATGCATTCAACAGCCAACTCCTTTGATTCTTCCAACATTTCAACGTGAGTGACTTAGTGAAAAAAACACTGTATGAATATTTACTCCTGTTTTAATGTAGCAGAGCCCTACTGAAGTCAAAGCAAGTGCAGCTGATTCCTCAAGCTGAGGATATGGCCCAGCAAAGGACTTTCCTAACTGGCAGGAGCCTGGTTTGGTACCATTCCTTACAGGGCAATATTTTAGAAAAAAAGAAAAAAGAAAAAAACTTACTAACATCAGAGGGATTTCTCATTTGTAAAGCTAAATGCTCCTCAGTGAGAGGTGAGGGGATTACTCCAGCTCAGAGAGTGTTTTCCCTGACTAATATATCCAAAATATATGTTGGGATTGCCCAGCACTGATAATTCACACACCTCTGGGGTGGAATACAGCAGCCATTCCAGGCTGGAAACATTATGCAGGAGGGGTTTAGGGAAGAGAAATGAAGAAAAACTAATCCAATTGAAGCTGCAAGGGGAATTTAGGAAGCAGAATGCAATTATCTGAGTTGGAGATTGGCCAGGACATGTTAGTTAACATTTTTGCTCTTGTGGGAATTTTCATGGGATCTTTAATGACGATGAATGGTCAGGGCTCTATTTTACATCTCATTTGAAAGCCTGAGCTTTCACTTCTTCATGAGGATGAAGTGAATGCTTTCTCTTCCTTCAAGATGAGTTGCTTTAGTCAATCTGCTTTCCTCCCACAGGTCAGGGCTCTCCAGGCACACCTGCCTGGCAATTCCACCTGGCCACTGGTTTTCTTCACCCTGAACTTCCTAAGAAGGAAGTCCCAATACTCAGCACTGCACATCAAAACCCAATTCCAATTTGAAAGGTCTTCATGTGGAGAAGATTCCCTACAGTTCAATTGGCCATGGCATAGAATCCAGAATGGTTTGGGTTGGGAGGGATCTTAAAGATGAACCCCCTGCCATGCCATATTTCCCTCCTTCCTAAGCACCAGGCTGCCAGGTTTCTCCCTTGTTTTTGAGGACTAATGGATGGAAGAATCATGTGTCAATAGTAAATGTGATGAATCTTACTGAAACTGGCATTCCAGGAGAAAGGAGCTGATGCATAAAATATTTTCTTCTCTGTAATCACGATTTTCCGTTTAGCTATCTGAACTTGAACCCTTTCCGAAACAAACAAGCAAACAGGCACTTCTCCTCTGCAAAAAATCAGTGGCTGGTTACAAATGTGGTTTTATATTAGTGCTTTTTGGTATTCAGGCAAGGAAAACAGTAGGATGGCAGTTTGCTTCTCGGGGGGAGAAGGGGCTTCTTCTTCTTTTGGAGGTTCTGGGATGGTGTGTTTGGTGTGATTCAGTCAAATATCATTCTGGGAACTCAGAGGATTGCTCTGTATCCACTGAGTTACCTTTTAATCTGTTTATCAATGTGCTTGCAGACTATCTTAGAGGTCATGAAGCAGTGGCAGATGCTGGGAGATAAAATTAGATATGCATCCAGACTTTACTGTATAATTTTGTTAACAAAAAGCAATGTAGTAGTAGATATACTCTTTTTCCTGTCTTTATCTGCTGTCCTGAGATTCTGTTTTCCTGCAAGATCCAATATAGGTAGGCTGTGCTTCTAACCAACACATGCCCCTGATACTCATGTGCAACACAAATAATTAAAAGATAACAGGGTTATCTCCTTTTAGCAAAGATTTTTGCTGTTTATATAGGAATTTCCTCCAAAACTCTCATGGTAACATCAATGTCAATAATCTAATATGCTGTTTCAAAATCACTCAAAATCTTCATAATGTATCAAGTGATACATTTTGTATCCAAGGATTTTCTTTCTAAATTTTTTGTCTTTTTGTGGACAGTTTAGGTTGTTTTGTGGTCCATGGAAGAATGGGTAAAGCCAATATCTACATCCACTCATCCTGAATTTCTGGTTAAAATTTAATAGCTGACCACTCTGACCTGCTATGGTGCATTCCCTACAGAATTTGTGGGATTTCACAGGGGTGAGTGCTGGGGAGAATCTCACCACTCTGTTAGTGCCAGACTTGCTTTAACTTACAGGTGGATTTTAATTATTCTCATCTCCTCTCAGGATGTGAATAAAAAGCCCAACTCTGAGCTTTTCAAGAATGTTTAGAGTATGTGGGATAAAATGTTAAAGGTCAAAAGGGATCTTGATCATTGTCCAAAAGCCTCAGAGGAAACCACTTTTTCTCATCTTTAAAATAACAATGCCTGTGGTCCAAGGTTTCCTGGATAGGTGTGCAAGGCTGGGTTTTGTCCCTCATAAACAAAGTGAACGTGCTTGGGGACCCCCCCATGTAAATAAAGTGCCCATTCCATCTGCCTCTTGTAGCTTGACCCACAAAATCACAGCAAATGGTTCCACTGCATGAAAGAATTTGATGAATATATCATGTTGGCCAGGTGTAAAGCTGTGATCTGTGACATTTCATGCCTCATGTGGGCATTGTGCTGTCATGTGGCACAGTGGGCTGCATTAAAAGAGTCTTTGGGGATAAAGAGAGACAATATGGACAGAAGCTGTTGTTAGGCAAAATAAATTATAGAGTAGCTCATCCAGTGTGAGAAGGATTGGGAGTGATGTAGTTTCAAACATTGTTTTTTCAGTAATTGTGCTGTTTGAATTGTGACCTACTTTAATAACATTCTATCGTTTTTAATATTTCTTTATTCATTACATTTTTATACACACTCAGGTGGTTTACTGCAAGCTGTGTGGAAATTACAATGAAGGTCAAGTGCTCTCTGTGAGGATAACTTATTACTGAAAATATTAACTGTTGTCATTACTGTTTTCCAACATGAAATTTTATTTGTCTGGTGAATGAAGAGATGATCTTGGGCTTGTGTTAAAGTGTGTGATTACTGTCAATAGACCCAAGTCCCTCCAGTAACAGTTTTGAGATGTGCATGATCACTGAACAAGCCTCACTTTAAATAGATTTATTTTTCCCTACACCCTTAAGCTGGTACAGGCCCTTATCAGAAATATCTTTGAGATCAGGACTGGTTTATATAGATTTAACTTTAAAAAGCCTTCAGTAAGCTGAGGCTAAACTGAGATTTGCAACTTTACTATTGAAATAACCATGCCTTCACTTGGCTTTGCAGCCCTTCAAATGAGCTTAAATTCATGCTTCAAATTGTATTAGTTTGGTATTTTTCATGTGGAAAAGGCTTTGGCCCACTGGAGGTCTGTGTAGAGTTGGAGTAAAGCCTCAGTTAGGGCTGAGAGCAGGCTCTGCATGGCCAGTGCTGGGCTCAGTTAAATCACAGCTGCTCCATAGTGGTTTTCCATTAAAAATACCTTCCAACAGTTGCCCTGAGGTTAGTGGATGTGTAATTGTGAATTTTCACTGAGAGTTTGGAAAAATGGGATCAGGACATCACCTTCTCAAATCATAAGCCCACTTTGATAGAGCAAATATATTACTTTTCTCAGACCCATGGAAATCCAGGGGAAAAAGGCAAGCCTTGGAGCATCCTTGCTGTCCTTACTAACATATGTGGGATACCAGTGCATAATTTCTTCCACATTATTGAAATAGAATCATTTTTTGTAAAGGTCAGCTGTCCACACTGTCTGAAGTGTTTCAGTTTTTATTATGCAGATTTGAGGTTCCTTCAGGAATCCAGTCTAAAATGGGCAGAACGAAGACAGAAGAGTTGCAGTGAATATTCACCCTTTTGGCTGTGGCAGCAGATTGGGGATTGAAGCTTTACCAGCTTTCTCATTGCATTATCAAAATTCTTTCCTGCTGGTTTGATGTGATGGACTTAGAGGTTTCCCTGGTCCAAGGCCAGGGACATCTCAATTTACAAGTCATGTGTATCTAATTTTCCTTCTGAGCTATGTAATTTGAATTCTCTACAGTTGTGTCTTCTAAGTATAATCTGGAAGAAAAATGGAGTGGGTAGGTAAACGTCCTGCTGTTAAAATTTCTGGGCTGCTGTGCTGGCTTTGGGTTGGACAGGTGAGTTAGGAAGGCAAGAACAGTTTTATAGAAACAAAAATGAGAGGTTTTTAGCTAAATGTCTGTTTTCTGGTTGCAGTTGAGCTAGGCAAAGCTTTCATGTCAGCCCAGCATAAGAGAGGACCAGGGGAAGGTTAACCCAGGAAAGAGAGGAATTCTGATAAAGACTTATTAAACCCCTCTGGAGAACTGAATAAGGAATTGTCTTTTCCATTTGATGAAGGGTGTCACTCAGTGTGAACAGGCAGCAGACACAGGCAGGACACCTCCCACAGGTGATGTTCTGTAGGAAAGCTCAGTGCCTTGGCATGTTGGGGCTGCTAAACCTAACACAGACCAAACAATCTCCTGGAAGAGTTTGTGGTGGAGCTGAGGACCCAGACTAGGGGTGACACTGCTTCTGGCACAGACCAGCCAGGCTCACAAATGTGATTATCTCAAGATGTGTGTGCTCTTGGGGCCTGCCAGGGAGCCAAGGCTGCTGCACACAGGGCCAGCTGGCCCTCTGCTCCCAGGCAGAAGGGATTTCTTGCAGTGAGGTGAAGAACTCAGCCAAAAGCCAGTGTGGAGCAGTTCATCTCTCCCCTGCTGTCACCCAGGTTTCTCTTGAGTCAAAGCTGTTTGAGTGTGGGACACAACAGAAGTTGTTTCTAAGAGACAGGCAGCAATGTTGGAGGAGAGATGTTATCTTCTAGCAAGGCACCCAGTGTTGCAAAGGTGTAGAAAACTGAGGTAATTGCTTGTGCAGGTGATTTATTTTGCTGTAGTTTTAAGCAGTGCCTTGGGTTTAAGGCCTGTTATTTCCCTTACTCAGTGATAGGTGCTCTATCCTTGGTGTTTGACAGAGTAATGATCTCTCTGCTGGAGCTGCTTGTTCTTATCCAATACTTGTGTTGGATATGTCTGTATCCATCTGTACCTGGCTCTAAAGGGACCCAGCAGAATTTTAAATGTATATATTAAAAAAAAATAAAAAGTTTAGAAACCATTAGATTCCATTTAGGTCATGTTTGAAGCTTTGTTCCAAGCTCACTGCATGGAAACTCCGTTTTTATTGGAAGTGGAGAACCTTGGGTAATTGCTTGACATGAGGAATTAGGGCTTAAGAAGAACACTAAATATCATGAGACTTGTGATAAAATCTTAAGCACTGTATAAGCCAGTGAGGGCTGTCAGATTGTAATTAGGTTTGATCATTATCATCTTGAGCCAGATTTGCACAGGTTGCTGAGACATGGAAGGCCACGTGCCCCATTACCAATTCCATGAGCACCTCAGAACCCTTCCTTGATGGAGGTGATATGGGCTGGACAGACATTTTCTTTGTTTCCTTTGCATTTTTTGCCTCTTCCCTTCACAGGTTACTTTGCACAAGCTCAGGTTATCTCGTGCTCAACCACAGGCCACCAGGAATTCCTCCCCTCTGGAGACATGATCTGTAGGTTATGGTTTGCCCAATTTTTCTAATTCTGGAGATTGAGGAATTAGTTTGAATTCTATATGGTTGTCCTTGAAATAGGCTGGTTTTCTGTGAAAATGCTTGTCTATTTTGGTAACTTTTTGTAACTAAATCTTGAAAAACTATGATATTAATATCAAAATAAGAATGTCACCTTATGCAGGGCCCTGGGGCATGTTTCTTAGTGGTAGGACCTGGAATAGAGTTTATTAATAATTCCACTTATTACAGACTCTGTTGCCTTCAGATTACCATTTCAAGTACAAATCCACAGTGGAGATTACACATGGCAACATTTCAAAAGCAAAGTTCAGATGCTGTAATTGTGCAACGGAGTCGCTTGGAATTATTTAATAAAAGAGGCATACCAAAAGGTTCCTTGCTCTAATTTCATTAATAATGTATTCTGCATTTGGCTGGAGACATTTGGCTGGCAGCTTTTCTTTCAGGGTGCTGGGGAACAAAGCAGTAACCCACTAAGATTTCCTCCCTGGGGTCAGGCTCTACCTCATGGCTGCTAAGAGTGGCAAGGAGAACACAGAGCCCTGATTTCAAAAATACGAACTAGAGAATGGAATAGTGGTTTTTAGCTGTCAGCAAATAGGAACAGAGATGGGAGAAGGAAAATGGCATGTCCATTGGAGCTGGTTAATTTGATATGTGTCCTGATTTATTTTCCCAGTTTACTGAAGAAGCAGTGTGGACACACACACTCACTGCTGTGCCAAAGACCTTCACAGGAGCAGTTTATGCCAAAGCAGCTTCTTCTGCCAGGGAGAGTTCTCTTCTAGTTGCAAACATAATATTTTACCTTGCAGATGTCAATGCTGGCTCTCTGGTTCTGCTCACCTCTGCCTCCCCTGCAGCTCCCACACCTGATGGTGCTCCCAGCCCTGCAGTTGCCTGGCTAACTCACTTTCTGCCTCATTGACTTCCCAATGACTGCTGAACACCGTTCCCAAATTCAGGACCAGCCCACCTTTGTGACTGGCTGCTCAGTTTGCTGCAGTGCCAGCCTGTTAAGTGACTTCTCTTTGAAAATGTTACAGCCATACATCTTTGGAATTGTGGAGCTGGGTTTTGTTACCTTCACCAGAAGGAGGGAATGAACACTGGAGAAAAAATATCCCTCTGAGGGCACTGTGAAGAATTCCAGCCAAGGGATTCAGCAGGGTGGAGCTGGTGCCAGGGGTTGTGTGTGTTGGTACCTCACTGTGGGCTTTCCTAAGAAAAGCAGGAATTCCTGGTTACCTGATCCATCTTCAACATCTCTAACAAATACCAGGCCAAGCCACTTGTGTTGTTGGTATTTTGCCTTTGAAGAAGTGAATGCCAAGGTTATGGAGAGGTTTAAATATTTTTTCATTGAGAAGAGACCTTCTTTTGAGTAAACCTAAGGCAACTTGAGATCACTGTCTTGGAGTTCTGAGCTCTTGTCAGCTTGGTGCTCACAGTGACAGAAACACACGTCAGGGGGTGAGCTGTGAGTGCTGCTCCCCATCAGTTGTTTTCCTCTGTACAAAATGATGTATTCAGTCCTTGGTGGCTCCCAAGAGAGAGTCTTGGAGTGATTCCATTCTCACAGCTACATCTGCATCTTTGTGGGCCCTCTCTGGTCTGGTTGCTGACTCTAAGTCTGTGGGAAGATGAACAAGTGTGAGTCAGGGGTTTTTTGTTTCATTTGTTACGATTCTGCTCAGTCTGAGTTGAGTCTTTTTTAATGGACACTTGTGTGGACTTAATAGTGGCTTTTTTTCCCACGTGATTGTTTCTAAGGTCTTTCTTCCATTGCATTTAAGGCCTTTTTTAAAACCTTGGGTGAGTGTATCCAGATTCCATTGCAGTTCAGGGACAGCATTGTGATTTCCCACCTTGTGCACAGTCTTAACCAAAAGCCCCCTTTCATGTTGTATATCTCCTGTTGTTTTTATCAATTTCCCCACCTATTTAAAAGTTCTATGTCTGATTTCAGAATCCCTTCAGTTCCTTAAATGCTGGAAAGTAGGTGGTATTTTTGCTTTGAAGGCCTGTAAGTACCATACTAACAGCACAAAACCAAAATCCTACATAAACTCAAGTAGTTTTTCCTTAATTCCTTAGCTAATTGGGGCAACTAATAAAGTAAAATTGGGGCTGAGATGTGACATTCATGTGCTTTGCTGTATGCTGTGGACATCTGATTTGTAATTGCAATGTTGATTATTTTGTAGGTGGGATATTATTTCAGAGCTCAGCACTGGAGCAGGAGAGCTGCTTGTGATTCTGTTGGAGGATGGGAGAGACAACAGAACGAGGCAGAAATCTTTTTATTTTAATTTTTTTTGGTGCTTTTCTCTTGGAGGAGGCTGAATCTGAGAGCCTTGGCACCGTTCCATAGCAGAGGAGCTTGCAGTGATGCTGCAGTTTTGTTGGTGCCACTGCAGACACAAAGGCTAAAACAAATCAAACTGAGCTGAGAGGAGCAGATGGGGCAAGTGAGAAGTTGGGAAATCATTCAAAGTGTTAGACACCGAGTGATTTCAATTTTCCCGAGACAAGTGGGTGCTGTGGCACAACATGGCTCTTTCTGACACTCAACACACGTGAGACAATTTTGGAATAAAAGCTGCATCAGGTGTTCTGTTTCCAAATTTCCCTGCCCGAGGGGGAGAGTTTGCATTTGGCAAGGAAAGCCGTAAGGGGGGGGTGGGGTGGTGAAAACAAGCTTCTCATGAATCCTTTCAGGTGTTTTGTTGACTATGAGCAGAGTGTGTATAACAAATGAGCAAAGTTCCTTCATCAGAGGTAAAAATGGGATTTATAGGGCTATCACAAGGCAGTGGGGGCGTCAAAGAAATTGGACAGATACCTCCTTCCTTCTAGAAATGTTGTCTTGATTTTAATGTGCTCCTCAAAGAATACAATTCTCCTCCCTAACATGGAAATAAGCAAAAAAATAAGCCCCTCATTTTGATAAATATAAACGTTGGAAATTTTGGCATCCTCAGTAATGAATCCACAGAAATTCCTTGGAATGTGTGACCTGAATGCCTCTGTTTACACTCTTTTTCTGTTAAGATTCCCCTTTAAGGGGTTTGATTTCTTTTAAAAGTGTGAAAATGAGATACAAAGAATTCTGGTCTCACCTGATAATTGTAGCCTAAACACAATTTTTCAGTATTTACTGTTTATAACAAATAAATAGACTGCAGATAATTCCTGCTTTAAAAGCTGTAGGGCACAGAAAAGTTGGGTGTAGGAAAAAAATGTGTATGATAAGGCATAGTTCCAGCAGAAAGAAAAGGAACTTAAATAGCACTTGGATTCTTTCCATCCACCCTACAAAGAAGAAAATTGGTTTGCAGGAAATATAGGTCATGGCAGTGTTCTGGCATCTTGATGTTGCTGGTTTGTAAGTACACTGGATAGCTGGCAGCACAATTTGGGACTCCCATTAGAGCTGCTCTTTGCTGTCAGGCTTAAAGGCCATTTAATATCCCTTATCTGATCTAATGCACTCCTCACACAGACAAAGAAAATTTAAAAGATGCTGTGAGTTTGGGGGATTTCTGTTTGTGTTTTTCATTTTTTTTTTCCAATTATTTTATTTTTTTAACAAGTTACTGAAAGCCAATTTGGAGACTCTGCCTGTTGGTGCATCCAAAAGTCAGTTGCTTCAGTAAGAACCCAAGGATCAAAGATGCTCCATGAATGAGCCATTGAAGGGAGATTTTTCTCCCCTCTCCATGATAAAGCACAGGAGAAAATTAAACCTTGCATTATTGTGCCACGTGGTTTTACAGAACCACCTCATTATTGGAGAAAAGCCTTGGCTTTTTGAACATGGACTTGGATTGGGGATTAATCTAATTTCTTTGTGTCAGGAAAGGTATTAAAGGTAGCTGTAATCTGTGATTCAGGTGGTCTGTATTGTCCTGTGTGCCCAGCACCAGGGCTGGGTCAGTGGTGTTTGTAGGAACTGGGGAACAGGCAGGATCTCTGGGGGGGACAGGAGGTGACTCTGCTCCCTTCTGAAATGTCAAGAAAGTCATGATTTTTCTGCTTAGTTCTGTACAGCTGGCCACTGTGAATAGTAAGAGGCCAGGATGAAAACAGGAGTGTGGAAAGGAAATTTGGATGAGGAATTGTAGGTAGCCTTCTCCTGGCCATCCCACAGTACTGCTGTAGTTTTAGGAGTTATAATCTGTGTATAAATGCACCAGACATACTGAAACTGCTTGATCTTCACCTACTATATTTTCTTTTTAACTGTTTTGTCTTGAATAAGGCTGAAAGTTAATATATCCATAAAATCAGATTAAATCAAAGTCTGTCTCACCTCTCCCTCACCCTGTCCTTGGTCACCTGTGGTTCCTGGGGTTGGTTTGGTGCAGGACCCTCTCAGACTCCTTGTACCAAGTAGGGCTGCATTGGATTGAAACCCTTTTGTTTCAGTTGAAGCATGCAAAAAAGGAAAATTTCCTGTGATGACAACTAGGTTTTTCTTTTGGGTGGATCTAAGCATCCAACCAGTGATATTATACTTTAGTTTCTTTGTTTCTCAGTTTCTTTTTATCACTTTCAGCAGGATTTGCAGGACTGATTTGAGTCCCAAACAACGTGGTTGTGCGTGCACACATGTAGATGTGTGTACTTGTATAAAAAAGCCAAAAGCAATACCTTTAAAAGTCTATTTATTTTTATTTTTTAATACAAAATGCAAAAAGGAGCAAACAGGAAGGCCTGTCAGTTGTGTATATCTGATTGAAATGCATAGATTCCTATACATAAATTAGTATTGCATGCAGTTGCATGAACAAATGGAAAAGCTGGGTTTAGGACCCCTTGAAAATAATCTATGGCTGTTAGACATTCATATCATTTAGATATATTCTTGTCTACACAGTGTATAATTTTTCAGTGGCTCTTTCAGAGGTAATTGTGGAAGGCAAAATGTGCTATGTGAATATGGTGCTTCAAATTGTTGAATGCCTCCATGAGAAAATATATGATTAGTCTGCAAATAATCTCTTCAAAGGCCCTATTGCAATTCTGAACTCTCAGATGGCTTGGGTAGTCTTTGCTCTCGCTTTGGAGGGACTGAGAATGTTAAAACCATTTACATGTATTGTCACAAAATAATTTAATGGGGTTGATCCTGCCTGACACGATGCTTCACACCATGATGGAGAAATTCATAAATGTTTTCTCCCATTTGATGCTAAAGAAGCACTTAAAAGTGCTCATTTCTGTAAGAGTTATTTTCTCTCTTTATATCCAATTCATAGATTATGGTGAAGTGTTCATTTTTATGGTATTTACAAGAAATCAGGAGAGCCAGCTTGCTCATAACACCCTCCCTCCACCCCCTGCCCAGATTCATCCTTGCAGCATCCTGGAACAAAGAGCTGAGATTCTGAGCCATGCTCGGATCTGATTCAGGAATGCATTTCCCTGTAGTAAATTTTTAAGAGCTGAGTTGTTTGTGGTCAAAGAGTCTAAGGTTATGTCCTTTATAGTAAAGAAGGAGTGGTGGTTAATAAGTTTCTGAGCTGTCTAAACATTTTAATTTAAGCTGAAGTTCTCAGTCTTGTGTTTCCCAGCCATGAGGTGTGGGGGAGAAGCAGCTGGCTCTAAGAGAGGTGTGTAGGATTCAGTCTGATCCTACAGTTGTTTTAGGTGTTGGTTTTACTCACATTGGGTAACACATTTGTTTTATTTCTGTTGTTTTCAGCCTTGGCCTCTGTTCTCCATGAAGAGCTTGGGCAGCACAGGGTAAACAGCAGTGCTGGTTTTATCCCCAGTGCTCCATGCTGAGGGAAGGTTATGGGAAAGGTTGTGGTGAGAGAGCTCTGAGGAGCAAAGCATGTCACACATCATCACACTGCAGAGGTGTGGAGGTGACACGTTGATTCTGTTGCTCAGTCCCCTCTGGGTGTCTGTGACCAGGTGATGACACTGATTTATCACAGAACTTCAGCTGCCTTTCACAAGTTCACAATAATTTATCAGCCTGTGCACCTAAGAGTGAGCAGTTCT
This sequence comes from Cettia cetti, assembly GCA_013401135.1. Lineage (NCBI taxonomy): Eukaryota > Metazoa > Chordata > Aves > Passeriformes > Sylviidae > Cettia > Cettia cetti. Next base: position 342,437 of record VZUI01088993.1, on the reverse strand, counting down.
TTCAGAACTTTGTCTTGTGTTCTGTGGAATAAGGGATTAAAAGGTGTGCCCACAATACATTCAATAGCTGCATTGGTTTGGGAATTCAGATTTGATTCAAACCATTTGGTTACCACACCAAACACAGCTATGCTAAATAGTTTGGACCAAAACAGGGAACCCTATTTTCAGGTCTTGGTTAGGAATGTCTTACTCTGTTTGTCAGCAGGGGTTTGTCACCTGGGGCAGTGCTGGATGTGGCTCTGGCAAAGAAAGGCTTCTGGTGGCCAGTGCCCCTCCAGTTTGGGTCCTGAGCCTGCCCAGCCATGCTCTGTGCCCTGAGCTTGCTGCTGCACCAGCTTCACCTGCTCTGCTGACCTTTCCAGGGCTGCCCTGGAGATGTCTCCCTGCCACCCAACATCAGCTGGTGTTTTTGGCAAGGTTGTATTTCAGGGCCTTGTCAATTTTTCCCTGCTCAGGTTTGCTTTTCTGGGATGAGGAGGAGCTGCTGTGGCTGCATGGAGTGTTGGTTTTGGGGGAATTTTTTTGGGGAATTTCTAACTCATGGAAGGTGCCTCCAGCTCAGGATATGCACATTTTAAAATGTATATTTATGAATTTAAAAGGACAAACTTTTTTTTTTTCCTTGGGTGTTTTATTTTTGTGGGTTTTTTTCCTAAATAAGCCCTGTAATGAGTTGATCCTTTGACTGACCCACAGATAAGACAATCCCAGTGAGAGAAGCTGTTTTATGGGATTCATTTTGGAAGCTATTCAGGGAAATTACTGTAGGCTTTTTGAGAAAATTAGTGAGAGTGTGGAAGGATCACAGAAAGGTTTTTTCCCTTAAGATTTTAAGTTGGATCTTACAAAGGGAAGGAAAAAACCCAACCCCTGGTAATGAAGGAATTTTTAAAATAATGTATTAAAATTATGCAAACTCTAGGTTTGGATGTAGGTAAGTTCTTAGCTGTTCCTCCTAGTGAAAGTTTTATTTTAAATTAGTACTTTTAGAAGGGAAAGGAAATCACTTAATCACTGCTCCAAATGTGTATGTATATATGGGGGTGTGTGTGTGTATCCCCTTTGAAGATGTTAAAGAGTTTGGATTTAGGATGATGTTAATAAGTGAATGTACAACTTGTAGGAGTGAAATGATCAAGGCAACTTCGCTGTAGGTTTGTGGGAACCTCAGGGGCTCAGCTCATGATGAATATGATCAGCTGGATTCACCTGAAGTTTTTATCCTGGGTGGAGAAAAGAAGTGAATCAAACCTCTGGGTCTTTCACAGGGACTTTTTAATTATTTGCATTGGAGAGGGGCATTTCTTGGAGCTTGAATTAGGTAAATGTTTTGTGGGTATACATATATATGATCCAGGGCATGGAGAACTGGGGAATCTACATGTGGATTTCTGTTGAACAAAATGATGCCTTTGACTCTTAATGACACAGGTCATTAAAGGAAAAAGTCAGATGGTTGGAATGACTTAATCTAATTCTTTTAAATGTGAGCCACACGTGGAGTGTGAGATGCTGAACTGCAGTGAGGGGAATAGAAGAGCAGGTGCTGCTGTGGAGGATCCCAGCAGTGTCCCCTGAAACTTTACACTAAATACCAAATAACTTGGAAATGTGCCTTGTCTATGCATGGGGTTAATTGATTTCTGAGCCACTTGGTCTGAAGGCTTGTTTGTATTTAAGGTACTCCTTGGAATCCCTCTCTCTGGACTGTTCCTTTGTGCACACCAGACATCAGGCACCTTCAGGTCAGACAGCAGCCACGCTGAAGCCATTCCAGGAATTTTTTGGCACACTTTCACATCAAAGGACAGATACTGTCTCTGTGCTTCTTGCATAATCTGGGGTGTATTAAGCCCAAGACCATCTTTTTGTAAATACTTGTGTAAATATTTATTTTTTTAATATTGCTGTCATGAGGTGTAAACAGAGTGTCAGGGGTCTGGACAGGTCTGTGTGGCTTCACCATCTCCATCAGTGCAGATGTGTTGGGTGGGGTGTCAGTGCTGCTGTTTCTTCATTAGATCCTTGTGAGGGAGTTCAAGGATGCCCTGTGAGAAACTCCCTTCTACTCTGCATCCTTCTCCCTCAGTGTGATGCCTTCACTATCCCAAACTGCTTAAACCCCTTCCTGCTCCTGGGTGACACAAATAATCCGTGTGGGTTGTGGGGTTTCTCCTCCCTTCCTCTAGCCTCTTCTCCCCAGTATTATTTTCAGGGCAGGAATAGCACATTAACCTATTTAAAAATATCAACAACAACAACAAAATAAACCCAAACAAAGAAATCCCCACCTTGAATCGCTGAATTTGTCACAATAATTAAGTATGGTAGCTACAGCTCTGGATGCATTTCACCTGCTAAGAGCTACTGCAGTCAGCACCATATGGTGGCCTTTTTTTTCCTTTTTTAATAGACTTAGAACAGCAATTTGTTTCACCCGTGAGCCAGCACCACGGCATGCATTGCTTAACAGAAACAACATAAGACTGGTGAGCTTTTCATTTTAAGTTTCAAGGAGCATTTAGCTGAGCTTCAGAGCCTGCTTTCTGGCACTGTCTGTTTGCATTGTAACTCTTTGATGTATAAAAGTAAAGGGCTGAAGGACAGAAGGGCTTGGTTTTCTGACCAGAGACTCCTCAGTCTTAATGTTTGCTAATAACATGCTAATATTTACCTGCCTCTTCGATTTATTGCCAAGCTCTCACCAATGTCTGTGTGTCACCCTGAGACTCTGAAAAAAAAAAAAAATTGAAGATATGGAAAATATTATTTTATTCCATGGGTGGACTGAAAGTGCAGGCTGAGTTATGGATATGTCTGTGCTATGAAACAGGGCCTGGTGCAGCATCCCTGATCTTCTTCCAAAACACAGAACAGTGTTAGAGCACCGTGGTGCTGTCCCTAACAGTGCCACGGGGATGTGCCAGTGCTACTTTAGCCTGTTTTTTTTTTCCCCAAATGACCAGAGGTACTCAGACTTTGAACCATTTGCTGCACTGTGCCCCATAAGCTATCAGATGTTAATGCAAACCCACAAATAGTTCAGGACCCCCTTATCTTACAGCTTTATTTTTGTGATTGACAGACACAAAGAATACAGAAATAAGATTTTTTTTTGCATATTTTTAGGCTTCCCTAAAACTTGGACAAGTCATGCAGTACCTTATTAACCTGGAATGACATTTCCAGAATGGAATGATGACTTGGTAGCACAGCAAGTTAACATGCAGTGCACAGAATTTGTGTTTAATTCTCCTTCCACACCACTCCAGGTGAATTGTTTAGCTTAGGGGGAGGCAGCAGGATTCCCTGGGTGGAAGGGCCATGAGAATACACCTGCAGCACACAGTGGGTGTCACACAGTGCTTGGCAGGCTGTAAATAACCCATCCCAGAGCCTGCCACCGCCCCAGGCTAACATCGAGGAGGGTCGGGCTGAGTCCTCATTCAGATGCAAGAGCCGTGGTCCTGGTGTCTCCCATCCTTCCTCCCTGTCCCCTAATTGCTCCTGGGATCTTGCAGGTTGTGATGGCCTTCTAATTCTGGATCAATATCTCGGGTTGCTTTTGTTATTTGATGGTGTTGATAACCTGATTCTGCAAGTCGCTTGCCTGGTGATAACCAAGTCCTTTGCTTAATTAGGAATAGCTGCCTAAAAATACGATATGTATCTGGGGGAAATGCACGTTACAAATGGTTGCAATTAAAACTCATGTAGCAGATTTTCCACATCTGTCCTGTTGTGTTTCTTTTTTCCCCCTTTCTTAAAAGGCTAAGAATGCAACATTTCTAGAGGGCACAGGTGTTCTGTTCAGAGCTCAAGATCATCTGCAGTGAGAAGAGTTTGAACTGTCACACCCCCAGCCTCATTCCTCTCTTGCATGCTTGTGTACTTGGACTGAAATAAGATGCACTTTTAATTTCATAAAGCTTTAGCAACAACAGGGAATGCTGTGTGGTTTGTCTTTGTGAATTAACCAGCTTATCTGGAAATAAGGTGTGATTTTTTTTTTTTTTTTTGTCTGAACAATTCCCCATTGTACCCCTGCAGACCCTCCAAAATGTGGGACTTTCCAATCCCGAAAGCAAACTTCTCTTTAATTTTGCACCAAAATTAAAGAGAAGTACTTGCTCTGCACAGGAGAGATTTTAATCTGAATTTTGATTGGATTTGGATAGAAAGAGTTATTCCTTGGTGTTCTCTAATGAGATGGGAGAAAGGGGAGCTTAGGGAGGGTTGTGCAGTGCCCAGGAGCTTTTTGTTCTTCACAGTCTTTTAACTTCATGTGCCTTTGCCACTTTCTCGTGCTCAAGTAATGTTCAAATGGGTTTAGTTTGCAAATTTAAATGAGCTTGCTAATGTTCTCATTTTAGCAATACCATCTAGAAATACTGATTAAAAATGTCACCTAGTGATTTTAATCCATGAGGAATGGGCAGTTCTGGAGAAAGTAGATCAGTGTTTTTTCTCAGTACACCTCCATCACAGCAGAAATGGTCCTGGTAATGTTCCTTGCCTGAAAAGTGTGTGTTTGGCTGGTTTTGGGAAAAATAGGAATTTGCATTCTATTTCTGAAGCATCAGTAAACTCTTATCTTTTCAACCAGCACTGGTTTTGAAGTTGAAATTTCTGGTTTGAGAAAATCTGGCTCACTTTGTAATTATGGGATGATTCCCCTGAGCCAGCCTGCACTGCAGAGCTTCCCAGCACCTGCAAGCCTGGGCTCCCTGGGAGGTGTTGTAAGGTCACCAAACTGGGGTCATTTGTCCAAACCCTCCTTTTATCAGAAATTCTCTGCTCAGGTGTTCGAGCCAAGACCTGCTGATATTTGCAACACAAAAGATGTTTTGTGTTTCTTCTGCTTGCAGGTCCCAGAGTCAGTATTTTTTTTTTTTTTTGGCAAATGCTGATATTCCAATTTATTTTGCAATGCAAAGCCCTTCATTAATCCAAAAATCGTTCCCCAGATTACAAGTAAAGGACAGAACTTCATCTTGTGGGAGAACAGTATTGTCAAGTGTCCTGTTATTTCGTAGTCAGGAGGATCATCCTGCAGTAGGAGGTATTTCAGAGAACAGGTTGAGGACAGTTTTATTAGATTAATTTACAATCATTAAGATTGGAAAAGACCTTTTAAGATCATCCAGTCCAATTTCTGAAAGATGAGATTTCTGTTAGGAATTCCACAAGGGGCTCATGGTGCAGGTGGATTCTTCTCCACTGCAGCAAACAGATGCACAGACCTGAGGGCACCTTGTGCACTTCAAGAAAGGAAGGACAAGATCAAAATATCACCTTCTGATTTACAAAGAAGGTGAGTTGTGTAGTGCCCTTAGAGCAGAATCACAGAATATTTTGTTATTCCTAAAAGACTTTGAGGGAAAAGAAGCTGAAGGATGTGAACACCCAGAGCATGGAGGCCTTAGACAGGAAAGGAAAACAAAGTAACAGGGGTAAAAATGAATAAACTTCATTTCTCACTGAATTTAGTGGCTTCCATTTAGAAAAGGGATGGAGGAGGGTAGGAATCAGTTAACATATGCCAGCAGTGTTATTGAGTATGTTCTTTCATATACAAGATTATCCCATAAGTGAGACAAATTGCTTGAATCATTAAAAAAATCCCAAAAATGCTGATGTGGGAAAGACCTTGGGAGATAACTTAGTGTCTTGCCAGGCTCTTAGGTGAGATCAAGTGTACCTGTCTCACCTCCAGAAGCTGACAGTCTGTCTAACCTCTTTTTAAACCTTGGATATTGATTTCTCATCTTCCCTAGACAGCCTGTTCTGGGTCTTCACCACTCTTACTGTTAACAAGACTTTCATTTTTCTAATACCTAATTCTTCTCCCGCTTGTCCTCCTGTCAGTTGCAAGAGAAGAACTGATGGATGCCCTCTTCTGCTGCTGTCTTGTTGGACACTTGTGGATGATGCTTAGCACCTCCTTAAATTACCTCAACTTTGCTTTACAGGAAGAAGAATAAGAAATGTTGGTTCTTTTTTTGCTGACAGTGAAATCACGGAGTTGTTTGTGGTAGGGTTTTTTTTTGGTGGTCTGTTGTTTTTTTCCCCTCCAATTGACCTTTCCTGAATTTTAAGGAGTGGCACTAAAAATGGGATATCTATTGAGACAGCAAATGCCTTTATGGTGCAATGGGAAAAGAAGAATAAGCTCCTTGGTCTTAGCATCTAATGCTTCTGTCACACTCCTTTGATATTTCTGGTTTTCCAATAATACTGTATTTTTCACTTGTATTCATTGCAAGTGGCTGAAGTGCAGATACTTGGCCTTTTATCACCTCACACTTTCACCATGTGAATTTTAGAAGGAAGAATAAAATAGAAAATCAAGTGGGAAGTGCTGCACTCCATCAGGTTGCAGCTCCCAGATATTTTATCCAAGTCTCCAACTTGTTGATTTATTCCTTCTCTGCTGATTCTGCTCACATTCCTTAGCTCTGTCTACAGCTGTTCAGTTGTTGTAGCTGTTTAGTCCTGGAAGAGCAATGGCATCTGATACTGCTGCTGATGGTGGCTATTTCAGAGATCATTTATCAGGAAAGAGTTGGTGACTTCAGGCCTTGAGCCAGGGTCTCTGGTCCTGCTCTTGGCAGAGCCACTGGATTCCAGCCCTTGTGTACTAAAGACCAGAAACAATTTCTAGATTTAGGGCTGGGCATTACTGCCTGTGCAAAATTTGGAAAAGGACAAAAAAGATTTTATGTATTATTTTTATAGTATTTTATTAGAACCATATCTTGTCTATGTGTTGATGCTGGCATCATATGATCAGTGTTTGGATCTAGTAATGCTCCATAATCTTCCACTGAAGACAGAGAAAAATAATTGTTAAAAGATCCATTCCCCCTCCTTGAGAAAACGCTACCGGAGTTGTCAGGTAGCTCAGGTGATTTTCAGGAAGAACTTAATGGAACAGATCAAATCCCATAAAGATGAATGTATTTGCAACATGTAGTTACAGGGTAGTTATAAAGCACTGGGAGTCTGATGTATTGTTATGCAATGATTTCAATCACAAAGTGATGCCAATGCATTTCCTTAAGCTGTTGGTACTTCAGAGTTAATTTTACATCTGAACTGAAAAAAAGAAAATAAGGAGAGGACTTCAAGAAATGTTTGGAGGCGTTGCTATTATTTTAAATTACTTGTGAAACAAAAGCACCCCTCCCATATTCTGAAATATGAGTATCTAAAAGGCCTCATTTTATTTGAGAGGGAATTGATGAGGAAAATATTGAGGAAGTGCATTTATGATGCACCCTCATACGAGTGCTTACAATGAGGTTTTCCTTGATGCACTCTGTGATAATTATTCACATATCACTTTGAAAATATTTACTGGGTGCCATATAATGCAACTGCTCTTGGTTAATGCTTTGTTTGAGAGAATATTTCCTACCCCACGAACCAAAATTATTCCCTTTTGTGCTTCAGTTTCTTCTTTCCCTTGCACTGGGTTATTCTCTGCCAATATCCCTTCATTGCTCACTCCCTCCTGTGCAGAGCACCCTGCCCTGTCCCCCTGCACCCCGTGTCACCCCATCCCCAGGCAGGTTTCCAGCTGCAGTGCTTCCCCTGCCATCCCTCCTTCCCCCCCTTCCCCCATGTTGTTCCTAACGCTGCTCTGCTCGCCTGCTCTGTCTGATTAGCTGGCTCCGGGCTGCGAGTTAAATGTCAGTATAATTTTTTCTTTCTTCCAGTCTTAAAGAAGTGCCATGAAATGGAATTTGAACCAAAAAAAAAAAAAAAAAAAAAAATCACTTCTGCTGCAAAAGGCTTAACCTGCAGTAGTGCCTCCAAGCAGGCACTAAATCCCCACAAGGTTTGCTTCCATTTGTTGCTAAAATCCATCCTCATCAACAGTTGCATAGTGTAAGAGACTGGGAATAAAAATGGTGTGGTCAGTGAACTAATGCCATGGAGTGTATTCTCTTTTGTTCTCCCAGCTTGGGTCGATTTGCTGCTTTCAGTGTGCTCAGACACTTGCTAGAGGTTGCAGTTTCTCTCCTCTCAGGATATGACTCTGGCCTCGATAACAGCAATAATGAGGGAGTGGTTGTGGGTGCACTTCACATCTTCCCCAAGCAGCTGCTGCTTAGTTTTTATTTATTTAATACAGTACTTTTCAACAAGGAGAAAAAAAGATCACTATCAGGGCTTATTGGAGGTTATAAAAAAAAATAAAAATAAAGACTTTCTGGCAGTGGCCAGCAGCCAGGAGTGGTGTGTGACCAACTGTGACCAAGAAAATAGGACGAGCAGACAGTGAAACAGGCTCTGTGCTACAAATCAATCCAGTGATGACAGGCAGGACTGGGGTCAGGGTGCAGGGGTTTTGTTGTGAGCACTGGGAAAAAGGTTAGGAAAGATGAAGAGCTCGGCAGCAAGAGGGGTTTAGGGTCCTGTTTTGCCTCTTGCTGATCGTTCAGCAGTATGGGTGGAGGGGGAGGCAGGGATGCCTGGTCTGTCAGACTGACCCTGGGCACCAGCATGGGCAGAAGAGCCTGCAGAGCCCTGCCCTGTGCTGAGCAAGGGGAATATCCATGGGCTGCTGTGCCAAATCCTGGTGGGGCTGTGACAGAGGCGTGCCAGATCTGCAGGGCTCCACCCTGCCCTTGTGCTTTTGGCAGCCCCATGGCACAAGGGAGAGCTGCTCCCTTCCCTGGGAGGGGCCCAGGAGAGCCTTCCATGGCCAGGCACCAAGAGCTTGTGCCTTTGAACAAAACTGAGTGCTGGTCTGCTTTATAGAAAGGGACAAAGTGCTCTTATTCCATCATTGACCCCTCTCTCTCTCAATTTAAAGCTCTTCTGTATTGCTCTCAACTGTTCACACATACTCTATATGAAGATAAGGATCCTTGTTTGGTTTTTAGAGAGATTTAAAGTAGCCTTAGGGAAAGTGTGCTGGCAAGGCCAGTTACTGTACAACGAAAAGACATTGCTGCAATAAATACAGGAAACAAACCCAGTTCATGAAGAGAGAGATGACATTTTGGGAATTAAGTCCTGCCTTACCGTGCTGTGCTTCAGGTCAGTATTTTCTGTCGAAGGACATCCAGGAGCCACAGTCTGAGGGGTTCCTTTTCCCTGGAGGGGGAAGCTGTGCCCGAGGTGTAAATGGAAATACACAGGTAACCACCCAGGGAGGATATTATTGGCTTTTTACTCACTTGACATGGAGTAGCAGATGAAATCAGAATTGGCTGTTGATAAATACATAGGTGATTGTAGCTGGGGTTGGATTGTGCAGGGTCTTCTTCCCTGTGGATTGTGCTAATGACATGATGGAGGGAGAGGCAGAGAGTTTTGATAATTAATGTGTGTTTCATTCCCAAAGGTGAAAAATGGAGTAAGTTAATATTTTACAACTGGCTCCTTTTGCTTTCTTCTTCAGTTGAGCAGGGAATCTCTCTCAGAGCAGTAAACCCTTGATGGGTGGAAAGATCAGGTGGAAAACTGTTTTTATAAAGGAAGGAAAGAATTTATTTGTGCATGGCACATTTTGTTTGCTCTTTTCTCCATGCTCATGGGAACATTTTGATGAATTTAATTTTAAAAGATTAGAATTTGGTATAGAAATGAAAATACACCTACTTCTTACTTGAAATCTAAACATTGCTCCTAAGCCAAACTGCATCTTTTAAAGAAATAAAAGATAAATCGTAGTGAAATTGTGTGCAGGGTTTTAGCTGCGTCTGTTAATGGCTTTTTTACACTGGTGCTTCTGCAAGACCTTTAGGAATCTCACTTCTAAGCTCTCTGCATTGTTTCTGCCCAGAACCTGTTGTGTTTTCTTGGCAGGTTTTAAGACCTAAACACACTTAGGAGATACTTGAATTGGGATCTCAGGACTTGTTTGTTATCTGAGACCTTGAGAAAGACTCCTGAGCAGAGGTTTCATGTTGACATTTTAGTCCTGTCCTATCTGAAACTCCGTGGGGAAATAATTTTAAAAGATAACTATGTTCCTATTAGACCAATTTACATTTGCCTCCCTTCTCACAAAAACTCACCCTCTCTAAGATTTGTGATTATCCATCCTGGCTGGATAATCCTCTCTCTTTCCTCTCCCCAAACAGAAAGGGAGACTTGAATGGCTGGCAGAAAACAAGCACATTTGCCTTCAGTAAGTAGCTTATTTTATACCTGACAACAAAAGAAAACTTTTGCTTGTTTTAAAATGTCAGTAGGCAGAAGAGCTGCCCTGGGAGAACACATGGCTTTTTAGTGTTCCCTTTGTCACCTGAACACCTCGGATGAGCTGCCTGCTTTTGTGGGACTCAGGGTCAGAAGTTTAGACACCAGTGGTGTCAGGACTGTGGACAGCACTGATCTGTTAACAGACTTTACAGTGCTTAGCAGCTTTTAAAAATAATTATTGTATCAAGGCAGGTTTTTTAGTCAGATTATTGAGATCAGCTGAGAAACCAGTGTTGGAGAGAAACCAGCTGAAGAGAGTTGTGAGGGCACAGCAGTGCAGGAGAGAGATGTGCTCCTCTTTTTGTTAATGTTGGGTGATAACCTTAACTGGTGAGTCCTGCCCTCCTCCTTTTTCTTCATTAAGCATTTTACAGCTTGACTGGGCTTTTTGACTTCTGATTTTTCGCAGCTATCCCTACCGCTCAAGGTGTGCAGCAAACATGCCCTTGTGCTGAGTAGCTCAATTTTGGCATCTTGCCATTCCAGACTTTGTGCTAAGCTCCCTGTGTGAGAAAAGGGAATCACTGTGGGGTGGGAGGAATTGTCAGCACACTGGGGTTTGTACCTCGCAGTCCTACAGCTTGTTTGTCTGGCTGTCATGCATAGGAACCCTCACTGTGGAACAGGATTCTGTTGTACTGGAATGGAAGGGAAAGGGAAAGGGAAAGGTCTCCCCCAGCTGAGAGCCTGGGAATGTGAGAGATATTTGTTGCATTTCTATAGGCACGTAGAAGAAAAGAAAAAGGGTCAAAATGAACCACTCTGAGAAGGGGTAATCTCAGCTTGCTCCTTCCACAAAGTCTTTTGTAAGGTATTGCAGTGCAGGTCAAAAAGAAGATAAGGAGATTTTGTAGAAGTTGGTGGAAGCTCCTGCAAAGGGCCCAGATCAGGTGCAGATAAAATCTGAAGGTGGCTGTTTGAAACTGCGAGCTGTAAGGAGTATTTATTGACCAAAGAGAGGATCAGTTCTCAGTGTAGTGATTGAGAGATGAGAGGTTAGGTAGAAAAAAGATCTAGTGAAGGGTTGTTTAGACTGAAGATAAGTCACATTGACAGAGATTGAGGACTTTTGTGAGGTGTTGGGGGTTTGTCTGTTCACCACTGACCAATGCACTACACAATTTGCAGTACTGACATTTCTCTCATTTGGACTCCTCATTTGTCTGTTCATTTACCTTGGGCTTTATGGATTAGCATGCAAATCATAGCCCACACTGATATTTATCTTTCTGTTGTGTGTTTGGCTTATCTGTGTATTTTCCAGAACACTCCCTCCTCTCTGTGTTGTTAAGGTCAGTGGCTCTCAGTTCCATCTATCCATCTCATGGTGAGCCCGGGCAGCCCGACGTGCAGCTATTTGTTTAACCACTTCAGCATCTCTGTCACCCTCCCTCTGGTGATTGAGTCTGCTGAAGGGACACACATCTACCCAGCCACACTTGATTTGTTGCAGGTCATTTTTTCCCCCTCTGCATTCAATTCTCCCTTGTCATCACTCAACTGCTTCATCCCTCAGCCTGTGTGTGTCCACCTCGGCCGCTGCCAGCCACACCAGATGGGAGCAGAGCTGTGTGCCCACCGTGCCACTGATCCCATCCAGGCTGGGATGGCGTGTGCCAGCTGGCTTTGGAGGTGTCATTTTGTGTGTCCTCCAGTTGCCATTGGGTTGGAGGGTAATTTGGCCTGTTGGGTTTGGTTAGGAGGGTGATCAGTTCATCTGCGGCGAGCCATCTGCATCCTGTGCGGTCCGAGGCACAGTGAGGAGTGGGATGGTCAGTGCACCTGAGCCTTCCTGCTGGAGCATGGTCAGGAACTTCTGAGTGCTCTCTGTGGACATCCAGGGTCTGGCTGGCTCAGGGTGTCAGTGACATGCTCTGTCCCATTGTGTGGGTCAGGGGCAGTGTCCAGTTGCCTTTTCATTGCCCCTGCTCGCCTTTGTTTTTCCAATACCCTTTGAGGCTGGGAGCATTTCCTATGGCTTCCAGTCACATGCAGTCAGTAGATCTGGGTTTCACTGGTGTGCTTTGCATGTGCAGAGCCTTGGATCCTTCTGTGTGGATCTACCTGTATACACCTGGAACATCCAGAAGTGTTAGCAGTGCCCTTCTGCCTGTGTTGCTGTCAGTGGTGTGTGAACACAGACTGATGCTGTGTTTGAAAACACATTCCTACACATTTCTCTCTTGCCTCTTGGCTCAGGCTGGGCTACTCCATTGGGAACAAGGCCAGAACATAGCCCTAATTTTGCTCTGTGCAACCTTCAGCTTGAAAGTGCTGAATCAATTAAACATGGCCTCACCCAAAGTGCTGGTGGTGTCAGTGCTGGTGCTGGTATTCACAAGTCCAGAGCTTACTGCACTTTTTCTCCTGGGAACAAGAAGGTGGCATTATGCCTGACCAGATTCCTAGTCATGATGTTTGCCATGCTATCTGCTGACACACAGTAAAGGCTGATTTTAGCTTCTCCTTACCTCGCTTGATAAAGTGAAGCTGGAAATATTTCATTATTTTGTATTTGCTGCTGCATATAAATGTAGTTGTACTTCCAAATGGGAGGTTCAGGCTTCTCAAATGTGAAATTTGGTGCTTGTGCCTCAGCAATTTCTTGCTCATCAACGTGTTCAAGTCATTCTGCATTTGAATGGGTGAAGCAAGGTATAATTAATGTTCCTATTGTTTCCAGTTGTTACAAAAAGCAGACTGAGCCAAAAATTGCCTGACTATTCTTAAACAACAGGAGTTAGATGAAATATATTCCTAAACAACCAGACTAAATTACTTGTGTACTTTGGCAGACTCCAAGTGAATGACATTGAATCCTTGAAACTCTGACCATTAAATCAAGCCCTGGCTTTGATACCATTAATGAAGAAATAATGTTTTGACTTTCATACCTTCATAAATTCTGGCACTTCCAATTGCCCTCGAGTCCCAAAATACCATTGTCATCTGCAATAACTTGCTCTTTAACAATTTTGCCTGAACTGTTTAAAGTTGGGCGCTTCGTGTTTGGAAAGGACAAGCATTTCTTCTTTGTGCTTTTATTTTTCTTTCTTTGGGGGCTGCAGGTCCTGCTCTCTGAGCCCTCAGCTGTGCTTCAAGGTCTTGTGCAGTGACTGTGGTGTGGGTCAATAAGGCTTGGGCTGAGCCTGCAGCCCGAAGTGACGCGTTGGGCACTGACTTAGATATTGATGTACGACTGCTTCCTTTTCCATCCTCAGGAAGGGCTTTAAAGCTGCTCTTTCTTTTGTTGGTATTGCCTTTTGTTCCCATTACGTGGAGGACAATCCAGCCTGAGAAAGATAAATTTCACAATTTGTCCTGTCAGGCTGTGAGATGGAGTTTGCCGTTCCGCAGAGCAGCGCCGGAGCTCGATCCGAGCGCGCGTGGGCGGCCGAGCACGGAGACCCCTCGAGTCCTGGGGGGTTTGAGCTCTCCCCTCCCACACAGCTGCACCTCAGGAGCTCACACCTCCCTGTCTCTCTCTTCCTGCCCACCAGCAGGGCTGCCATGGGATGGGAAAGCACTGCTTGGGAAGTCATCCATTATTAACGCTGGCGCTGCTCGAGGATTCATTATGTTGCCTTTTGGTTGACCTGACAGAGCTGCTCAGTGCCTTTCCTCCCAGTGCAAAGTCCTAGATTCAACTTGGCTCCTGGGACCATTCCAGCCCTGGCCAACCTTTCATGGGAAGGAGAGAGAACACAGCTAAAACATTAATTTCTGGGGAGAGATGGGAAAATGTATAAAAAATATTTTGCTTGCTGAGAAGGGAAACATTGGAGTGATCATGCTAAAGGTAATAGAAATCTCGTTCACATTCCTCACTGTCCTTTACTGCAGCGTACAAATGGATGGAGAAATCCTCTCACTTCAAACTTATGTTATTGTTGACCCATTTTCCCAACAGCTAATGCCTAGGACTGAATACATATTGCTACCATTATAATTGTTACATTTTGCCTCGCTGCACCGGGAATTCTGTGAATATTGTGAGTCTGGCCCAGAGCTCTTTGCTAATCAAACACAAATTAAAACTAACCCAACTGACTGCTGTAAAAATATTGCTTCACTTCCCTGGTAGATTTAAAGTCTTGTGCAGTGAGAGAGCTTGAGACCCTCTCTTAAAATACATGGCCATATTTCTATTTTACAGAGGATGAAAATGAGATGCAGTAAGATCTTTAACTTGCAACCACACAGCAGATGAGAATTGGCTGCTCCTAGTTTGAGGCTGGGAACTCTACTTTTGGTAGAGAGGTAGACATTAGCCAGATTTACTTCCTGTTTTCTGTATGTAAGAAGTGATTTGTAGTCTTGGTATTGCATTTCTTGCTGCAATAAATATCTGTTTTCTGAATGCTGTATATTGGTGTGGTGCCAAAAAAGGCCATTACAGGTTTTACTGCAATACATTCCAGCAAAGAAATACATTAAACCCATTTTTTTTTCTTTACCTTTAAGAACATCAGCCAAAATCCTGCAGTTCTGAGGCAGGAATAAAGGCAGATAACCCCCATTTTACTGAAAATGCACATTGCATGCTGTCGATTGCCATTTTCCTTGCGCTGTACTCAGCGTGGCATCCTATAGCACAATGTAAACAAAATTATAATCTTATCAAGCAGGCTGCTCCTACAGTGATGACAGCTACTTAGCTTGCCAGAAGCAGGGCCAGCAAAACAGAGACCATTTTAAAGCAGCTGACACTTTTTTTTTTTTTTTTTAGCAGTGTGGGTTGAAAACAAATTATAATAAAGATTTCATCACATGCTATTCAGAAGGGTCAATGCAGTCAGTCTCCAGCAGACCTCGAGCCTGGGACACAGATGGGGTCAAGTACCTGGACATAGCAATATCCTGGGTGTTCAGATGAGGTTGGGAGGGCTCGTGGGGTTAATTCTTGGCTGTTCAGTGCTCTGGGGTTATTGCACCATCCAGCTGATGGGATGGAGTCACACCCTGCTAGTTGCAAAGCCAACAAAATGCCTGGGGCTCACTAAGGACACAAGAGAAGGTCCTTGAGTGTTTTGTTAAGTGTGGGATGTCCATAAGTCACCTCCATGTGGAACTGGTTCCCAAAATACTGCTTTGGTGTGAATTTGTAGCGTTGTGATTCTGGATTTGCTCACTGCAGGAAGACTTGCCTCACCCCATCCCAGGTGAGGACCTGAAATATAAAATTTTGCCCATTTTAGAGGTGTTTTGGAGAATAACAGACTTGTCCTAGGACACGAGATCTTAAACATATGTCAAAATTTAAAATGCCCCATAAAAACTTGCTGCCTCATTCTCTGTTCATTGTGTTGACCAGTGCATCTTAAAGAAACCTGGAGGCATGAAGTGAAATACCACTCTAGGGATGGCAACATCAGTTTTAGCATGAGCTCAGGAGAACTGCTCCATCACACATTTGTTTCTAAATATGGCATGAAAGGTTATGGCCCCAGTGCATCTTCTTTCCCTGGCAGAAAGGAAGTACATTTGAAGTTGTCTACAGAACTCTCTCTCTTGCTTGTAAAATGTTGCTCCTATATATTTTCAGCTATTCATGAAGTGTATTGCATATATAATTAAAACATTAATAAAAATAACAGCAGGAAGAGTTCATCAGCAATTCAAATACAAATATTTGTGAAAATCTGTCTTCTCCAACATGTTCATTTCCCCTCTGACTGATTTTTTTATTTTGGGTAAAAATATCATAAGCAACATTGCTTAAGCATTTTCACAGCTCCAGGATCTCTGTAGGATAGTAAATTTATTTTGCTGTTGAATTAATTTACCATAGATTGTGCAAACTCATTATTGTTGTGCTCTTCAGGAGACATCCCATACATATTGAGGGCAGGGCAGGCTCCTGTCTGGGATTCTGTGTCCATTCCCACTCCAGCACTGGGAGTTCATCCATGGGTTTGGGAGCAAACCTCACACTCCCCTCTATAGCTGGCACTTCACAGAGAGCACCAGGCATTTGAGCATGGATGTTTTTCTGAAAAGCTGCTTTTTGAAGTATGAAACTGAACCACAGCTTGCCTGGGTTGTGCTGGGCCTCAGAAGGTAGCCAGGAGATCCCACCTGCCAATTCCCAGAATTCTGGTGGCATTTATGTACTTCCTATCACAGCTGACATGGAAATTCTCAGTGTGTGGATTCAACTCTGTAAGAGCCTTAAAAACTTTGCAGCATGTGCCCACTTTTTGAGCTCATAATATCTCTTTTTAAAGAAGTGCTGTCAAATGAGTTAAACCTTTTAATTCTAGGTTATTAAATTTCCTCAGGGTAGAATCTAAAGTGTACTTTGCCCCTTATTACTCTGATGTGTTCTGTATCTGTGGCATTTATTGTATTCCTAAGCAAAACATTTGGACAGTCTGCAGTATTGGTGTGTTGTTTAGGGTAGGGATCACAGGATTCAGCCAACAAATGTCCAATCCATTGGTTGGAAATAGGTTCCCTTTACAACAGATGGATTTAAAAAAAATAAGGAAAAATGTAAAAATGGCTGATATGGAAAGCACTGCTCATTTCCTTAATTAAAAGGACCCCTTTATTGGAGGTTTTTTATTTCTGCTTTTCAAGTTTGCTTTCAGATTTTTGTTAGTGGATGAGTCCATGGCCCTGGAGAGAAGGGAATCACTTTCTGGAGAGAGTTTCTTCATTGTTTTCAGGAGAGACTATCACCATAGCCTTGCTGCTGTTTCTCTGCATTTCTTGACTAATTTAGCTTTTTTCTAAGTGGTGTCTTTCGAGTATTCAGCTGTAAAGAGGATCTTTGTTTTAAGAACAGAAAGAGTTTGAAAAAACGTGGCTGCTGCAGGATGCTGAGCTCTAGTGCTGGCCATCCCTGCTTCAGGTCATCCTTTTTCATGTCTGGATCTTTGAAGGAGCAGTGGACTCTTCAAGCCCTTGCATTTCACACCAAGCCACCCAAGATTTTGCAATGAATCCCATGCTTTTATTGCTTAAACAACCCCTGTTTACTCCCAGCCCAGGAAACCTGGGATGTCCTGCAGGGGAGCCAGCCTGGCTGTGTGGAACCAGCCACAAGATGCTGATTTAGTCCCTCTCTAAGGAGGGCAGATCTGCTTTCTGCTATTCTGTGTGTCGATCGACATTAATCCCATAATTGAATCATCCAGTTTTGGGATTAAGCTGATATTTATCAGCAAAAACCTGCCAAAGAAACACAGATTTGTGGCAAATGGTGATTTAGACCAACCCTGCCAGCTTCTCCAACACACATTAAACTTTTCCCTATTTCTTGCTTCTTCTCATCTCCCTAAACTCACTGAGCTAAGCTGCTGCATGTGTTGGTGGAAAACTGCTCCAGTCAGCTCTGTGCCTTGGAAATGTCTTGGAAATGTATTGGCTTGAGCAGGCAAAGTGTGAAAGAAAATAGCTTCTGAAATTTATAATCAGATAAATGCCAGCAACCAGAAACGAAGTTTGTACCAGCAACATGATCCATTTTGGGAAGAGAGAGGACAGAAGCTTTTGCTATTGGGAAATGCAGCTATTAGTCAAAATTCCCTGAGCAGTAGGGAATCTGAAGATGAGGAGTAGTGCCTTTGCCATTGGGTTTGTGAGAGAATTCAGTTTGCTCCTAAGACCAGGTGGCACCAGGGATTTCAGAGGTGCTGGCAGCCCAGGGGGGAAGCAGCCACCTCCCTTTACTGCAGGGAAAGCAAAGTAAGGTTGACATCATTTTATCAGAAGCTACCTGGGTTTATAGCTTAGTTTCATGTGGTGACAGGGAGTGTCAAACTGCTTATCTCTGACAGAGCATTTTCTTCCATTCCTTACAAACACCTTTAACTTGGTGTGTGATGCTTCAGTTCTTTTCAAACATGTCGTCGTCATATTTTCATACAAGTGATTTTTCCCTTTGTTTTCATTTAATTTTCATTATTTTCTTATTCTTCACAGTGTTTCCTTTCTGGCTTCAAAAGGGAGCTAGCTAGGTAAAGTGAATTTTATCACAAAATGGAAAAGAAATGTTAGCCAAGGGAGGTATTGCTTTTTTCTTCTGGATATAAGCCATTATCTTATAGCACTGCAAGGATTCGAATGCTTCAAAAACATCTATAATTGAATGAAACTCTACAAAATTCCTTAAAAAAAAAGGGCCACAAACATGTTTTGAATAAGAGCTGAATATTGTGATGTCTCTCTTGGATATGGTTAATGTCTTTTGGAGATTTGCTACTCTAGAACCCCTGTGACAAACAGCAGGATTTGTGCTGGGAAAGGAGTGTCATCCATTCCAAACTGCCTCAAGTTTTGGATTGGGATTTTTTTGGTGTTTTTGTTATTGTTGTCTGTATTGTTTTATCTATTTTTTGCAGGCAAAGCCTAGGACTGCTGTAGGTTAAAAAAACTGGAAAGGAAGAGAAAGTAAATAAACCTTTGCTTTTTGATTTATTATGTTTCATTTCACAGCTGTTTCAGTACATTCTGTTTTTCTGTCTTTTAGGTAGTTGGAAAAATAAATTTGGAAATTAGTCAAATATGATTATAAAATGACACACAACTGAGAAACCTAAAGTCTGAGGAGCAGGTGAACTGCCTGAAACAACTTACTCTAGAGTATTTTTGGCTGATTTCTTCTTCTGACTCACTAAGACAATGTCATGTCCTATGACTGAATTCTAACTGAGGATGTCTGTCTCTTTTTTTTTAATTTTTAAGGGTTTTTAAAATATTTTTGAATGCACTGCAGGGCTTTCCAAACCTGAGTGAGATGGAGTCTTGACCTCAGAGACAACTTTGTAGAGGTAAAGGCAGCATTAAAATCTCCATACAAAGGAAATATTGACTGATTTATAAGGGATCCTTGTATCTTTAAATCATCCTTTCAAAACACGTTATGTCAGCATGAAATTTCATGGTAGGAATAGTCAGTTTTAACCCCTTTTAGCTTTTCAAAGCTCAGATAAATCACTTTTGAATTCTATGTGACTGGTGAAATACATGTGTCAGGCAAGTTAGACTCAAATACTGCTTGTGTTACGGGTTGTGGTGATTCTCATTGCTTATGCCCTGGAATAAGAAATGAATAAATGAAAGATAACAGCTCCCAGTTATAGCAGAGGTGAGGAACAGGTGATTCAAATAATTCCCATCTTGGATTTATGTTTTTAGATGAGCAATATTTCATGGCGTTTTGTGAGGGGGAGGAGAAAGAGAGGCAAAATTGAACAGAAATCCCAACAGATGCACTGAGGAAGCAAGAAAAATCAAAAAGCAAAGTAGAATCCTCAGTAATAATGAAAGTGCTGTGGAAAACTAGATGTGGACCAAAGACCTCCCACAGTGCAGGAGTGCTGCTAGAGCAGTGAAATCCCAGGAAATACTGGAATTGGGGAACTGGGGGAAACCGAGGCAGCTTCCCTTGGTAGTTTCCAGAAGCATTGGTTTGATATCAGCATGTCACATTTATGTCATTTGTATTTTTTCCTTTGCAGTAGTTGCTCCATCACAGCCAGGGTTGTATTTCATTAAGATGCCAGTATTGTATTTCATTAAGGTTTGCTGTGTAATTAAATTCTCGAGAAGTTGTGCTTCACCCAGTCCTTCTGATACACAGCTGATAGACTTATCATTTGGGATATGTTTCATATTAGGGAAATGAAATGCCAGTGCTTCAAAAGGCTAGAGAAAAAAGCACTGAAATTTATTAAACTATTCTATAATTGTTGTTAATGAATGGTGGGTTGGGTTTTTCTTCTCCTAAATTAGCTGTCCTTAAAGCAAAAATGTGCATGAGGAGGTATTGCATGTTCCTGGAGTCTTTTCAGATTCCCAGCTGCCAACCTCTTGTCTCTGCATGAAGATACTGAATGTCTGAGGGGATGTGGAGTACAAGCTGCTTATTCCATTTCATGGCATTTCTCAAAGATATAAAACATGTTTTCATTCCTGAATTCAATAAAGCCCAAATCATTTTAGCTAAAATTGAATTGTTACCACGTCTGCCGCTGAACCATGTGGAAAGGGCGCCACTGGCAGAGGCACTGCTGGATTTCCAGTGGAATTCTTCATCCTGCCTCACCCTGACTGATGCTCAGCCATCTCCCAGACCTAAGCCCCAGCCTGCAGCTTGTGTTAGGAAACATCTGCTTCATTCTCCTGCGCAGAAACGCATCTACAAAACTGTCAGAAGGTTTTGGCTGCAGTGCAGCCGGAATTTGGACACAAATCCGTTTAATTGAACATTTTCCCATCAGCTGCTGTGGGTGATTTGTGGGGTTCTCTGGGAGCAGAGGTTGCCAGAGCCATTAGGGATCATCTGATGTGGGATGCAGACACCCATCCTGGCTGCACAGGGAGCAAGCCAGGATCTGGGATGGCTCTTCTTTGCAGAGCAAGTGCCTTCCACCTCATCTCCTTTACCAAAAGTACTGTCATCTAATTTTTCTCTTTATTCTACCTATTTTCTCTGAGTTTTGTTGTCTTTATATTTTTCAACTCCTCCCTTCAAAAAAGCCTTATACAAAAAGGAGATACGGTAGAGAGACTGAGGGAAAGACCTCAGTGAAAATTAAAAATGGGAAAAAACATAATCAGCTGGGATTTATTTTTCCAGTTTGGATGAAAGTGTATGTAAGGAAACATCCGTGGACTTTTCCAAATTAAGAAAGTATGTTTTGTCTGAAGTATTTTCATTTAAATATTTTTGTTTGCTTTACTGTGGTGCATAACTCCTGTTCAGCATTGGTAAATTCTCCCTAATCATCCCTAAGGGCCCAGAGGCTGTGGAATTGAACCTGAATTTGTTTCATGGGGAGCAGAGCTGGAGAGCTGCATCTCTGGGCCAGTTCTACATTTCTGCTCTTACAGATTTCAGGAGCATGCTAATAGGATTAGGTACTACAAAGCTGTCTTGCATTCAAAATTAATATCAGAGGGAGTGTGCTATGGAACAGAATTTCTTTCAAAGAGCGCTGATAGCAGAGGCACAAACTCACCGTGAGATTCCACTGCCACATCACCATCCCTGCTCTGAGCTGTTCCATGGCTCTGGATCACTGCTGTCCCAAACCCTTCTCCTTTTCACATGGCTCTTTCTCCAGAAGATCCCCTTGGGATGGACACTGGACCACACACAGCTCCCCTCATGCCAGGCTCTTGTAGATGTGGCTGTGTTCTGGGCTCTGATGCCTTGGAGTGGCTGTGTAAGCAGCATGGGCTTCATTTCTGAAAATACCCTTAGCTGGTGATTTTGCCAAAGTCTTGGTAAGCTTTGTAAGCTTTGTCTCAGACCAATATGTTTCCTAAAATGAGGGATATTTTTACTCTGCTGCCCCCCCCCGCCCTTTCTTTTTATTCATTTTACAAATTTCTACAGCGCTGCAACCAGAAATGTAAAATTACCAAGTCAACATATGCTGGGTTAAAAATAGAACCAAAAATCAAATTCCTGCTAAGGGATACAAAGCTGAGCTTCAGATAATTGTAAACAGGAATTGACATGAGGTCCAGCCCAGCATCCTCTCTCCAGCCATGGCCATGGGCTGGGGGACCATGAGCAGGGCAGGCACATGGGATTCTTCTCCTCTGATGCTTCCCAGGCTCCAGCTGTTTTCTGCTCAGGGACTTTCTGTGTAGATAGTAAGCATGAATAGATTTTCTTTCTGTGAACTTAATCTTCTCTAGCCTTAAGCCAGTGCAGGCTTGTGACATCCCCAGCTTCTCTTGTTAGGTACAAAAATCACCTTTGTTTGTTTGTGTTAGACACGGCTCCAGTTTGGTTTTAGGGGTCTTTGTGTCAGTAGTGGAAAATTCCACCAAGAAGCTGTCCCAATCCATGCTGCCCTTGCTCTCTGTTTCCTTTCCCCCTAATGATTCTTAGCTTTTGATCTGCTGTCATTTTTCCTCTGCCTGTTGGTAGCACTGGGCTGACATTTCCATGGTACTGTCCATTGTAAATCCAGGATTTCACTCCCCTGCAGTTGTGGTTGGCTCAGAGTCCATCATTTCATATGTGAGGTTAGGATTGTTTTTCCCACATGCATATTTGACATTTATCTCTATTGAATTTCATCTGCCATCTCATATGTCATATCATTTCATAAGGTCCTTCTGCAGTTCCTCACAGTCAGCCTTTGTCCTCATTACCCTGGATAAATTGATATGAGCAAACCTCCTCCCCCTGCTTTCCAAGACCATGTTGGAGAGTGTAGATCCCTAATTTGACCAGTGAAGGAGACAGGATTTCAGTCCTGCAGGTCTGTGCATCTCCCTTGGTTAATTTTACTCACTATTGCTCTGATTAATTCGGTATGCTGGGAAAGGAATCCATGTGTGGCCTGTTTTCTCCAATGAGTTTTGTTTACAAGAAACCAGAACAAACTATGGCAAAATGACTGCTAACATTTCAGCTTTTGATGTTCATCATGTGTGTGTATGCCTGAGTCCCTGAGTTGGAGAGTGGGAGAGAAGCAACAGAGAACAGGTATCACAGGAAAATTTTCCTGAACTGTTCACAATTTAATTCCTGTGGATAACATGAAAAGCACCAATACAAGCTGGGAAAGAAATGGAAGACTCAGAGGTGTCTCCTCTGATGACTGTGATGTAGGTGACTTGGAAGGAATCTGTCATTGGTGTATTGCCCTGCTTTTCAAAATGGGCACAGTTGAAGTTGTAGCAGGAAGGCAAAGACCAAAGAGGATTTGATCAGGGACATGAATATACAGACAGGAGGGGGAACACGGTCCTGTGAAGCTCCTTTGCATTTCTCTCTCCTGCAACAGTAGCTTTTATTTCAGCTAACACAAAGCCTCAGTGGTTTTTGGCAGTATTTCAGGCGAATCTTCAGACAGGGATGAACCGTTCTTGAACCAAATCTCCAAAGGATTTGGCACAAGTGTGCTCTCCTGCAATGTGAAATGTAGATTTTTGTTCAGTATTTATATTTGAATAGACATTAATGAATGCCTAAAGAAAATCACTATCTCCACTTTTTCTCTTGCTATTTGATTTCCCTTTGTCTGCTTAATGCTTATGCAGATTGTGCTTATTGTACTGGGAAATCCTACCTGGTGTCAGTCTCCCTGCTGGGGCTGGGAGGTGCTGAGGGGGAAGGTGATGCAAGTGTGACAAAACATTTGCTGATCAAAAGTATCAGTTTCAGTCCTGCCTGTCTGATGCTGATGCCAAACTGGAGGGAAAATCCTTAATTTGTTGGGTTTACTCTTAATCTTTCATGCGAGTTTGCTACCAGCACCACAATGTGTGAAGTTGCTCTACAGGTGTCATTAAGAGGAATAAGCCCCACAGAATCATGGAATGGTTTGGGCTGTTTTATTCCACCCTATGCCATGGGCAGAGACACTTCCCACCGTCCCAGGCTGCTCCAAGCCCCATCCCACTTTGCTTTGGACATTTCCAGGGATGGGGCAGCCACAGCTTGCAGAATCATGTCAGTGAAGCAGTTGCCATCACAGGATAACAAAATAGCTGTGACCCTCTTGGCATTGCTGAGTCAGTAGATTTATTGCTCTTCTATGTTCTTTAAGGGTGGTTTTTATGCACCACCTGTCAAACTGTAAGTCCTTGGAACAGATTAGCCCTGCAGAAGGGATGTCCCAAGTTTCCTCCAGACTTTGCACATTGCACTGAGTAATGATTCTCTGTTAATGAAAAATTGAGTTTGTTTCATTCGCTGTCACGTTTGAAGCACGAGGGTATTTTTCCTTCCCTAGGACTGGTTACATTTTAATGCATGTATTCAAAATTCAAGTCCAATCTGAAATGACCTATCAGCTATGATATAGTCAGGGGAAAGCATCAAAACATGATGCATTGAACATATTTTACATTCCTAGCCTAACAGCATCCTTGAGTTGATTTCATGCAGTGCATACATCCGATATTTGATTTTGATGAGAGGGGCTGTAGATGCAGATGTACTTCTCTGTGAATATATTTTGGCACTGGTAACACATACATTGCTTTAATTTTGGATGCAGAAATCACACTGATGATTTTTTAAAGCTGTGATTAGGCAAACACAGCTGAAAGGGTCAGGGAAACTGTCCATAATGACTTTTTAGGGTTTAATAGGGAAGGAAAAATAAATTACTATAAACCAGGCATGGCATGGTAGGTTCCAAAGTATTTCATTGAGTTTAGCAGATGTGGCAGGTTCTCTAGTTGTTTATTAATGGACAAGTAAACCTTTCATTAATCTCTTTTTTCAGTTAGACTGTAAGATACATAAAAATATTTTATTTAAAATTAGCTGTATCTGAGTTGTGTGTCTCAGAAGATATTGCAACTATCCTCACAGTCTGCTGTTTACAGCTGAAGTGAAAAACTAAATAACATGCAAAAAGTGGGTAATTAGAAGCTGTCTGCTTGCTTTCAAATTTCTAATCAGATTCATAACTCCTGCTTCAAATGGATGGAATAGCTTTTTTTTTGTGCAAAAGTAAAAAATAAATATTTATCATATCAAAACCATTCCAATATTTCCCTGAACATATCAGGATTATAAAACAGAGTTTTGTAGCTTAAATGAGTCCCTCAATGGCTTCCTGAGCAGAAAGGAAATCATGAAACGATCTCAAAGCAGAGGTTATAAAGAAAATTTCATACATCACACCTTATTAACATGCAGAGTTCAAAAGGGATGTTTGAGGATAACTGGAGACATCTGTAAACTCTGGGGCACGCTGTGAACCCTTGCAATGAGATTATTTTAGCACAAACCACGTCTTGTGGCGCCAACAGAGATTTGATGGAGAATTTTAAAACTTTGCAGTCCCAAGAAAAATGTCCAACTCGAGAATAATTTGGCTTGTTGAGCACTGGAGATGAGGTTTGAGCAGATGCCAGTCCCCTGATGTGCTCACAAGAAATTGACTGCACAGGAACCAGGAATTGACTGGGGACTTTCTCCCTTGTGTCCCCTGCTCATCCTTTATCTGCTGAACCTCTTGCCACTGGAAATCCAATTACAGTTAAACAAAGATTCACCTCAGTGCCTCCTGGAAAGCTTTGAAAAACTGTTTTGTTTAAAGACAGCTCTGTCCACGTGTACCTAGGAAGGGAGCCAGGATCTTCTGAAGGTTTTAATGCCGTGTTGCACCCTCACCTGAAGCAGGATATTGGCTAATCCTGGCATTAGTGTTCATCTGGACCAGACTCTTTATAGCTGCAGAGGCCTTGTGGGTCACACTCTTTAGTGCCTGCTTTCTTCTGAGGTTGGTTGAGAAAGCTGACTTCATTAAAATGAAATGTTTTCTCTTTCCCTTTAGTTTTTGGTCTACTTTTCTCATTGTGTCATTTCAGCCCCAACATAATTCAGGATTTTCTCTTCCTTCCATGCATTCGTCTTTTAAAACCCAGCAGGTAGAAAATCACTTTGACTAAAGCTGAGATTCTCACATTAAAAGCTGAGATTGTCCAGCTTTTCAAAGTATGTGATTATATAAAGTATCAAATACTGTGAGAATTGGATTAAAAAAACCACGAGGGCTGATATGGAGACAAATGGTAATGAGCAGCAGGAAAAGACAGTGCCTCCAAATACAGTAATGGATAGCAAATGTCAAGGGTTCAGCATTCAATTTTATTTCCCTGTTTTTATGAGGTGAATTTTTTATCTTACATGTCATGGGGATTGTGTGTGTGTGGTTAAGGGAACAGCTGAAAAGGTGTATAGAGGAGAGAGGTTAGGGGTCAGGATAGTCAGAGGAATTTGGGATGAAGAGGACTGGAATGTAGTCAGGGCTTGAGCACCAGTAACACATAAGGGATCAGATTGTCAGGCTCTTTGGGATGCTACAGCATTTCTCCAAATTCATGTTTGCTAGCTCCCTCAGTAATTGCACAAAGCTGATGCTTTGGCCCCAAGTGTATTGCTTCAGTGTATAATAGGGATGGATCCAAAACTCTCTTCCTTGCATAGATGCAGAAAAAAAGCCCTGAAGAAAACTCAGGTTTCTGTGTCCATGCAGCTTCTCCTTTTCTCCTTGGGAATTTTAGGGATGAGATCTGATTGTGGAGACTGGGGCTCAAGCACAGTAAGATTTTCAGCATATTGCAGCAAAGTGAAATGTTTTTCCAATTGAGAACAGTGTCAGGAAAGCAAAGATGTTCCTCAGCATCCTGCTAAGCTGTAGACTCCACCACTGAAAGGAATAATGTTTATTCCAAAGCTTCAAGTGAGCCATTTCCTGAGGTTGAGTTCAGCAGCTGCATTTGCAGCTCGTGCATTCCAGGGCTGTGGGAGCTGGGTATGGACACTGGCCATGCTTGTGGACAGCTGCAGCCAGGTACACTCTGTTCTCTGCTGACTTGATGATTCCATTTTGCCCTTTTTTGTGTTTTTTTTTAAAGTCCATTCTGCCCTTTCCTTTGTTCATCTTATCCCTGTGTTCACTAATGAGTGTCAAAGTGCCTGTGTGCTCTACAGCACGTCCTTGTTGGAGGATGAGTCACGAATGGCAGAGCTCCTGCCACACAGACTGACCCAAAACCCTACACTGGTTTGAGGATTAAACCCAGCTTCTGACAAGATTGTGCTTCTGAAGCTCCACTTGGCCACATCTCCTCAGCCTCCTGCCCTCTGTTTGGCGACTTCTAAAGTGCTGCTGCCTTTTGCCTGATTTAGGATTAAAAATGTGTCATTCCTGGCCTTCCCTTATCCTCTGTGCCAGCTTATATGGAACAGAAATGACCTGTGGCTTGTTCGAAAATAGGCTTTAGGGAGGAGGGTAGCAGAGATGCCCTGCAAAGTGATTGAATGTGCTTGGCAGGGAGTGTTTAGTCTGGATTTCTTACACAGAGAGCCCCAAGTAGGGAGAGCTCCTTCCTCAGGTTTGAGACTGCACTGGTTACACATTGTGGGTTCACTGACCCCTGCACAGCTGGGGAGGTGCTGTGGGAATATTCCTGAGCACATCCCATGCCAGGGCCCTGCAAAGGACACCTGTGAAATGTGAAACTCTTCTCTATTCCATCTTGGTGCCTCATGTTCATTCCTGCTCCTTCAGTGACCTCCTCATCAAATGTGGTCCATTTAAGGATTCACAACAAGATTTGTCTCAACTGCCAGCTTTGCAGCAGCAACCTGCTCTCCAAGAAATCAAGCTGTGTGCTGTCTGCTCCATCAGTCATTCCCAGCCCGTGCTGACAGGGAGCATTCAGGATGGAGACTTGGCTGGTGACCAGGCAGCTCAAACACAGAATGGGCACAGGGTGTCCTGTGCAAATCTTGGGGGAGAGAAGTTTCCTCTGATTCTTAAGAAGGACAACCTGTAGTATTCCAAACCAGGCTTTGTTTTAAATTTAATTTTCCCCATTTTTAGGCTGTCCTGTCTTGAAAATTAGCATTTGATAACAGCGGCAACATTTGGTTGTTGGGTTTTTTTTTTCCTTTTCATTTTTTGTGAGGGCAAAGTTTTGGAATTGACAGCTTTGGCATCCCTTCCCAGCACTCCTGTTGGGGCAGCATTGTGTCTTCACCACCAGCCTCGTGGACAACTTAACCAGAGCCACACCTGTCATGGTGTCTGCTCTCCCCTCTGCTGTCATCAGGGCCCGAGACAGGCTCTGTGTGCCACATGCATCCCATGCTGCAGCATTCCACAGCACTTAGGAGCCTTTCAACAGTCTGGAGCCATCCTGCATGGCATGATGGATGAAAGGCTTGTCCAAACCCTGGGTGGCTGTTTGGAGGAGTCAGAGTGTGACATGGTGTCAGGCTTTCTGCACCACGCCTGTGTCACACACAGCACCAGAGAGCTGCTGTCCCCTTGCACATTCTGTTTGCTTTCACACATGACTCTCTGAAAGAGCAAAAGGTGAAAATGCATCATCATCAACTGATCTTCGTAGCTGGGTGACAAGTATTTCTTCAGTCGTGAGTTTTACAGACTTTTTGTAAAAGTTCCTGGGTTTGGAATCAGGATCAACGACAGCATTTGGGAGTGGGGAAATCAGAGTGAGGACCCAGGGAGGGGAACAAGAACTGTCACCCAGCAGCAGTAATTGATGCATTAATGTCTATCATGGGGAGGCAGGGCTTGGATCAAGTAGACTTGGCAGGGAAAAGCCATCAAACAGACAGTTATTCCCATTTTTGCAGGCCTGTCTACAAAAGCAAAACCTCTTGTGTTAAGATCGGCAGTAATTTTGCAAAATTGTTTCCCCTTCTTAAGTGAAAATGAATTAAGTCATACTGTGAGCAGTATTGTGGTCAGTGCCTTGTAATGGAAAAATAGCAAATAAAAATTACTCCTCCAGCAATGATGGGTTAATGTCTTTTTAGTACCAAATGAAGTTTTGATAGTTATTGCTGATGTATTTTTTGAATAATTGACTGGGATGCTTAATAATGCTATGTCTAATTTAGGAATCCAATTTATTGACAAAACCAGGAAGAAATCACCAAATTAAATAGACACAAAAATCAGTTTAATGCAATTCATGGTGAGGCATTGTAACTTCACAGCAGGCAAAATACAATAAGCACTAATGTAACTTTGTAAAATAAGGATTAAGACAAAACCTCCCAGCCTGTCCAGAGTACAGCATGAGATGGTGTGGAGGCTTGGATGCCTTGGTTCAAAGCCTGGGATCTCTGTGTCCACCCAAAAGAGCTCTGGTTTGTTGACCACTGTTCCACTTCTCACCTTTCACTTGAGCTGCCTTCAGTTCCCTTTTCAAAATGTCTTTCCCTCTGTGTACTCCTCACAGTATTTTGAAAAAAACGCTTCCATCGTGGCAGGGCTTCCTTCAGTCCTGTTCATCTTCAGCAGCTGAGTCTGTTTAGTGAGTTTATTAATTATCATGTTGGGCTCATTAAAGTGAGCACCTCATTTGGAGAAACCTCCTGGGGACTCCAGCAAATACACACGTACTCATTAGACTGAATGTTTTCCACTTGTAGATCAGCATTTTGATAATAAACACTTCATAATCCTAAGGAAAATGGTGCAAGTTGAAAGTTAGAATTTAGTTGAGTCTAGGTTTTTTGAGTTTTTTTTTTTCCCCCATGGGCATCAATATGGCTATTGCTCTACAGCTATGGGTCATCAAACAAGCAGCAAAGTAATTTCTCACATGATTTCTGCACTGTGCTTAAAGAAATTCACCTCTTCTGTCCTGCTGGTTCATGCAGCTCATTACAGGACACTTGGCTTGGCTGTTGGCAAGTCAAAATCTGACGGGCTGTGCAATTAAAAGTAGTTCTGATTTTCCTCACCTCCCAGCAAGGGCACATTAACAGTGTCTGACGTGGTTTAGCACCAGTGGCTGTGCAGTTTAACTCAGCGTAGGTGGAAGATTCCAAGTCAGATAAAACTATGAACTGGGTAATCTATAGCTGGCCTTAAAATTCAGCTTAACAAGGTGACAATAAGGTGTGGTGGTGCCTTGGCTGTGATATATTCGAGGAGGGCTGCATGTGGAAAGATTTTGCACATGCTTGTGATGCAGTGACAGGTCCTGGGAGCATCTTGAGTTGGCCAGTTAAAGTGTCTCTGCTGTGTGTAGGACTGTGCCCATTTTTTGGGCTGTGTCAGGTTGGCTCATTTGCAGCAGCTCTGCAGTCAGGCTGCAGCTGCAAGGTGCCACTCCCCTCCTGCCTCTGGAGGAGCTCTGTCACAGCCCTGCAGGGCTGAGGTGCTGTAGCAGTTTGCTTAATCCCTTGCAAGGAAATCTGCTGCACCCTTCTTGCTGAACGCTGGAGAAAACAGTCCCAGATGTTGTTGTTGGAGAGGAGGATGTTTGGTCAGGCTCTTGGAGCTCTAATTTCTTCCCCCAAAGATGAGCAGTGCTGTAAAACTGAGTCTTAGGTCACACCATGGATCAACCTTCAACCTCCCCCTTTAAATTTTAAAATCCTGAGGAAAGAGCCTAAAAACCAGCTGGGTGACTGGAGGCTGCTCTTGACTCTGCCTGGAATGCCCTCCTCTGCTCCTGCAAAAGGAAACAACACCTCCACTGAGTTTCTCTGGGGGCACTTCAGGCAGAGTTTATTTACTGTGTAACGTGGTAGTTTAGTGGGATTCCTGCTTGCTGCCTAATTAGTTCCACTAATTTATTTGGAATAACGCTTCCTCCCTGTCTGTTGAATGGCTGGAAGTGGGTTCTGGGAGCCCATCTATTCCCTCATTTAGCCCTTGCACACTTGCAGGATGCTGTGCTCCCTCTCCCAGGCCCATGCTGGAATAACCATTACCTCTGTAAGGATTTTACCTCAGCAATGCCCAAAGGCCCTTTGGCAGCAATTGCTGCAGGCTTTGTGCAGACAGGAGGTGTCCTCATCCATTTGGAAGCTGTGGGATCTTAAGGAGCTCCAGTTTAGGGCAGGCACAGGAGCACAGGGGTTCCTGAGAGCCTGAGATTTTTGTGTACTTTAAATCTCTTCTGCTCCATATCCTGCTGCCCGTTCTCCCTTCCCTGCCCCTTCCTACCCTTGCTTACTGTCTGCTTATTTATCACCCTTAAAAATGATGCAATTAATTCTCTAACTTACACACACACTTGTAGCTGAAAGTCTTTATCTGGAGAGTGATTTGTGCAGAAGCAGACTTGGTACTGAATATTCCTGTGGAAGTGCTGCTTCTCTGGTCTTTTCCATGGACAGCTGGCTGTAACCTTGGGGATTTTAGTAGGTGGGCTGCAAAAGAGGGATCTCACAAGCACAGGTGTTGCTGCACTGCAGTTGCCTCTTGGCAATGAGGTCAGGACTCAGCACCAGTGTGTCAGTGGGAAAAGTGCCAGATCTGACCCTGTGAATCAATTCCTGTGTCAGAATCACTTCCTTCACTTCACCTTTGCCATGTGTATGCTCAGAGCCAAGAGAATCCACAGACTCTTTGACCTCACACAGCCACATGGATGCTCTTCAAACTGTCCCAACTTCTCCTCAGAATTCCTCACACATTTTAAAACTGTTTCCTAGTCAAGATGGCATTTTCATCTGATCATTTTGTTTTTGGCAAGGGAGAATTCTCCCCTTCCCCTGGCCTGGGAGCTCGAGGGAGGACTGCTCTTCCAGAGCTCGGTGCCTGTGTGGAGGCAGACATGAGCTAATCAGGCTGGCACAAAAATGGGCTGTTATTTATGAAGCCAGCCCTTTTCTAACTTTTCCTTTGTTTATGCAGTGTAATTTCAATGTTATAAATACTAAAAGGTTTACCGCTGGGAGATGAGAAATTCCCTCATTCATCTCTGCAATTAAACTCCTTGTGCCCATGGTGGCTTTTCCTTTTAACTGCCTTTTAGGATGGAATCCAGAATTTTAAGAGGTTTCACTAACTGATTTTTTTTAATGAGGTCAAAGAGTTTTTGAGGGAATTCGGAAGACAATTTAGGGTTTTGGTTTTTTTGTTTTCTTTGCAGGTTTAGGCTTCATTTTTCAGCACAGTCCTTGAGTTCCTAAGCGACTTTGAAACATTTTTTTTTTCTGTGTCTTACTTTCACCAATTTTGTAACTGTATAAACATTATTATTGACTTTAACTGTCTTTTAAGTGTCCAGTGCTGTATGTGAGCTACCCTAGAGCTGGGTACTGTCCCTGTAACCACTCAGCTGTGCCCTTCCTTTCTTGCACAATCTCTGCAGCCTCTGGGTTTGTTCTGGAAATGTGTCACACAGTGACAAATATCCTAAGGAAAGGAATCCTACCAAAGAATTGGGAAAGGTACTGCATGATAATCTCAAGGAGTGCTGTGTGGTGCTTCTGTCAGCTGTAGGACAGGAGGTGCTTTTTATTCCATGGGCAGAGCTCACTGCCCTCACAGTAAAGAATTGGGATTCTGAAGATTTGGGATGGGAAAAACACCCAAGTAAGTTGTCTTTGGACTCTCACTTAACTGCATTGTCCCTTTCAGTCGCAGTCACAGATTTTGTGGGTAAATTTTATCTTGAGGAAGAACATAAAGAAATTCCATGGTCACTGTAGAGCTGTAATAGTTTTAAGCTCTAAGTATGAAGTTGCAATTGCAGGAGGAGCTGGCATGAATCAACCTACTCTCATTTCAAACAGCTGTTTAATGAGAGCTTCTTGTGAGATCCCCTGTTAAGAATAGGCCATAATGAGTATGATGAAACCACCTCATCCTTGAAAACAAATTCCTTTTCATGGTTTAATTAAAAGTGCTCCTAGTACTTCTGTGAGCATACAGGATAGCTTAGGAAAGGCTCTGTTTTAATTTATAGAAAGAAATCTCAATTAAGAAGCTAAATAGATAATATGTTGCTTTAATATTATATAGTGAAAACT
Source organism: Cettia cetti (assembly GCA_013401135.1). Taxonomy (NCBI): domain Eukaryota; kingdom Metazoa; phylum Chordata; class Aves; order Passeriformes; family Sylviidae; genus Cettia; species Cettia cetti. The sequence continues at coordinate 309,967 of VZUI01088993.1, read as the reverse complement.
GTTCTTATTTCTGAACTTCTGCTGTCTTCTAGTCAAATGTATTTGTCTTAACAGTTTAACAGCTTTCCTTGGGAGACCAGAGTGACAGCCACGTCCTTGGATGCTTTTAGTTCTGTCTTAATGTGATGGAGGAAGTGCAGGCTGGAGCAACTGACTTAGGCTCGATTTGAGGGTGATTTTTTGGGGGGGAGCAATTACAGGTGGATGAGCCTTGTGAACTGTTTAGACCCAGATATTTTTAGGAACAGACAGCACTAATTAAAGCTGTCTGTGTGATGAGCAGAAGGGCCATTTGCCCAAAGTGCAGCAGAAGTGTAATGTGCTGCAGGAGGGGTCTGTGTTAGTGCACAAGAAGCTGCATGAGCAGCAGCTGGCGTGGCCAGAGCAGGTTTGTCACCTCTCACTGAGCTGTCCCTGCTGCCCCAGTGCAGGGAACATGCAGGTGTGGGAGAGCAGCCCTGCTCCACACCGCTGGCAATTCCCACGCCTGTTCTTCCTGCTTCTCCTTTGCCACAGTGAAACATCACTCCCTCTTTGTAGTTTCCTTGTAAGATGCTAATTAAAGGAAGAAATGTTGGTTGCAGAGAAAACTGCCTAAGTGAGTATTGTAAAAAAGCAACTGTTTCTTTGCATTTGTCTGAAATTGCTGTGCCCTTGGGAGAAGCATAAAGATAAGAGTTCCCCGTGCAGGGACTTCTGGCTGTGATACCTGGGGAGGAGGGGACAGGAAAGCAGATTGCTTTTGTACTGTTTCCTTTGTGGGTGTCTCTCCTGATACACTGAGAAATCAGTGAATAAATTGCACTGAAAGACGTTAGAACCTTTAAAAGGGATCTTTTTAAAAGGAAGAGCCAAGTGTGGAAGGAGGGTTACTGGCTTGGTGAAGAAGTTTATTGCTCTTTGGGAAATGCCCTGTGCTCTGGCTTTGGGCATGGACTGTCTTTTGGGGGGCTCATGGACGGCTGTGCTGAGCAGTCCAGCTGGGGAAGAATTCAGAGTTTGGATCCAGCCAGTGAGGAACAACCTGAAGCTCCCTGTGCAGGTGTAGTCCTGCCACAAAGGTATTGTTCTGTTCCTCTTTCTCTTCTATGTCTTGTAGCTGCAGCCTTTTGATTTCCCAACAGAAGGCACACTCGCAGTTTGGACAGATGTGTTCTGATATATCACATTGATTGTTTTCACATTATCAGGTTTTCTGCACTTAGTAATGACCTGCTAACTGTGTGCCAGTGGTGGTTCATCACATGAAAGTGTGGGAGACTCAAATCCAAGAGTTAAATTGTGACTTGGTCAGACCCCTGCACTGAGACACCACAACAGGAAGTGTTAGCAAAAGGATTTTTAAAAAAAGATAATGACTAAGGAGTCTTTGTTTTCATAGTGATTTCTGGTTTGTCTCCTGAATGATCAGGCTGACACCTTCATGGCTGACCCTTGGCTTTCCACTCAGTTTAGGGCCCTGATCTTCTACTTTCGATTCCCTCAATACTTGCAGGCTCTAATATTTACTGATTTTTGGGCTTTCTTGCAAATGTCAATCGCTATGAACAATTTAGGTGTGATCTGTCTTTCTCAAGCCCTGCTTCACCCAGAGCTGCCTCCCTGTCTTCTCTCAGTGGGTTGTTGCAGACAGATTTGCTTTCATGTTAGGTGGGAGATCAAACCCTTCAGCAGAAACTGCCCTTGCTAGCATTACTTGAAAGTTTTATTAATTGCTCACTGATATGCCTTGGTTTGCTGTTATTCTGTTGTTTCCCCTAAAAAGAGGTGTATTTGCTGTGCTGAGTGATGTTCATAATTGCCCCCCTACTTTGCCAAAACGCCACTTGTGAGAGGCTGAGAGATTGCAAATGTCAAGCGTGGGACCCATGAGGACAATCTACCAGTCACTGCTGAAATGATTTGAACTAGTGAACTCTTGTTAAAACTGTTAATTGCTTTTTTAAAAACACTTAATGGAAATTGCCACATTTAAGTAGCCCATAAAACCACGATGACACCAGCCTTAATCAGGTGTCACAAAAGCACATCCATTATAAGCTACCTGGCCCGAAAACTTTGACTATGGAAATCAGTTGTGACAGCCTGGTGTTTACAGTCCTGCATCTCTCTGGAGGAGGAGAATAATTTATTTGTTTTACTTATGAAGAGACTCCTCTCTGAACTGCACCTTTATGTGCAATAAAGCTTATTGAAGAGGATGACCCCAGGGAACTCAGAAGTTTGTAGGGTAAGGTAGTGCTGCCTGGTTTTGAATTTTTCATACTGGGATATGCTAATTTGTTTGGTGACCTTGCTGCAGACAGGGATAACTCACTGAAAACCACAGTGCTGTGATTTTCCAGGGGTGTTTTGTTGATTCCAAAAGCCAAAATGTTTCAGGGAGGAAACTCTGGTGCTGGGCAATGACGTCCTGCATATTTTAGGTTACTTGGGTCTGAATTTTAAAGTGTAACACATATTTATGGGACACACCTTTTTTGAAATGTTGAATGGGTTAGCTACAGACCCCACTGAAAGCTTAGGTGGGCACTTTATGAGGACACTGAGAGGTTTTCTCTTTGCCTCTTCAAGCAGCCCACAGAGTCTGACAGGGAGGGCTGCAGTGGGAATAACCACACTTCTTCCCTGGATTGTGCATCAACACGTGACCCAGTGGAAAAGATCTTTGGAAAGAAGAAAAGGTGGGAGCAAGCATTAGGTGAAGGTGCTCATGTGTGAGAGGAACATTTATGTTCTGTGTACCCAGGTCAAACTCAGCCTGCAGCTGCTGGGAGCTGGGTGTGCTGGGCTCTCTCCTGCTCCACCTGCAAGGCTGTTCCTCTCCTCAGGTCTTCCCAAAAAGAGGTCATTGATGGCTGTGCTCATCAGCAGTCTCAGAAGAGGCCTAAAAACAGAAGTGGCCCAGTGGAGTGACACACTTTCTAGCCCATTGCCATGGGCCATCTCAGGTCATGGCAGCTTAACAGGGCCCTGCACTAAACCTCACAAACCTGTTCTGTTGCTCAGGATGTTGTTTGCTCTCCAGCCCCTTGCACCTTTACATATCACACTCATATTTTATTATACATTAAAAAAAATACCTTGAATTGCTGTTGACATTAAGAATTCAACAGAGCTGTGGTAGCAGCAGTACTGCAGAATGGGATATTTTAAGTAGGGTGTAGTGACAAACACTGGTGTAAAAATGATACAAATCTCTCATCCCAGTGTTTCCACCTTCATGTCATGTGGAGTTTCTTTAGTACTATGATGGTGTTTCTTTTTTTATGCTCCTTAAAGTTTTATACTGGCTCTTGCCACATGTTATTTGAGGTAACTTCAGGATATAACCTTAAAGTCCAGTGATCTCCCTGAAAGACCTCACAGAACCCTTCCACTTCTTTTGGGGTAAAAGTTTACTTTATTAAACCAATTTAATTTAGTGACTGTGCTTGAGCAGAGCTTGGGAGGCATAAGGAGGTGCTTTTGCTGCCAGTATCCTGAACTTTCACAGAACTGCTTTGAAGCAACTCCTTGCCCCTTTGAAGCTGTGAAAGCACATGACATAAAGTAAATATGAAATAAGAAGTAGTAGGTCGTCATTGCACTTGTGTGATATATTGTAAAACCTTATTTACCTGTGATGCTGACATTTTGTGCTGTTATTACTTTTTAAAATATAAACTCTGAGTAGTGCAGACAGATTACCAGAAGAGCTAAAGGTAATTTAAAATGGAAAATTTACAGTGGAACTTGAAAATCCCCCTTTTTTTTTGGTTTGAGGCAGCTGTTCTAAAGGAAATGTTCTTAGTCTTCATTCTCCAAAGGGAAATTTTGCCTCTTCCAGTCAGGTCAATAAATAAAGGTGAAAGAACCACCACAAAAACATTCCTGAATTATTAATTTGCCAGAAACAGCATCTCAGAAGAAAAGGCCTCCTCAGGATAGTACAGGAATGTAAAATACTCATTATTCACCGAACACATAAGGATCTGCACAGATAAGTAATGCAGCTGGGCCCACACACCTGACATCAGTGACAGGTGTGAGCCAGGTTTTGATTTTTAAAAATAAAATATATCTAGCTCAAGGTATCCCTTCTTTATAAGTCAAATGGGGAATACCTGTGTCAAGAAATCAAGCTGCTGTAAGGTATAATGACATTCATGCTTTAGTGTTGGTATGAACAGGAAAAAGCTCCTATTGCAATGCCTGGTCCAAAGATTAAAGGCTGCAATCAAAAATGTAACAAAAGTCTTATGAGTCCCAGTCCCTGCTTCTGCAACCACATATCCTTTCACTGTGGGTATCTTTAAAAATTAAGTGTACAGAAGAGAGGTGAAATATTACCAGTGGATCATTTACTATATCCCAACAGCTCAATCATCAGTGCTGGAAAGTCAATATTATATTAACTTCAAACTAGTCTCTACTGAAGTTCTGCAAAATGATGGAAATTCAGAGGTCCTAGTTTTCTAGCTGTGCATTTGGCTGCTTATGAAATGTCATATAAAAATGATGTTTTGGTAAGAGATCATTCCTGCTGTTCTCCCAAAGGCAGCAGTGCTGGGTTACGTCAGGTTTGCTTTCAGAATAGACTTTACTACAAAGTATGTCACATAAATTAAGATAATATTGACATAAGGTGGCCAGATAAGCAACAGGGCTCGATGATTCCTATTGGAAATTCCTTGAATACTTCTCAAATCGAATGTCAGCAATAATTTCTGAGCGTCTGTCAACAGATGACTTCCCAGAAGGTGTTTGTTTTCCATCCTGACCGCAGTGGAAGATCATTACCTGGGATATAGATTGTTTCATCTGTATTCTTCCTGCTGCTGCCTAATTGGCATCTATAGAGTGTTTTAACACCTGGATTAACAAAGCTCTTTGTCTTCCATTTACAGAAGATAAAAAAAGGATTTGAGCTTTTTAAACTAAATGTATTTTACTGTATGGTAATAGATGAAACTGCTTCCTATGATATAAAATTTTTGCTAAAAGCTTAAGGGGCTTCCCTCTAGCCCTCTGTTAAGCAGCCTGGGAGTTTGCCAAGGGAGCTGGAAAATCTGAATTTGATCCCCAAACTGCTGGATCCCAAACCAGTGAAATAATTTTGTGGCAATAGTGTAGCACATCAGGACACAGCAGGTGTGTACGTGGTGGCTTCATTTCAGTGCTGTGGGTTTTAGTCGATGCAGGTCTGTGTGAGTCCCAATCTGCATTTCTGAAGGCTGATATCTTGCTAATGTCTGATTCCAGTATTTGTACAGTTCACAGGGATCCTTCAAGGGTTTATTTGCTCTGTGTTCATCTGGGATGGAGTGAGTGTACCATGTAAAATAATATGTCAGCTCATAAACTGCATGTACAGTGATGAGATGTGAGCTCGTTTCACTTTTATCACAGGACCTTGAATCAAGCTTGTTCTGCTGCCAAGTCCCCAAACGCCTCCTTGCAATGTGCCTGGAATTCACTGCTGTGGAATTGTGTTGTTTTGGTGTATTGTTTTGTGTTTGTCAGACTCTGGTGCAGGGGACTGGTTGTGTCACAGGTGAGAGCTGGAGGGATGCAGCAATGCAGCTGGGGTGCTGTTGCCTTTTGGGTCCTTCCTGAGGAGCTCAGGAATGTCCACTAGCACCAGCAAAACATTGTAATCTGTGCTTCCTGGTACACTCTGGACTGTTTGGGCTTCCTCTGCCTGCTCTCATGGTTGCTGCCATGTGCACATCGATTTTTGTGCTTTTCCTCAGCCCCATCCTCAGCCACATGGAGTGGTGTGACCTGTCCTGCTTGCTGTGAGCTGTGATGGGACATGGTGCCTCAGAATGGAGAGAGGAGATGCCAGCAGGGTTCCTTCTCCTTCTGCTCACCTGCAGAGCTGTGCAGGCAGAGGGATGGCTGCTTCCAGCCTCTGCTTCAGGGAACTGCTTTTAATGAGCGTAATGTGCAGCCTGCCCATCGTGCATGGAGTGGAGATGTCACAGGAACGTGCACAGAAGAGGTTTAGGGAATTTATGAACTCAACTCACCCACAGTGGACTTAGTGGGGAGTGTAATTCCTTTTACTTTTTCAGTTCCAGTTCACAAAATGACTGTTTAAATCCCAGCCTTCTCTCCCAGCTCTAAACGCCGTCTGTTAATCCCCTTGTCCTGCTGGTGACGGCTGCACTGTTGGACAGCAACTGTTACTGCAAACTTGGTTTTTTCCCCCATCTTCTCTCACCATCTCTTTGTGAACTGATCTGCTGTGACTATGAATATTTTTGGACTCTCCCATGCCTCTTTTTTCGTTGGCAGAGCAATACTTGCCTCCTCATGGGTTGCTCCTTTGCGAGACGGGATGAATCACGCTCGGAGCGAGCTGTCGTGTTGTCTTGTGCTCTGGAGGAACTACTTGTTATTTGTGCTCTTCATATCCTTATGACAGCTTGTCAGGGAAGAGAAGTTTTCCTTTATTTTCTTTTCCCTTCATCGTTGTTGACTAATTAGTAGCCAAATAGACAGCATTTGTTTGTGTGATCAAACTGGTGGTAATTTAAGGGTTGGATGCAATCCAGAGTTTTGGGACCAAATAATGAACTTTGGGTATGGTTAGGTGAGGATGTGACTTGGAGTGGGAAATTTACCATCCATGGTGAAGGTTTCTGTATTCTGGACTCAAAAGAGCCATGTTTAGCTCTGAAGTGCCATTTCAACAGTTCGTGATAGTTCAAGATGTCATACTCGAGAATCAGGGAGGATTGGTCTGAAATTTTGGATCTGACTCTAGTCTCCTTTGTTTAAATGAGAATCAATCAGGGCATCAGAAATGAAGTCCCTGAGCAGAGGTGTTGTCTCCCTAAGATGAGTGGTTGTCACACAACTCTGTGTGACTTTCTGGGTGACAGAGCACCTGTGTACTTTGTGTGTTTATTTGTACCTGGCTCCAAACAGGATGGCCACTCTCAAACAAAGGACCTGTTTCTCCAAAGGAGTTAAACATCCACACATTTGTGTCCTTTGGAGAGCGACCAGGGCCCTGCTTTTTTCAGTCAGTGATGAATTGCACAGAGCAGCAGGTGGCACACAGGCATTTTTCATACCTAGCGCATTCTGGAAGGGGGGACTCGTGGAACTGCACATCCTGCACCTCCCTGACACAGCCACGATGGAGAGCAGACCTTGTTGCTGGCAGCTTTCCTGATCCACCTCACCTCATGCAAGGAGCCTCCATCACCTTCCCACAGTGGGACCAGATGTCCCAACATGCAGTGTAATATTGCAAAGAAGGGAAAAAAAATGAAGTAAAAAGCTCTGCGAACTAATCTCTGTTTTGTCGAACAGTTGGAGAGCTCCTGGCCATGGCATCTCAAACCTGACAAAATTCCCCCAAAGTCACTGATTTTACATTCCATTTGGCAGTAGAAAACCTTGCAAAGCATTCAAATTCTGCTTTCCTTCATCAGCTCCATTGGGAGGTGAAATAATTCCGAGGAAGGGGTTCCTGTGTTTCACTCAGGCTTGGGAATGATTAGCCATTTTTCTACAAGATTCTTTCTTTAAAGTTTTTCTTGTCTTTCTTCCTCCTGGCTGTGTTTGCAGTGCACTGGCACGTGTCTGCTCCAGTTTGATGAGGACCAGCCATGTTTGGGAAGCTGGTTTAGAGTGAGACCTTTGCTGTATAACTCTCATTAATGGCAGGAGAGAAATAGTTGGGAATTTCATCTCTGTCCATGGAGCTGATTATCCATCCCAGGCTGCTGCCTTGGGGACAGGCTTAGACCCTGCAGCCTTAATGTGTGTGTGTATCAAACACTGCTCTCCCAGATGGTGGCAAGCCAAGTGTATGTTTGCTATGCATTATTTATGGAATTCAGAATGCACTCTCTTAAAAATTACTGTGGACTGTGCACTTTTTTGCATTGCAGCTGGAAACATGGGGATCTCTGATGCCTGGAAGGACTTGGGTACTCTCACAGGGCAGGACCATGAAGCCCCTTGAGGTGCTTTGGATAAGCAATTAATAGTTTGTTTATTGGAGTTTGGGTTTCAGTGAGGGAAGATTAAAAAATAGCTGTGCAAAACCACGAGTATGGCATAGCAATTCTAGAAAGGCATTTTATTTTCAAACAAAGAAACACCCACATGATGTTTTGTTCATCTTTTTTGTAATGGGATGTACAAAGTGTTCTCTTTCAGATGTGATGGTTTGCCAGGCTGGGTGTGTTTATCTTGGTCACTAGGCTTTGTTCACAGGTGCAAATTTGCCCTTGAAACTGTGTTGTCCCCACAGGGTAATTGGACCACATGGAGTTGGTGCATGCAGGGAATTCCACTGCTCCAAACACCCTGCTCCATGAGTGTTCATCTGCTTAATCATTTGTACACACCAAAAAGACAGAATCAGGTGGACCTTTTTTCCTAATTTTGATGAAATTATGGCTTATCCAAGCATAATGCTGTTTCCAGTAGGGATGGACAGGCTCAGTATCTCCCTCACCACTCTCACCTGCACAGGTTTAGGTGAGTTATGAAGCCTTATGGTGCTCTCTGTAGTGAGGAACTGTTAGTGCCTGGACTCTCCTGTCTTCTTGATTAGCCTGAAATGTTGTCTGAGAGCCAAGCTTTAGGCTGTGCACTGGCTGATGTATGGTTGAGCTCAACCAAAGACAGATTTATATTTGTTTTAGCAAATTTAGGGCTCATTCCCATGCCTTTTGTAGCCATCAGGAGGAGTTTTGGGTGTTGCTCTGTCCTAGGGTGACTAGGACATCATCTATAATCATCTATAAGGCAGGAGGATGAATTATATAAATTGCTGGTGATCTCCAGCCAGCATTTCCATGTGGATTTAGAACTCTTATTTTCCCCTGGATATTTCATCCCCACCTACCAAGAGGCTTGCCTGGAGTGTGCCAGGGATGGCCTGCATGCAGGTGATGTACACAATAGCTTTATTATTCCCAGGTAATAAAGAGGAATGCATCAGCACATTGCAGCCATTAAAATGTATGGTTTCTCTGTGGCCTTTAATGAGGGTTTGCAGGAGTTCCAGTGCTCTACAGAAAATATTGAATTTTTCTCCTACTTTCTTGCAGGCCCCAAAGGGACAAGGAGGAATTTGCTGTGTATGTGTTTTGAGGAGAACAAATTTAGGATAATCAGGGTTTTTTTTTTCACTGGTTTCTCACACACACCCAAACCTGGAGCTGGGTAAGCTCTTTAGCTATGCATCATTCCTGGGCTGGTGCCTGGAAGAGGTTAAAGTCCCTGTGTCCCTGCAGGAATCAGCAGCTGGAATCAGCCATAGGTGTGTTTTCCAAAAGCAGCCACTCTGGGCTTGGTTTGGTTCCCAGGACAGTGTAATCTTGCACAAATGTTCTTTTAGATATGACAGTAAATCAGCTTTAGTTGTTTATTTTCCTTTTACATTTATTATCTATAAATGTACTAGCCAGTAGGTTTTCTGGCTGCAGTTAGCACTGAGATAGGAGGATTGAAAAATGTTCCCAGAAACAACATTTGGGATGGGTAATTGTGATTGTTCACCCTGGAAACCTGACTCTGAGCTTGTCTTTTCCAGTCAAGGAAGAAATACACTGTGTGACTTATGTCTTACCAGATCCACTTTGGGCTCTTACACAATCAAACACTTGGAAACTTGTCACAGACTAGGGGAGTATCCACAGAAGGTATTTAATGACTGATTTCAGGTAATATTCAGTGTCTGCTGCCATAAAGTCAGGACACCCATGAATTGTTCTCCGGCATTTTGCAGAAAGAAAAGCAACTGATGTGCTTTAGATATTCCTCAGCCATCACTTGGCTGAAGCTACATCTGGAGACAAGTCTGGGACACTATCACAGAATGGGTCAGGTTGGGAGTGACCATGGTGGGGTCATCTGATCCCACCTCCCTCCTCAAGCAGGGTCATCCCAGAGCACAGGATTGCTTCCAGACAGTTGTGGAATATCTCCTGTGAGGGACACTCCACAACAAAGAAATTCTTCCTCACGTTCATGTGGAGCTTCCTGTGCATCCATTTCTGCCCATTGCCTCTTGTCCTATTGCTTGGCACCCTGGAAAATGTGGATTTTTCTGCATATTTCCCTTTGTTTATGCATCCACATCTAAAGGACTGTGGCATGCACACCTTGACAGCTCCTCTCTCTTGCTGGGTAGGGCACCATCATCTATTCCAAAAGAGGTGCTTGGTCAGGCTTAAGTCCCCTGAGAAATGGTGACTCTGAGTGTCCTTTGCATCTCAGCTGACTGTCACCTTCCCCCTCCAGCAGCACCGTTTGTTTTGGGACATCTGCTCCCCTGTGGGCAGGTGGCAGCAGGAGACAACATGAGATCAGTTAATGATTGTAAGTACGTTCAGGCAATCTGCCAGTCTGAGCACTCAGCCCATTCTCCTTTTTTAAACTTGTCAGGAATTCAGAGTAAAAATACTGCAGCGGAGAGGCTCATCTAGAAAAGCAGCATGTTAATTACAGGAGGCAGTTTCTTGGCTATCAGTTCCTGTCCTGCACAGAATAGCTTGGAGATGTACATTTTTACTGTGGGAAGACATTAAAATCTGGAGCTACTGGCTCTTCTTCTTGCTGTTTGTTACTGCTACTGCCATTCAGTGAAATCTCTAACAAAGATCTTCTGGAGCTGGACTGCTACAGACTGGAACTGGAGCTATGGACTGGAACCCCAGTTTTCTCCATATTCTTTGTCCATATGGACTGGAACCACAGTTTTCTTCATATTCTTTGTCCATATGGACTGGAACCACAGTTTTCTCCATATTCTCTGTCCATTTATCCAATTCTTTGACCATAAGATAAAGTATCACTCCATCAGGTCAGATTTTCAAATGTTGTCAGAGAGTTTTGTGTCCAAATATCTGGTAGGTTTTAGAAGTAGCTCCAAGTGCCAATGCCTGTCATGGGGTTGATGTTTTGTAATATATAGCAAGGGGGAAATGACAGCATTTCAGAAATTAGGCCAACATTTATGACTTATATGCCAAGATGTGTTAAAAATGTGTAAATCCATAGAAAAGGAGAATTCAGGAAGTTGAAAAATCGAGCCCTTTGTATAAATTGTCAGGGTAGCATCAGATCTGTGTTTGCTGAGTGGCAGTCTTTGTGTGACCCATGGCTCCATACCTACACAGCACATACCTTAGTCCCTGGGCAAGTTTTAATGTCCTGAAATGAAGGATGCAAATAGAAACCATGATGGGGGCAGTGGGGCAAAGGGACTGATGTTTTTAGGTCTTCAGTGTCTACTTTGATCAGTTTGTTGCATCTTTTTAAGCTTCAAATCTCCCAAATGCTACAAGTAGAGGGTTTTACCCTGAAAGATGGAGAAAGACCCTCCAATGACCCCAAAAATACAGTTGTCTGCTCTCAATTATGCTTGAAAAGAGCTCAGGGATTCCAGTGATGGATGACAGTATACAAATCTCAAGTAGCTTTGCTTAGTGTGTTTTGTGATATGATATAGGAGAGATAATTCTTACCCAGTGTCTTTTAAAGGAAATCCTGAGGGTGAATCAATTACCTTTCTTTTCTGAATCAATAGAGAGGGGATGTATTGCAGTTGCTTCACGTTTTTGCAAGTGCTCGAGCACAAAGGATGGCTGTTGATGATAACCACTGCAAAGAATGCTGTGCTATTTTCTTCTCTTTCTTCTTTTAAGGACACTACAACTACAAACTTCATCATTCCCAGTCACAATCTTTTCTCAACTAAGGTTTAAGAGCGAGAAGAGGAGGAAAGCTCTCCAAACACACAAAACACGTGCTGAAACAAGGCTTGGAGTCCTAATGGCAGCACTTCCCATTCCCAAGACTCTCCAAATCCTTGGCATTTGTGAATTTTGCCTCAAAGAACATCCAGATTGAGGAAATGGAGTAAAGGCAAGTGGAATATGGACTGAGACAGTGGTGCTAGCAAAGGTTAAATCAAATAGCTGAGGCTCAGCCAAGGATAAAAAGACAGATTTCTTGTATGTCTGAAAGAAAATACCTTTGTGATTTTTTGCAAGATGTTTCTGTGTATCCTATCACAGACTTTCATACAAAAAAAGATAAAATACTGCTATAGTCAGACATCATCTTCTAAAATTGTCTAACTTATTGCCTTCATGAAGTCATTATTATACTCTCAAAAGGGTATTAATATGTGTGTGTAATATGATTTAGCACTCCCCCTGAGTGGGACCCACATGGTAACCTGAGAGCCGTTAAGTGGTAGGAACACAAAATGCCACGTGGCCTGTGGTTCAAGTTCTCATAAAAGGTATCTGAAGACAGGTGAGGACAAGCTTCCTTTTCCCCATTTGCATCTCTCCAAAGATCCAGGTGTATCTGAGAGGCTGCATAGGTCACTCTGGTTACCTGTGTTGTCAGGCTGCTGCCTGAAGAATATGGGGAGACAGGAAAATGGAAAGTGGATGAAAAAGGAAGCTTCTTAAGCTCTGCCTTTTTTGCCTTATGCTGAGGTCCCAGGAGGGCAAAGGCAGTCTGAGGTGACTGAAAACTTCCCTTGATCAGAAACCACTTTTCTCCTCAGAAGATGAGAGGAATCTAAAGGCACTACAGAGACGGTGACCACAGACCAGCTGTGTCTTGATGCAGAAATGGATTTACTTGTCACAGAGGGTTCTGCTCTTTGCATTTTATGGCTTGAATAGCAACAAATTTAAAAGGAAAAGGAACCAGTATGAACCTTCCCACCTGGTGGTGTGGCTCCTGTGTATCCCCCCACCCCTTATTTGAACACCACTCCCATGTTAGCAGAGGGTCCATGACCCATAATCAGTTTAATGCAGATCTTTAATGAGTGGGGCGTTATTAATGTCCAAATTTACAGTTTAAAATAGATTCAAGGAATGTCAGTGATGCTTTGTCTCGAGTCAGAGATGTAATGTTCCCTCTACAAAGAGCCTTTTTCTGCCCTGGAATATAGCATTTATCTACAGGTAGTTCAATAATAGAAACAGGTTAATAAATTAGGTGGAATTCAGCAAAGAAAGATGATTGTGTCTGAAAGGGAATTTTCTGGGTGAATAACAAAATAGTTTTGATATATTTCATTTTGATGGAAGACCAATCAGTTTAAAAGGGGCAACTACCAACAAGAATGTTTCAAGGATATTTAAGGTACAGGAAGGGCTTTTTAGAAAAGTTATGTGTGTGTAAAGTACTGACAGGGATATAAATGAACTCTGTCTGGAAAAACTGGATCCTGGAAATGCTGTGAACACCAAGTAAAGTAGCCACGGATACAGCTGCACCACAGGGGTATTTATGAGTTTGAGCTGAACCATGTTCGAGTGGCAGAGCTGCTTCTAAAGCCCTGAATAGGACCTTAATCACTGAAGGTAAAAAATAAATCTGTACTGTGACTCCATGCACTTCCAGAGGAGGTGGAAATGCATTTCTCCCAAGGTGTTTCTCTCTTCTCTTTTGCTGGAAGGGTTCCCTTTGGAGAGGAGATCCTGCCAGTTTTCTTTTATGTTCCTTTCCACTGAGTTATTCCCCTTGGTTTCTCCTTGCATTCTTGGAGGAAAGAGAAGCAGCTTTTGTACCTTCAGGGTGTAAAATCTGGCTCTGCTGGGGTGGATGGAAATTTTTCTTTGACTCAAAGGCCATCAGAATTTCCTCCTTAGAGGCCTCTTAGGAAAACCAGATGATTTAATCTGAAGCATTGCACGTTAGGAGGATCATACATAAAAGAACAACATTAACCTCGGTGCCACATGCAGAATTATCTTTGAGTGAAAATGAACAAAATTTTATAGAGTATTTTCAAGGCCTCCTCAGTAAGAGAAAATATTACAGATGACGAAGAGAAATAAGAATTACAGATTGAACCACTGAAAACCTTTTTTTGACACTGTCTCTTTAATTAGAAAAAATGAGCCTAACCAAGATGTATATCATCATTGATTTTTATAATAAGCTTTTAAAGCAAACATACGTGGTGTCACCCTGCTATTTTATAACATACACTGCTAACCATTTATTCTGTCATATAACAGTTCACCAGCAGACATATTTTATTATTTTTTGTGTGTAATAAAGAAAGATAAAATCAATACCTATTATATGGCATACCTTCAAGGTTAAAAAGTACTAAATCTTGATGCTAACATCTTTCCTTGTATGCATCAATTTAGAGCAATATAAATTCAATACAAATACATTTTCTAGCTATATGATTAAATCTGGACCCAAAGTATAACAAAGGATTTTGGACATTTGGAAACTGAACATCCAGAAACTGTCACTGGGCAGTGTATCTGTGTTAAATTTTGCAGGAAATCTAACTATGGAAGCTTGAGCTAGCAGGTACAAGGACCAGATATTATTGGAAGGAAAGGTGCTGTGATTTCCCATATTGGGGTGCAGGTTTTGATCCAACAAAATCATCTGGTCTAATCAGGTGCCAATTAAATGGCTTTATCAGTTCCACACAAAACTGGAGTGCTTTTCCCTGGCCCTGTGGCTGGCACTCATTTTGCAACAATTACAGAGTACACTTAATTTAATGATGAGAAGCTTCCAAACTGAGAAAGTGAAAATGGAAGTGTCAAAGCCATCAGCAGACTCCTCTTTGCTGGCTTATAGCTGTGACTGGAGGGCCAGAGTGGGAAGCAATGGGATTAATGTTGCAGCCCATTATTGTGCACTTTGCCTCTGCTTCCAGGCAGCATCAAAAGAAGAAACTCCAACACTTATCTCTGCTTATTATGAGTGATTTCAAGATCTGGAGTGATTGTGGTAGTTGTGAATGAGGAAGGACATGCTGTCTCTGTTCTTTATGAAGCAGCTGAAGCTTTTGAGATGCAGTGATGAGCGTGTGGCAGGTGGGAAGCCAAGGACACTTGTTGCTGATGTAACACACACCGTGTGCACCTTGTATGGATTTCATTAAGAGTTAAAGCAGAAACCTTTTCTGTTCATTGCTGCTTTTTCATCACTCAGCAATTAATTGTGTGTTGAGATACTTATGAATATGCAATGCCTGTTTCCTGCCTGGGAGCAGTCTTCTCCTGTCTGCCTGGGAAACACTTGCATGGAGTTAAGTGAGCAATAGTTGAAACTCCTTGTTCAGAGGAACATCCTTAATGTGCAGAATGCAGATGATGCTGGGAATGCTAATGAATGGATTCATATTGATGGGATAAAATTCTGCCCTTGGGTTCTATGTGCTGATAGGCAAGAGGTATTGCCTGGGTGCCATCCCTGTGAAGAGCATCACCCCTTTGTTGTGATATTCACAGGGAATGAAATCACCTTCCAGTGCTGAAGACAAGAAGGAACAGCTAACACTGAATGCCTCTTATCCTAAGAGTCTTCTGTTCCTCTCTGCAGCTGGATAATAGATAGCATAAAATTATTAAATATGAGAGGTTTTTTTTCCCTCACTTAGCTTTAGAACTGCTCTCAGCAAGTTCAAATAACAGCTTTCACCTGGAAACATCCTTTCCTTTGCTTTCAGTAACCACCTGAAAAGTTCTTTAATACAGTTACTTGCACAACTTTGTCTTAAAACTGAACTTTCCTCCCAGCTGACTTGCAGAACTCCCTGGAGCAGAATAATCCATGTTTTCCAAAGTATATGTCAGCTGAAACATCTATTCTGAGAGGTGTACCCAGACTTCTTGTTAGTCAGATGAATTAATGGTTATTGCATTTTTTTTCAATTATTTGGACATTGCAGAAGGATTCCCTATTGCGGGATGAATAAATTTCTTTGAGAATCTCCATGCCAGTTATCAAATCATCACCAAGCTCTGTATTCCTTTGAAATATGCACTTACCATTTCTTTCTATTGACAGAATTTGAAGGAAGAATTCCATGGACTACCTAATACTTGTAGTGTTGTTTTTCTCTTTTTTTTGGGGACAGCTGTTTAGTGAACCAAATAATACACCACAGGCACCTTCCTTGTGCATCATACATTTACTGGCTTTATTTTTAGACAAATGTTTTACAGATAAAACAGCATTTTGGCCTTGGTTTAAAACATCTTGAGGTAATTCAGCTTGCTTCTTACAAATACCACAGTGACTGTTAATAATAAAATACAGTCTATGAAGAAACACATGAGTTTGGGGCTTGTGAAAAATAATTTGGTGAAGAAATAAAAGGCTAGCAGATAGATTAATGTCTTAACACGCTAAGTGTGAGTTGGAGAGACGTTTCACTGGCAAGCTGTAAGCTTCTGGGTGCAGAGGATTATAGGGAAATGCTCACAGAACCTTAGCAGCATTACAAACAGCAATGCCACAATGAACAGAACAGCCTCATTGCAGCGATCTAAAGCCACTGCTGTTTTCTTTAAGGCAAACATTGTTTTTATGCCCTACAGATAAATCCCATTTTAAGCTTTGATCAAAGCAAATACACTCACTTTGAGGCTTTGGGCAGATGTAAATTGCTTTGTTATACACATGCATTTGCATACATTTGCAAGGAGACACGGTCTACATGTAATGGTGCCTTTTATTTTTGACAGAGCGCTGAAATTCAAATAACCAGTGGTTTTCTGCCATGGAGAAGGCAAAAGTTTCTCTGCAGAGGAAATAAATAACACCAGTGAAGCAGGGCTGAGCTATGCACAGAGCTCTGTCCTTGCCAGAGAAGGTCCAGGCAGGGCCCTGAACATCAAGAATTGTTTTATTTTATCTGTTTTGCTGTTCTATCAGTGAACAAATTTAAATGGAATAGTTCCTAGAGAGGGACATTTCTCTTGTTTGGCCACTTCTGGAGTGGCTGTGCCAGCAGTGTAGGAAATGTGTAGGTTGCCAAAATGTTGGTTATCTATCTTTGTTATAGAATTCCATTTGTTTTCTCATATTTTTCTACTTAGTTTTCAGAATTAAATTGGATTAACTTCCTCTCTCTCCCAATTAATGCTGTTAACAGTAATAACAGCCATAATGTGTGAACATCTGGCATTTTAGTACACAGTAAGCTTTTAGAAGAACCAGATATGAATCTATTGAAATCTGTCTCTATAGTGATTTTCCCAGCATTTTGTGGATTAGACAATGATTTCTTCTTTCCTCTCTGCTTTCCTTTCATTATCAAGGTTTGTTAATCCTTTAGATGCCAGGGTTAGATAATTAAATACCCCTTTGTAATTACCGTGGTGCCTGTGGGTTTGAGACCTCCAGCTCATTAGGCAGCGTGCTGTCCTTCTAAGATATTGGAGGGAAACACTTTCATACTCATCAAAGATCTCTGTGGCAAATTAAGGTCAGGGCTGGCTCTGTCAGGCTGAAGGCGAAGGCTTTATTTTTATTTCATTAGTTACCAGTAGGGCAGTTCATATCAGAAACAGCTGAACCCAAATATTGAACAGCCAGTGCTTCAAATCTGCCCTGCTTTCAGTGGCAAACATGTCACCCTTATCAATTACCAATGATGTCTTGGTTACAGTGAACAGAGAGATTTTGTGGGGCTGCTGCACTTTCTTTCACTCCAAGGTGAACATTGGCCTTACAGCATCTTTTATTTCTACTCTGTCACAGCTTTTGACTGTTTCCCAAAGCATTTTATTATGGCTGAAGAAAGATTTGAAGTGAACCTCCAATTATTCCCCCTTGTAATTTTGAAAAATTGCCACATAAGAAGTCTCAAACTCACACTGTGGTTGTTGCCCTTCACTCCATTTTGTGTCCCAGAGATTTGTGTTGACTTTTTGTTTCCTGTTCTGATGCCTTTTCCGTACCCACCTTCACTTTGTTCAGGTGGTTCTGGTGAATGTGAGACTTGCTCAGGAGGAGGGTTTGGATTGCAGTGTGTGAACTCCTCATTCAGTCCTTCATTGTGCTTTTGTCCAGTAAAACCTGGTTGGATTTGGTGTCTCTTTGCTAAAATGGGAAGGAAAAGAATTCCCTGTTTCAGCAGGATCATAGAATGTTCAAATGGTGAATGGTGCAGCACTGCCTGCTTAATGGGGATTGAGCAAATGGAGCCAGTGAGCTCTAACATGAAAACCCTGGAGAGACACTAAGAAGGAAAAATGAGAGATGGATGTGGCTTATTCAGGAAGGAAACCTATTTTTAATCCAGAGAATAGTTAAAATGGAGAAAAGAATTCCTTTCCAAGCAGAAGGATGGAGTGGTAGGGATGCAGACATAGTAGATTAAATGGGTTCATTTCACGTCCCCATCCTTACTCATCATAGACTGTCCTCTCTGCAGTGCCTGGAAAGAACTGGGAAGGTAGACTGGGATGTGAGCAGATCCAAGGCACCCAGAGGAAAACCTGTGCTGAAGCTTGTTTGGAAAGCCTTACAGAGGCACAGTTAATTTTCGTGTGAGGCAGGAGCAGCTTCTGAGCAGCCGAATGCACACAGAAGGGAGCCCCAAGATGTTTTTCCCTACTGGAAAATTAATAGGGAGTAGCAGGCTGCTCTTCTGCTGGCTCCAGGCAAGCCAGGGGAGGAAGGGCATCCCAAAGCCTGCCGTCACAAGCCTACCAGCACGGAGGGGGAAGGGTGTCAGCACCAATCTGCCAGATGGAGCATGTTAAAGGGCAGCCCGCTGAGCAGGGCAGGCAACAAGCCTGAAAAGCCAAGCGCTCCATCTCCCCTAGGAAAAAACAGAGCTGCAGCCAAGGTTTGCAATTGCATCACTCTGATTCACTGAGGCAGAGCTGAGGGTGCAGGTAGAGCTTTGATTTGTTGGGTTGTGTTGGTAAAGGAGTGTGTCTGGTTGTGGCTCCCCGGCTGCGGGGCTGGGCGCGGAGCTGACGCTGAAATTTCCGTCCTCCAAGGGGGAGCTGAGATGTCCCACAGGGCACAGCACTCCAGCAGCCAGGGATGAGAGCTGCAGAGGCTGGGCAGGACCTGAAGAGCAAAGCAAATGTCATTGGGCAAAGCTGGGTCCTGCTCTAAGTCCTAAGAAGAGCTTTATAGCTCGTCATCATTTTGTGTCTCTGTGATTTTTATTTTTCCCACCCCTGACTCCATAACTGGCATCAGAACCAAAAGCCAGCTCTATGACAGCTCTGTTTGAAGTGTGCTGTGCCTCATGTGGCCATCTCTGATCCTGGGCATGATCTGCCAATTTCTGTTTTCAAGAATTTAACTCTACAGGTATGATGGCTTTTGCTGACGTGGAAGTTGAAGGCCATAACTTAACACTGTAATTTGCAAAGTTTTCAGTATATAGTGCTCTAGTGCACGGAGCTATGAAGCAGGTTTTCATAAATCTTCTCTTTTTATCTCATCTCAAGTGTTCTTTTTTGATGTTCTCCTGCCAGCAGTTTTCCACTTTGCTGGACAAATGATTGCATATAGGCAGAACATCCGTGGCAGCTGAAAGGTTAATGGAAGGGAAACATAGTGACATCAAAGGAAGTTTTATTAAGTGAAGCTTTGATTTTCTCCATTATGGGCTCTTTTGTATGAATAAACTTTAATTCTCTGTAAAGCACATGAGCACAGACTAAACAGGAGCAGAAAGCAGGAGAGTACAGCAAAGAATGTTAATTTGTTGTTTTTCTATAGTTCCTTGCAGCTGAAGGTCACAGTGATGCATTACAGCTCAAACCTCTCTGCTCTTACATGTGTGTTAAATATTACCAGTTTCTTATTATAAATAAATAAGAAACTGAAGCAGAGAGTTGCATATTTAAAGAAGAGAGTGAATGTCTAAGGCAGCCCTAGAAGGGAATATTGCAAATTTCGATTGCCAGTTTTGGCCCTTCTCTAAATGAGAATTTTTTCCTTTTTAAGGCTGTTTCTGTGCAGATACTGGGCCCAGGCTCTGTCAGCACTAAACAGATAAATAATAATCATCCCACAGATTCGTGGTTGCACCTGACACACTGAATTTATTTGAGAAAACTTCTGCTGCTGGCAAATACTGATTCCATGCCTGCATGCCAATTATGGAATAAGTACCTTTTGTGAAGAAGAGAAAAGCCTATTGTTTTAAGGGGTTTCCAGAAAATTATACACCTGAAAGAGGTCACTTCCCATTACACTTGAACAATACCAGTTCTCTTAAAAAAACCCCACATGTAAAAAAGAAAAAAGATCCTGTAATTTTCTAAATTGCAAAAAAAGATTTATTTTTTCTTTCTTTCTTGTGTTCTTTCCGCCTGGATAGCTGCTGTGTTATCAGTGCTGCAGGAGCTGAGGGCTGGGAAATGCAGGGGCAGGTTTTAATTTCAGGTGAAGCTGTACAGAATTCACATCTTTTCTTCTTCAGGTACAGTGTGGGCTTTGTCTTGGACACCTGTGGTGGTCAAAGTTACTTGAGGAAGGGAAGATGAAGAGCAGAGTGAGGATAAAGAAAAACCAGAAAAGATTTCTAAATGTTGGGAGAGTGACCCCCTTTATCAAGGGCTGAAGATTGTTGAGAACTCTGAGGAAATGTTTAAGGGAGGAGAAAGCAGGAGCTCTGCCTGTGTCACAAGTAAAGATTTTTTGTGTGTTTTTAAAGAAACACACTTGAGTCTCCTGTCAGCAGCTTTATTGAAGGATTTAAATTTTTTTTGTGTAGAATAATACAAAAATAGAAAATTATGATTGGCACATACAGTTTTTACAAAAATAATTAGCCATTTTTTCCATAAACATTAACAGTTAACAGTTGATAATATATCCATTTCCAACCCTGATGAAGAGGTATTTTTGCATAATTTTGGGAGGAAAAACCCCAATTTTCTCCCAGTGATAGCATGAAGTATTGCAGTAATGGGATTTCCTGTAAATGCAGATTCTGTAATGATGTTTTGGTCCTTTCTTGGTCAAGTTCTTTTCACCCTCTGTGTTATAGCAGCTCCCACTCCAGATCAGATCCATAACTTGGCCTGTATGGGATTTATACTCACAGCCTGTATCTTACCCTCTATAAAAAAAAAAAAAATTAGGAAAAAAGATCTCTGGAAGTCCACTGTGTCAGTAGAAGTGTATGTACAGCTGATCCCATGCTAGGGATGTTACTCTCTTTAACTAAACCAGTAGCATTAAAAACTGGTGATGTAGGGATTAAAAGAAAAGGAGACTAAAAAAAACAAACCTAAAAGGAGACAAAACCACAAGGTTCCAAAATCCCATTGAAAATCAATAAAGCTTTAGCACAGGAGTTATTTATATCCTTTTGTAAATGTTATCCACCTTTTCTGGGTGCAAAGAGCAGATTCCCAGTGGAAGGCCAGCTGAACACAGCGAGGCTGCAGGAGGAGGATGGCAAGAAGATAACAAGGCCACTGGGGGAGGACACAAGGCAGTGGAAATTGTCTCAGGCACAGCAGAGTGATGGGTAAAAAGGCCTGAAAGAGGAGGTGTGAGGAGGGTGGGCACAGAGAAGGGGGAGAAGAAAGGAGAAGGCTTAGGGGGAAAGGAAGAACTGTCAGTGCTGGCTGGGGAGGAGAAGCCCAGCTGCCTCTGCCACCAGCGGGGCCTCAGGAGTAACCTCGGTGGTTCTGCCCACACCGTGGGGTTTCACCTCCTTTGAAACAGCCAGATCTTAGTGTGGCTGCTCTCTGCAGTTTCCAGAGGTGTGCTGTCTGAATGGCAGGGCTTTCCTTGCAAATGGAAGCCAAGGCAGTGAATCCTTCTGGGAAGAGCTGATGGGGTGCACAGGTCAGCTCGTGGCAGGAGCTGAGTCGGGGCAGCCCTGAGCCAAAGGATCTTGAGGATCATCAGCCAAGGTTGTGCAGCACTTCCCAGGCTTTGCTGGGATTTCTCCCACCTACATTCAGGGTGTTTTCACATGACCTTACCAGTGTCTGTCAGTCTCTGAAGGGAGAGTGTCAGAGGAGGATGGAGCAGGCTCTGCCTGGTGGTGCTGAGCAATAGGACAAGAGGCAATGGGCAGAAATGGATTCACAGGAGCTCCACATGAACACGAGGAAGAATTTCTTTGTTGTGCAGTGACTGAGCACTGGAACAGGTTGCCCAGAGAGGGTGTGGAGTCTCCCTCACAGGAGATATTCCAGAACCACCTGGACACAATCTTGTGCTGTGTTTTCCAGGGTGGCACTGCTTGAGGAGAGAGGGTGGGACCAGATAACCCCACTGTGGTCCTGTGAAGATACAGATAAATTTGCATAAATTGCCTGCTCTTCCATTGTTTTATAAAAAGTACTTTATATATCTACTTTCTTAATCCTTCAGAGCAAACAATTCAGCCAGGGATTTTATTCTTGCATTAAATCCCCCCACCATCATAGAATTTCATTTTACTGTAACTGATGAATTGTTTTAGGGTGGCACAGAGTTTCATGGTCAAAATGGAAATGAGTTGAAGAAAGGAGAGCATAATTGAGAATTTGGCAATTTTACGTATCAGTTCCCATATGATAATTGGCCTGCAAGATGAAATATTTAAAAACACAATCAAACCCTGCCTGTGTACACGAGGCCATGTTTGTCTATCTGTGTGTTAGCACTGCACCATGTATTAGTTGCTTGGAACTAATTAGTTGCTAGCTACTCACAGCATCTGTATTTCAGATCCCATGGGATTTTAAGGAATGTGACCTTATTTTAATGCTTTTCTGTGCTTTGAGAATTCCTCCTTTGTATCTGCTCCTAGGACGTGTTTTGTTGCTTTAATAACAATAATGCTTAGCACTCGTTTTAGATTTAGATCCCAAGGACATCTACAAAAGTAGACAAACATTATCTCTGTGATAAAAATCACATTCTTGCTTTAGAGCTGGCCACATAAAACCACAGCAGGCTGGTGCTGGTGCAGGGATTACAATAAATTGTGCTGGAAGAGCCAAAGGTGGGACTTTGCCCTAGGTTCCAACTGTGCAGCTCCAGGAGCTTCTCCACATGCACCCATGGGGGATCTGCCCCGAAATAAAGGGCTGTTCTCACAAGGGAGTGCTGTAATCCATCAAAAAACACATTGGGAAAGGAGATATATGGAGAAAATCCATGTACACACAGTGGGGACTTGTGACAGAGGTGGTGGCACCTGTCCAGACAACGAGAGAGAAGGGAAACTGGCTCTGCTTCTAAGCAAGGGCCGAGGATTTCTGGGAGCCTCTGAGTCCATAAAAATGGTATCATTTTAAAAATGGGGTTTTTCTCTGCTTTCCTCTCTCTGCAAGGCATTGGAGCTCACCAGGACAGATTTATTCCCACAATAAAGAACAATGTTGATGTTCTCAGGGCTGAGGGAAGTTTGATTGAAGAGGTTCATTAGACTCTGTCTAGAATTTGGTGTAATGCTTGGTGTGTAGTGCTTAAACACACTGAAGTTTGCCAAATCACTACTTAGCTTGTGCTTTTTGAGAATGTTGTTTGTGTTAGTAGATGATGCAAGATTTTTCTTCTTCTTTTTTTTTTATTCAGCACTAGACCCCACATGCAAATTGGAGCTGGGTGAGTGGTTATTTTCTCTCTAGAAAGGCCATATTTTATAGGATGCTGCACTCTGGGATCTTGCCACTTGTGTTCATGGCACTTCTGGTTGGAAGGAGGTGGCTGGACACTTTGTGTCCTGGCTCGTGCTCCAGTTTGCACTGGCCAAAATCCAGTGTGAGTAATTATATTCTTTATGCCTTAATTCCCCCAGTAATTTCAATTAGAGTTAGTATTGTTCTTGGTGCCTGATCCTCAAATGTTGCGTGGTGTTGCTGCGTGATTAAACTGTTGTGACATTCCATCCCAGAGGTAGGTAAAGTGATCTTGGCTTCACAAATTGTGGAGCATTTCCTTGGAATAAATGAGCAAAATAAACATTAAACATTATTGCTGTTTATCTGAGAAATACTTATGAGAGGGTTTTCTGCTTGTTTGTTAGTCTTTTTTTTTTACACTAAAGCAAGGAGTGTTTGGAACTCAAGACATGATGAAGAAAGTATAATTAGGCTGGTTGCTCAAGGTGTTTTAAAGGTTTTAAACCAAATTAAGATAACGTACCTTAATTGCATTTGCATAATGGACAGAGTTGAAATCAGGACCCTTTTTAAAATGTCTGTGACTTCCTCAGCAAATGCATGCGAAAGCCAACTTTCTACCTGTGGCAAAAAAGCAAATTAAGGCTAAATCTGGGTGGAGATGACGTGAGCAGGGTTCAGATGAAGTTGTGGCTGTGCTCAGTGTGCTGGGAGGCAGCCAGCCCTGTTCAGAGTGGTCACATTCACATTTGGGATTTACCCAGCCCTTGATCTTTGAGAATCTGAGGGAGCTCATTCCATCCCAGTGCACACTCAAATCAGGCTTGAACTGCAGAAGATGAGCCTGGCTGCAGAGTGCATCCATGGGCTGTTTTTTTCCATCCCAGTATTCACCTGGCCCCAAGATGTCACACCTAAGCTGGATTAAAAAAAGCTTTGATGACTAAGAAGCATAAATAATACTACAACAGTCTCCTGGAGTCTGAGGAGTCACTGAACAAGGGCAATTCACGTGTGTGCTTGTTCCTGAGCAGGGAAGGAACCCTGGGGAGCTGAGAGTACATGAGAGTTACCCTCATCCCTGTCCCAAATCAGCAGAATTGGCTGCCTTTTCAGCCTCCAAACCCAACTTGTTCCTGGAAGTAATGCAGGTCCTCAGGGGGGGAAAAAACAATCTTCCTTGCTCCAGAAATTGTCCTTGGTATCAGATGTCAGTAGCTCCCCCTCCAGCAATCCCAGCAAGGCTGAGATAATCGACAGCCATGCATGAGCACATTAAAATATCACAGAAAAAAAGCTGTTAACAAGAAAATTTGTGGGTGCTGGGTGATATTTTAGTGGTGGAAGTTGCCTTCTTAGGCTGATAGCACAATGGTTCACTTGAGCTGGTGGCTTTTGGTGTTAGTAAAGTTCTTTAAGAGCAATGTTTTGGGCAAAGTGTGTTTTCTACCTCTTTTATAATTTCCAAAGCTCTGTAAAAGGTGCCTGAACTGCAGTTTCTCAGCTTTAAATAATTCAGCACTCCAACCAGTGGCCTTCCCATGGCAAAGCTCTTAATTGAAGGGAGGGGGTTTTTTTTTTGCTTCAGCAGGTCACACTTGAGCAAAATAAAACTTGGGATGCTTAATAGGAAAGAAACTTTTTGGAAACACCCAACAGTGAAGATATCACCAATAACTATTAATAAACAAACAAATATCTTTCCAAGAAGGGCAAAATCACAATAGCTCATGAAGTATTTGGATGTGTCTGTTCCTTCAGATGACCACTGTGTTCTGAGCAGAAGGCACAAATGTTATGTTGGGTTTTGCCAAAAGCAGTGTAATAGTATTTAATTTATTTTTTTTTTTCTGAGTGGGGCAGTAGAATCCAGCCAGCAGGGCTGAGGAATCTCCCACAGCTGCTTACAATGAACAGATTTTCTGAAGAACGGAGGACTTTCCCATTTGGGGAATCCCTGTCAGAGTCTGATTGGATTTTTGTTGTCCTGAGTGCTGGTGTGCTGGCCGTGGCTGATGGAGCTGCTGCAGCCAGTGTCACCTGCTGTGCCCTGGCTGTGCTGGGGTGGAGCTGGGCACTCAGCTCCAGAGCTCTGTTCTGGCTCTGCCTGTGACTCACTGCCTGCTCTCACAGATGGGATTTTCCCTTCAGGCACTTCGCTGCTCACTCGGTGCTCATCCAGGGTCAGCAGTTCTCAGTCCCACGATACTCTTTGTGCAGCAGGACTGAAGGGAGGAGAGCAGGGAGCTCTGGGTTGGAAGTGAGTCTTTGGAATTGTTTAACATGTCAGAGTAAGTCCTTATAGGAGGAATTCCCTTTTGACATTCCAGCTGCACTCTCAAAATGCATTTTTTTCTGAACGTATATGAGATTTAAATTTCATTTTACTTAGAGTCTCGCTCCTGTCTTTGTTTGAAGAGGAGGGACCCTTTTTAGATAAAGTCTTCTGGTTTTGCACCTCCTTTTGATTTTTGGTGTAGTCCCCAGAGCCTTTTTTGAGTGTGATCTTTAGTAAATCACATTTACTGTGTGAGTTCTGCAGCTGCACGTGGTCAGAGGATGTTACCCCAGGAAAGATTAACGTGGAGCATTGTCTGTTCTAATGGACAGTTGTGACAACTTTATTTTCACAAGTGACTTATGCAAAGGGCACGCTGTGATTTGCTGCTGGGTAAGTAATCTGAAATATTGATTCTTAAAATGTCTGTATGTTTCCCAAAGAAAATAATCATTACTGTAGTTGTGAGGAGAGCTGTAAAATGCGAGATTTCTTCTTGGGTAATTCTGTAGGTGCTGAACATGCTCAGTCAAGAGTGCTAAAGTAGAAAATAATATATGATAGTGAATCTATTTCAGAAAGCATCTTTATAAACCCACCCTGCTGCATTATTCTTTCAGCTGGTAACTATTTCTGGTACATATCTCATTTGCCTGGTTTTTGCCATCTGTTTTCTTTCCAAGTTTAGTGTAATTATATTAGTTATCCATCAGACTTGGAAAGTTTAAACACTGCCTTGGAAGTGTGTGAAGACAGTTGAAGTAATTGTTGTCTTTTGGCTTTGAATTCCACAATTTCTAAGTATTGTGTGTCAAAATAGCTTCTCTAAGAAAAAACTACAACTACCACCTTGAAAAGTAAATGAAGTTAATAATGGTATAGATAATAATCTGACTTCTGTAGGCTGCAGATGTGAATTGTCAGAGGAGAAAGAAGATAAAGCAGTATATCATCAATAGGACTTGATCTTAGATGATTTTTTTGCATAATTTGCATAGTAATGAAAGACAATTATGCTCTTAGACTCCATTGTAAGCTCATATGAATCACCTTCAAAATAATTTATAGTACATGTATGGAAAAAAAACCCCAGTATAGTTCTACTGATGTTTCATCTTGGCCGCGTCAGCCTGACCTTCAGTCACTGTCAATTGTTCCATTCAAAGCAATCAATGAGAGCATCGTTAGCAGCAGTCAGTGATCACTTATGACAAATCAGTGCAAGGTGATTAAATTGTCAGTGCAAATGGACGGGATTGAGACCTGGCCCCGGGACTCAGGCCCGTGCTTCCAGAAAGAAATGTGTGGAAAGGGTAGTAAACTACCCAGAGATGAGTAGATGGCTTGTTGAAAAAGCTGCCTGTGAAACTTGAGTGACAGAGCAGCAGCAGCCTACACTCAGTCACAGTGACATCTTTAATTTCTACTCCAGAGCAAATCCAGATCTGCTTCATGCCAATAATTTTCATGCTCTCCTGCTGCAGTGCAGTTACTTCCAGGGAGTAGCTTGTCCTTTTTGAGCCTGTGCTCAGCTTTGAGCTGAGGGAAACCTGTCCCTGCTGTCACCTGTCCTGGGAGAGGGACAGAGCTCCTGCCTGAGCCCCGAGCAGGATGTGCTGCTGGGCAGTGCTGAACGGTTTGGGCATGCTCTGTGGTTCCCAGGTAGCTCCCCTGAATCATCACCAGCCTGAATCCAGATGGAAAACAGGACTGGAGATGATCCAAGCTGACAGATGATGTGCAGTGCTGAATGCAGTCTCGGTGTTTTTTCTGGCTTCTGGGAGGTGACAGTGTCCATAATTATGGTTCTCTTTCCCCAAAGTCTTTCCTCTCAGGACCAAAGGGCTACTGCACTTCCAGGGCTGCAGATGTCATGCTGTATTTTCTGGACCACCCCTGTCTTGTTCACAGTTTTCAGTGGAAAATCAGTTTCCCTTTAGGACCCTCCATCTTTTCTCTTCACCTACTAACAGGAGATTTCCTTGTCTCCTCTTCCTGTTGATCTGTTAGGTCTTCTGCTTTCTGTGGGAAGCCCAGGTCACTCAAAGGGTAACAGACTACTCCAAACAACCATCAGAAAAAGAGATATTTTTTATCTGCTGGCAAAGTAAAACCGCTTTCAGCAAGAGCTGTGTGCTGCTTACGTGCTCCTTGCCTGGAAAATGGTTGTTGAGAAGAGAAGCCAGAGGAAAGGTCAAAGGAGAGGAGAGAGAAAGAGTGAGTGGTGTTGCTTTTCGTGCACGTGTGGTAGAGTGATAAATGTAATTATGTGTGGAGGGGAAAACTGTGAGCTGGAGACTTCATTTAAAACCCACTTTGGTTTTTTGATTGCGCTGTCATAGGCAAGTCTGGATCCAGTTGAGGAGCTATTTTGGTTCCTCCTTGTGAGCAAATACTATTTCTGGAGCTTGCCTTGATTGGGATGTGTGCCAACCCTCCTGCTGCTCTGCTGTGGAGTGTTGCTTATCCATGGGAAGGGTCAGGGGTGACACTGAACCTTCCTACACTTTTAAGATGAGGTGCCAGCCACCACCATTGCCTTTTTGTTAATTAAAAGCTGAAATAAGAGTAGGCCCCTTCCCAAAACTTAGAGGTGCTCAGCACTAGCAGAAACATGCTGTGCAAAGTGGGGATTTATGCACCAAATTAAAGAATTGCAGCACTGATCGTCAGGGACTGTGGTTTGGGGTCAACCAGAAGAAACAGCAGCACTAAAACCCAGGGGTTGTGCTAAGAGAAGAGCCAAGAGGAAACACTGAGTTACTCACTGGCTGCCAGAAGAGCAATCAGGTGGTGCCTTGAGTGCCACTACTTCTATGCCATAGAAGTTGGTTTGAGAATTAATAGGATGTGTAAAGGGCATGAGATCAACTTTCTTGCTGGAATTCCTCCTGAGATGATTTGATTCCAAAAGGATAACGCTGCTTTTGGCACTAGCAAATGACAAGTGCAAGCTGCTCTGGTGCCAGCTGATCTGTCCCAGCAGCCCCTCATTTCTCATTCTGCAAGCTCTGACAAATTTCCATGAGTTGTTTTGCCACAGTGCCATGGATCCATCTCCAGTTCCTGGGCCTTGGTTCAAGTCTTCTGCCTGTGCTTCTGCAGCCCTGGAGAGCAGTGACCCTGCCAGCTCCCTGTGTCCCAGGGTATAGGTGTTTAACTGAATGCAGGTGTCCACCTCTGGGCAATATCAGCTTTATTTTTGTGATAAACAAGCTCAGTAAGCTTGATAACAGCTGTTGTCACTCCCACACTTCCTTTGTGTTTGCCCAGCTCTTCCCAAGCCGTACAAAGATTCAGCATCATTTACCTCTATTTCTGAAGATTGTGGAAAACAAAAATCAACCTGGGCATCCAGCTGTGTTACAAACTACAGCTCCTGTCAGAGGGATGACCATTATATAGGTTATGTATGTTCAGGCTGAATCTTTGCAGTAAATTTTGCCACAGAGGGACGAACCACTGGGTCAGAGAAAGCCTTGCACACCAGATCTGATGGAGCCAGGAATTAATGTGCCAACACTTGATATCTTCCCTTTAACTACTTGAAGGAAAACCAAACACCCCCCCTCCCCACAGCCCCAGGTCTCCCCAGCAGGCATCCTTCCCTTTTCCCTTTCTTTGCCGTGTTTCACTCCAATTACAAGGCGAGTGTGGTTTCCCTTTGAAGTTCCCTTGCTGCTTGGCCCTCTATTGACTGTCCCCCATCGTTGTGTATCATCAGCACATCTGACAACTTCACAGCTGGCTTCTCCCCTGTAGTTGCTGCTGATTAGAAAATAAAAGGGGTTTTATTGAACCTTCCCCCTGTACTCAGCTGCTTCCCTGCTCTCAGTGTTCTCAGCATTTCTCTTTGAGGGGGGTCTCAGCCTTGATTTCTCTTTTAATAGGTTTGGACCTTTTCATGCCCAAAAAAAGAGTGAGGAAAAGACACCCTTGGGATTACAGCCCGATTTGTGTGCACAGACCCTAAGGTGCACACCCATGCACCCCATCAGCTGGGTGGAGCAAGGGATGTCCCCTTATTTTGACAGTTCTGGTAGGACAGAGAGAGCCTGTCCCTCAGGGTGCTGGAGATCCTGAAAGGAATAAGGGATGTTGCTGTGTGGAGTGAGAGGCATCTTGGAGTTAGAGGAATATATTCCTTTTTTGCTTTGGGAATAATCAGGCTAATTCCAGTTTTGTAGGATCTTTGAGGAAGGTGCTGTGTCCTAGAGGAGGTGCCTGCTGGCAGACAACATTTATCACAGGCAACAGAAATGCCTTAATCTCCAAAAGGGCTCCCTCTCTCCGGGTGAGAGGATTTACTAATTTTAGGTATTGTTTGGGTTTTTCTTCCTTTGCTGAAAGTGTCCACAAGAGGCCAGTCTGCTGATTATTTGGGATGCAAACACGTGCACGGGGAGCTGGAATGAGCCCCTCCAAACTCTGGGATGGCCTCGCAGGGCAGCATCTGCTCCTTGGCTGAGACCCACTGGAGTGAAAGCTTCTCCAAAGGATTTTTTTAAAAGCCTCTGGTCTCCTATCCCATCTAGTGCTTTCCTTATTGTGCAGCCACTTTGTGGTTTTAATTAATTTTATGATTACACAGCAGACATGCTTCTATAGCGTCTGTTGCTGTGGCAGCTAGACACTTTAATTACGGAGATTAAAACACAAATCAGGGACAATACTGAGTCGTTATGATGATAATTACCAGATTTGAGTGTTTGTAGGAAACTGGCCACTCAGCCACTGAGGTTAATGCACAAACACGTGGCACTCAGTGGCTTCTGGACACCTGTGTTCAGGTGCCAGGTTGGACAGGGGAGGGAGACCCTCTGTCCCTTTCTGAAGTATTCCAGTTGTTGGAAGAAATGAGAAAAAAAACCACTTTTAACCTGGCTGGTGACGAACTTGTTCATCCAGGTTCAAGCAATTGTTCAATTATTCTGTTATTTATTTTGAAATATTTTTTATTTAACCTTAAAGAGACATATTATCATTTCTTACCAAAAATGAAAATGCTGGAGGAAAGTTTTTTAGTATTTACTCAAATGAACCTTGGAAATTAATTTCATGTTTAAAAGTTTGAAATATGAATCTAAGAATCTTTACTGGTTTAGATCACAAGCTGGTGAAACAGATTCATGTGTTTAATACAAATTTGGAAATATTCTGGTCCATCTCTAGTTGCATTTCAGATTTTGGGGGTGGGGAGGAAGACTGCTTGAAATAATCTGGCTTTAAAATCACTATATCATTTAAGCTTGCAGATCCAGCCCAGAAAGCTTTCATAAGGCTTAAGAATACTTGCCAGCCTCAAAATATGGTTAAATTCTTTGTCTTCATTGGTGCTTTTTTTAATTTTACAGAAAGAAATCTGTAGTTTAAGAATCTTTACATATTGCTCTTGTGAGCTTGTAAATACCTTCTTCCTTGAAACATGACTGTGTGTGTTCTTTCCACTGAATTTTCTGCTTGCTTGTCTGTGTGATCACTTTTTAAATAGAAAGAACAGAATATATCTCCCCTTAATTCTTGGCCCAGAGGTCTGTAACAAATCTGTTGTTATCTGGCAGTTTGGAGCTGTCAGAATGCTTTGCAGTGGTCACTGGGAGATGGAAATGCTTCTACTTGGAATGCAAAGGACCCTGATACTTTGGTTGTACGCTCCCTGATTTTGCCACCCCGCATCCTCCCACATCATTGCCAAGTCCCACTAGTCTCATGCTGTCACTCTGGCAGGGAACTGAGAGTCTTAATCATATTAGGAACATGGCAGGTTAAACTGGGGCAGGGAAGCTCAGAAGGGTCTCTCCAGGAGGATTCCTGACTCTTGAAAAGCCTCCAAGAGCGTGCAGCGCTGGGAGACACCAGGACGTTGTCACCTGTGGTGCAGGAAAAGGAGAGCATTTCTTTTTTGAGAGAATGCTCCACTGAATCCTTCCTTAACTAGGCAGAAATAAGGGGCTGCCAGCAGGAGCTGATGTAAACCTGCAGAGTGATAAATGCACCAAAGCCAAGCCACAGTGGATGCACTCGTGCGTTGCTCCCCCCTGAGAGCTGCAGGGATGCTGCGTGCCAAGGTGGGAGCAGCAGCATGGGCACTGCCTTCCCTTTCCTGTCTCCCTCTCGTGATCTAAAGTCACAGCCCCTCCTAAAGGCACTGCTGAGCTGAGACAAAGCTGGAACAGAGCACAGCAAGGGCTTTCCAGCCACATTCCCTTCCTGTGCTCGTTTCCCACAGGCAGAAGGAAGCCAGGTCTCTAATTGTTGCTCTGATGTTTGTCCCTGTGGATCCTCTTAGAGGAACAAACTGTTTCCCATGGGGAGTTCCCCTACATATTTTCAGGAGTAGGTTTTTCCTTGCAAATGAAAGGAGACTTTAAAACTCAGTACCAAGCTGAATTTTGGTCCTGTGGTCTTTCCAGGGGAGTGGGTACTGCCTACTCAGGGCAGGTAAAGCAAGAGCTCTTCAGGCTTTATTTCAAATAGATTATTTCATTGGCAGGTATCTCCAGCTAACAGAATTACACAGCATGTGTAATAAATACATGCTTATAAAATACACACATGCTTGTACCACAGCATGTGGTGTAAATCTGAGCAGGGTACAGGCACAGAGCAGTACCTAAATTAAGATAATAAATATCTGGAATTTGAAGAACTTGCAAAGTTGGGATGAAAGAAAAACACATTTTTCATATTAGGTTTCACAAAAGATGGTATCACTAAGGCAAAGAGATAAAATGCCATTCTGTAGCACCTAGGATGAAGCACTCTGCTATGGGTAGAGTGATGGGAAGCATCACCTGTTTCCTTGCTAGAGCAAGAGGCAGCTGAGAATTTTCCAAAATGCTCAAAGGTCGCTTGAGCTCCTTCTAATGATCAAGTGACCTCTTGTCAGCTGAGCAGAAGTGTCCTTGTGCAATTGTTAACCTACAGTAGAACCAAAATTCAAATTGAAATTCAGCTTGGCTTCAGTTTTGGGAGAAAAAGCTCCATGTCCCAGTGCCTGGAGACTTCCTGGCTTCGGTGTGCTCACGTGCTGCAGTTCCTGCCCATTTTCAAGAGGAGTGAGGCACCAGCTTCTAAAATCTCAGGGTCCAGGACAGTGGGATGAAAAAGGTTATATGGTTTTGTTTTGAAAGGGGAATAATTTTGAACCAGACCATGTTAAAGAGAGAGGGATGCTGTGGAAGTGGCATCTGGAAGGCTTCTTGGAGAATAAATAATCTGCAGGAATATCAGTGCAACTAGGCCCTGGAGCTGCAGATCCACGTACAAAACAAAGTCAATGTACAGAACAAGGTTTCAGCAGATGGGCTGGTGAAGGATTTACAAGGCTTTCCAAAATAATGTCCCAGAAACAACTTTATTCCTTACATGAATTTTCCACAACATGCTGTCTCCTGTATTGGCTGTGTGGAGCTGTTGGCATCTCAGCATCCAATGTTCTGGGACTTCTGGCATGCACCAGTGTTTTCCATTTGCTAAGAGGACATCCAGGAGCTGGTAATAAACAGCTCCCAAGGGACTGTTCCTTCCATTGTCCATGCAGCATCTTAGTTTCTGAATGTGATGGCTCACTAATCATACTGGTGGCATTAAACAAATTAGGAATGGGAAAGCCAAAAAAATGTTGCATCCCCCTGAACTTTATAGAGGCTTTGTCCAACCCTTTAGTGCTGCTGGGATTTCATCCTGATTATTTAAACATTTAGAATATCTGAACTAACTGCAATTTAAAATTGTGTTATTTAAATGCTTAACTAATCCAGACATTTAAGATCAGCAGGTGTGTGTGTGTGCTTACACACACTTCTTGTGGATTTACACTGTGTAAATGCCTGGCATGGAAGCCTCTCCTTCCTCCTCAGGTGGAAAACTCCTCACACTCTTCACTGCTCCAGTGTGGGGTGATTTTCAAGGGCCACATGAACTTCTCCAGCGTGGGTCCTTCCCTGGGATAGCAGTCCTTCAGGAGCAGGCTGCTCCACTGAGAGTCCCCTCAGGGGGACAAGTCCTGCCAGCAAACCTACTCCAGCATGGGCTCCTCTGTCCATGGGGCCACATCTCTCCTGCCAGGAGCCCGCCCCATGGGGTCACAACCTCCTTAGGGCACCCCCTGCTCTGCTGTGGGCTTCCCCACAGGATGCAGGTGGATCTCAGCTCCACCATGGAGCTCCACGGGCACATCCAGCTTCTCCATGATCTTCTCCATGGGCTGCAGGAGAATCTCCTGCCCCTCCTTCCCCACTGACCTGGGATCTGCAGGGCTGTTCCTCTCACGTTCCCACTGCTCTTGCACAGCAACACTCCCCCTTCTTTCTGATGTTCTTCCAGATGCACTCCCCCCATTGCTGAAGGACTCACCTGTGGCGGTGGTGGGTCCATCCTGGAGCTGCTGGAATTGGCTCTCTTGGCCATGAGGGAAATTTCTGGCAGTTCTCACAGAAACCACCTGTGTAGCCCCCCCAGTACCAAACCCACACACTTTGTTACTGCTCCAGTCTGGCTTGTCTGACCCCTTTGGACAAGCTAATTGAGAGCATGAGCAGTGGTTTGTTTTCATTAACAGGCCTGTTAATTTGGGAGGCAGTAGCCATTAGAATACAGTGTGAGAACAGCATTGCATCTCAGGTGTTAGGGAATTTCTGGGTGTTTTGACATCCCCAAATCACCCTTAACCTCTTGGTCCTCTTGTTCTACTGGGCATTTTGTGTCTTCAGCTGGATCTGCCCCCTCAGTTAACAGGGCACCCCACCTGCCATCCCCAGGAGCTGCCAGGATGCCTCTTCATGCTGCCTTTCTCTGTACCATGGCACACAAACTCAATTCTAAACCTTACCTTCCTTCAAATTTGTTTGTTTGTTTGTTTTAAGAATGCCCAGTCTGACATTTGCTGCTAAGGTTTGACTCCAGAAAATCAATCCTGCTGCTGATGCAGTGCCCACATCTACCACATTTTCAGGGAGAAGGAAGGTAAATCCTGCACTCCAGATGTACATCCTGCTTGAGCTGACATCTGTGATCCAACAGACACAGCATATGCCTCTATTTCATTCTGCTCTCCTCAGCCCTTTAACAGTGGGAGTCCTAATTTCACTAAAAGTGTGTCATTTCTTTAGTGTTTTGGGGGTTTGAATCTAGGACAAGAGTATCAGCAGAGAGCAGCAGGTACAAATATTCAGCCTGTATATCTTATCAGATATTCAAGAATGCAGTAAGAAATGTCAGAGAGAGCTTTCTATGAAATATTTAATTAACAGCAACAGCTACAGAAATGAAAAACAACATCCAGGCAATTACAGTGTTCAATAAAGCAGCTCTCAGAGGATGGAGCAGCAACGGATTAGTGACTGACTGGCATTTAAATATGTTATCAACCAGTTAGGGAGACCAGAGTAAATTTGCTCCCCTGGGGATCAAGCCAGTAGAAGTATTATAACTATATTATTGTTTCTCAGGGCAATCAATTGAATTATATGGTGCACTAGTCTGGGTGTTTGGCTGTTACTCCAGCAGCTGGTTACGTGATTTGTTTCACAGAATCACAGAGTGGGAGAGGTTGGAAGGGCCCACAATGGACATTCATTCCACTGGACATTAATCCAGTGCTCTGGGAGAGAGACCCCTGTCAGTTTGCAAACAGCCTTCTCTTGTTTCAGATCAGCAATATATACATTTCACTTCTGGGTTTTAAATGCAGAGTGCACTGGAAACTCTGTAATTTATAAAAGGGGTGGAATATGCTAATCTTTGGATGCTAAATTAGAGCACAATGAAGAATTTATGTTATTGTTACCTCCAGGGCCAAATATATGCTGAGAAGGCATAATTAGTGTACCCCTTGAAGTGCCCTCTCATGATCATGTAAAAGTGTGGATGGTTTCACTGATTGGGGGTTTTTGCTATGATAGATTTTTTCATTACAAAAAAAAAAAAAAAAAAGGAAGCTCTGGAATAAATAACTGTGCTTTTAGTATGATGGATGAGATAAAATTCCATGAACTGAAGCCATACCTCATAGTGAGCAAATGCAGTCCCTTTACAAATATGTGCAAACTTGGTGATGCCAATCCCCATTTTGTGGTGAAAATATTCAGGGAAGGCAGCGTGCACAGTGTCCACTCCAGAGGACACAGGAACATCTGTGGGGGAAGTTCTCATTGCTCCTGGTGGTTTTCCATTGTTTTTCCTGCACTCTTGGTAGGGACATGCAAAAAGATGGGAAGGATGCAAAAGGAACTTGTAGGAAGGTGGCAGTTTTTGAAGTTGGGCCTAATAAATAGGGTTTGTATTGATCTGTGTTTGATGCTGAATGATTAGCCAAGTAAATGAAAGTGAATCAGCATCCCTTCAACAAATAACTGGTCCAAATCAGTATGAGCCAAAGGAATGATTTGGTAGGAATCCACATTTCTTTGCTCTTGTTAATTTTTTCTTGGTTTTTTTTGGGTTTTTTTTCCCCCATTACATTCCTATAGGTGCATTTCCCCTTTTCTCTCAGTTTCTCTTCCAAAGTTGAGAGCATCCTCTGCTCTGAGGACACTGAGGGCATACATGTCCCTGATAAATGTTGATTACACCTAAAGCAGCTAAATTGGATGGGATGCTCTGACCCACCTGGCAGGAGAGGAGCCAAAGCAGAGTCCTGCTGCTCCCTGCTGAAGGATCAAGGGCTGTCCTGTTCTGCCTTGGCCTGCACATGCCAAGATAGAAAATACATTACTGAGTAAGAAATCCTTCAGTAAAAATGGGCTATGTGCCACTTTCTGTATACCTGAGAAATGGCTGATGAAGAAAAAAAATGGGACCAGCTGCCCTGAGATGTTGCTGCTGGAATGAAATTCTGGGCAAGATGAAGTGCAGAGGGAAGAAAATGCATTTTTCATCTCTGTTCCCATTGCACCGAGTGCTGAGCTGTTTTGGGGGCTCCCAAGCACCCCTCAGCAGTCTCTGGTTACTCCACATCACAGCAAGAGAGAGGGGCAGTGCTCAGGCAGGGGAGAAAATCAAGGAAACTCATGGAAATCTCTGTTTGTGCCCTGCTTAGTCTGCACAGTTCCCATTAAAAAGGGCAGTGTGGATCCACTCCAGTATCTTACAAAGACACCTCAGAGAAAATTTGTCAAGGTGGAGCCAATTCTTGCTGTGGGAGTTATTAAGAGACCCTCTAAAGTTAAATATTCAGTTTCAAGTTGCCTGAAGCTCGCAGGGTTTTCCCTTTAGCCCCTGTAACACAGGGAACTGAGGGAAGCAGAACAACAAGTAAGATGCTCTGAACAACAGAAGTCTGAAGTTAATTAGTGCTCAGAAAGTGGTTTGAAGATGAAAAGCACTGCTGCTAAGTGTTATTAATAGTGGAGCAACCCTGCTGTTAATTATAAATAACAATAATGCTATGGAGCATGCTACATGCAAAGATCTCATAATGCTTTTGAAATATGAATCACTGATTTATTCTGATATTTGAAATGGGAGGAATGAGGCACAGGAGGCATAGAACAACTTGTTTGATTAAAGTGTTTAATACACAAGTTGAAGAGCCCAAGGCTGCAGTTCACATCCCAGACTTATATTTTACAGGTGTAATTCCTGAGGGCTGTTCTGGGCTGTGCAACACTGGACAGCACAGGCCAACCTCTGCCTTCTCTTCAGGGGTGCCTACTTGTGCAGAATGTTACCCATGAACTAAGAAGATCTGTAGCTGCATATCTGATTTATCTTCTCTAATGTCAGAAATCCTGGAAGGATTCTGAAGCTGTATAAGATGAAAAAAGTGATCCAGCTCTGATGAAGCAATTCCTCTGAAAGCATCCCTGGGATTCCAGTCCTGCTGTACACCTAAACTAAAAGCATTCAGTGTTTGTCCTCCTTGCCGCTGCATCGTTTCAGCCCGGAGTGATGCTGGCCTGATCTCTAGCACGGAGGTTTCCCAACTCAGAGCCTGGTACTCCTAGAATTCTCAGAAATGAGCTCTGCAGATGAAGTGACTCAATCAGGGCTGAGCAACAGTGACTGAATTTCAATGAGAGATGCTAAGCACACCCAAGGACCCTGTTCGTTTTAGGGATTGACAATGGGAAAGTAAAATGAACCAGCTCCCGGCATAAAAAGAGCATCTCGTCTGGACCTCGTTCTCTCTCTCGTTTCTGTGGTTAATAGACGTTCACTGCTGTATTAGTTTGGCTCTCATCAGCCTCTTTTAAAATGGTTTTTTTTTGGTTCTCCATCTTATCTCTGTGAAGGAGGGTCCATTTGTATGCTGTTATTGTCATTAGCTGTAATGTCCAGTGGCAATGTTGGTGTGCCTGTTCTGTGCTTCCTTAGGGTAGCTGTGAAGCACTTCACTAACCCGTGAGTGCCTCTGTTTCCACATCTTGCTGAGGACTGTTGTGTGTTGTGATCATCTGCTAATAGAGGAGATTAGCTGAATCACAGCAGTCTCCAGCAAGAGATGCGACACTGCTTTTTTTTCCCCCCTTTTTCCTTTTTGGTTACTGTTATACGCTTGTCTTTTTATACTGGCAATAATCGCTTCGTGTTGTTCTTTTATTGCCATTCCTCCTCCAAGACTTCCAACTTCAGAGTCCTAAAGCGCTTCCTTGTTTCATCTTCATGGCCATTCAGAGTGTTTAATGGGCTTACAAGCAATCAAGGCTTCTCTCTTCCTTGAATGGAGCTTTTGTTGGAGTCAATCTGCTCGCACAACTGGGATCACAGGTGTGTGCAACCTTTCGAGCAGTGGTTCTTGTACTCCAGACCGAATTTACCCAGATGTCATTCCGAGAGCAATCAGAATTATTAACGTATAGTTCAGCAAAATGTTGACGGAATACAAAGCATAAAACACCTTGCGCTGAAATTCCAAACCCAATTAAATGGGCTAATTCACCTACTGTTTAATTGGCTGGAAGCCATGTGAGTAATTACGCCACTGACATCTCCCAAAATTATATTCTTAATTGTTACATTTATTTGCATCACAATGAAATCCCCACACCTCGGCTGAGCAGAGCCCAGCTCCGCTCCCAGCCCCGGTGCAAGGAGAGGCAGTTCTGCATTTCACAGCCTTGCCTTGTGAGAACGTCAATTGGCAAAGCAGCAAGGCAGGGCCGCTGGGAGCCGGGGCAGGAAAATGCAAACTTGGTCTGTTTATTCCTGAACATATGTAGCCTGTTATTGTAGGACGTGGTGGCTTTTATTGTAGCATGCTGCAGAGACGCCTTTCTTGCTTTTTTTTTCTTTTTTTTTTTTCCCCTCCTCTGTTATTGTTCACTGAAATGCATGAACGTGGCAGGGCGATGCTGTGTTGGTTGTGCTTGCAAACTGCAATATAATATCACACTCCAGAGATGCAGCGTTTCTATTTGCTGTCATAAATTTATTTCGTATTTTCTTTCCCTTCATAAAATATCCCCCTACTTCTTTATACAAATAATGTCATTCCAAGGAAAATGTATGCAGAACCACTTTACAGAAACCCTCTATAAGCACTGTTTGGTCTTGCTGTGTAGATCTACTCTCTAATTGCTTTGAATTTACTTTATTGCAAGGCTGGGGATTGCTTTGAAGTGATTATGAAAGAATAAGCAGGCTTCTGCAAAGGGAATTTAGGAAAGAAAAAGCTTTTAAGAAATCCTATTTTGAAGTTCCAGTTCCAGAGGGTCCCTGGTTGCTGAAATGTAATGCCAGTGCATTCCCTTCCCTTCGCTGCCTTTAACAGTGAACTCTTCATCATTAATAAGACTTACACTGGCATGAAAATTGTTTCTTGAGATCATTTTCCAGCCGTGTCATTTTGTTGTAGGGGGCCACAATATCGCTGTATTTATTGGCTTTTTGAAAGTCCTTTATATACATTCAGGAATATTTTCATCCCTCTCACAAGAGCTTTACCCAGTTCTAACCCTGTTCCAAAATACAATGGGCACATGATGGGTTTGCTGGCTGCATGATATCCTCTTTCTGAAGTACATGGCTTAAATGCAAAGTTCATTCCAGTGTCTCTTTGACCAAAAGAAATGGAATGCTGAAAATAAGGACTTAGATGGAGCAGATTAATGTTATTAAAAAAAAAAGTGGAATGATAAAAATAGGAAGTGAAAGTTTGGGCTAGAATTTTTTATGTTTGGAGATGCAGTAAATGCTGCAGAATCTGATGGCTTTCTAGGAAGCAAAAGGGGAGAGTTGTATTTTTCAATACATAATTGGTTAGAGATTTGTATAAAAGCCAAAACCAGATGCATCCATCTTTCTGTCTCTCCCAGCATGAACATTAGAGGATGATGAAGAAGGAAGGGAAATCATGCCCATGTTTTCTTCAGTCCTTAGGAACAGCATGGTTCCCAGACAGCATTCCCTGTTAGAAACTCTCTGCTGCATTCGTTTATGAATTGTTTATTTATCACCAAACTCCGAATTTCCATCCATGCATAGAAGACATGGTGGTTTTCTGACACAAAACTAATAACATCTGCTCTTAATTAAACATTAATAGTAGCAAATGGCTGCCTATCAGGTTTTCATCCTCTGTCAATCTGTGTTGTAGCTGAACATCTTCTGGAAGGGGGATTTCTCACCCTGCCCCACTTGGGGCTCCCTGAACCCCAAAAGCATCACCCTTAAAGGGCTCTCTGGTTCAGATGTGGGTGCTGGACACTTGAAAAATGAATCCCCCATATTATTTACAGGAATGAGGCAAAATAGAGAAAAACCCACTGACTTGTGGAGCTTCACACAGGATTCAGGGTGAGTGGGAATGTGCTTGGATAGAACTGATCTGATGCTGATTTGGGCCTCCTGTGCTCACCCCAAATTAATAATGCTCAGCATGAAAAACTTTTTTTTTTTTTCAAAAATTGTCTTATGATGGTTGTTTGGGAAACATATCAGGGGAAAAAATGGGTCTGCTAGTGAAAAAGGAGCAGGCATGGCTGTCAGTCCCACAGCAGAAAACCAAAGTGAATAAAGCTGCGGGCACAGAAGCAAGGGAGAAATTTTTGTAGTACATAAGCATTAAATTTGTGATAAGTCATAATTTCTCTGGGAAAAACGTGTTCCTATTCAGACAGCCTATGGAAAAGTTTAAATGTGTTGTAAGTGGTTTATAAGCTGCA
Source organism: Cettia cetti (assembly GCA_013401135.1). Lineage (NCBI taxonomy): Eukaryota > Metazoa > Chordata > Aves > Passeriformes > Sylviidae > Cettia > Cettia cetti. The sequence goes on along the minus strand of VZUI01088993.1, from coordinate 269,228 downwards.
CAGCAGCTCCTGCCACGGTGGGTGAAATTTGGCTGCTCTTGTGCTGTTGGGGTTGTTCCCTCCAGGGTGAACTCTCCTCGACTGGTTCCATATCGATTTTTTCCCTTCACAAAGACCAGGCACCTTTTCCCCTCTCATTTACAGTCCATCTCCACACAAGTCAATCAAATGGTCTTACCTATAACTCATTTCAAACACCTACTAACTACAAAACCACCAGTTCAAAGAACTTCGTGTTTTTTGCTGGTTTTGCAGCAGTTGCAGCCTAAATAATTAGCTAATACCTTTTAAATATGTGTTTTAAAGATTATGGTTTAAATCCCCCAAACTGTGTCATCATTTGGAAACAAGCCTCCTTAAAATTGCCGAGCCAGCAGAAAGCACAGAAAAGCTCCAGATGGTCCAGTAGTTTGTGGTTTATTTACAGTAAACCAGATCCTTCCCCTCAGCCTTTTATCTCAGAAAATGCAGGCAGTTAGCAAGAGGTGAGGGGCTTGCTGAGAGCTCTGTGAGGTGCCCCAGTTCTTTTACAAACCTACACATAAAAAAGCCAATCTGGTCGAGGGGTGTTGAGAAGACACCTCTGAATTTTTAATTTTTTCCCCCCTCTTGATTGTTTGTTTTCAGGATCTTGACAACAGTGTTTCATTATTTTACCATCGGTGACTTTGAAGGTAGAACTGCAAAAGAGATTTGACTGAAATATTTGGGGTAATTGCAACGCTCACATCTCCAGTGCAGCTCAGCTCTGCTTTCTCATCTTTCCCAAATTGCCAGTTTTCACTGATCACAGATGTTGCCCTAAATCAGAAAAAAGCCCTGATGCCCATCTACGCTAAGATCTACAGAGAACATATTTTTGGGTCTCCCAGTACATTTTTTGTCAACTGTGTTTTCCTTGTATTCTTGTTTGTGCTCCAGCTGGGCCTTCTGTGCCTGGTACAGAGAAGCAAACCCTGCCAGCACATTACATTATTTATAAGGCAGAGATGCTATCAGATCTCACTCAGGTTGGAAGAGACTCTGCTTTCAAATAATTATAGAATTTACATTTATGTGTTGCCTGTCAGGGAGACCTTGAAGCTCTGTGTGAGTGTCAGAGCAGAGCTGGGGTTGTTTTGCTCACTGCTGAATAGGAATGGGAACAGGCTGGGTCAGAGGGGGATCAGGGAGTGAATCCCCACTGGTGTCCGGCTGCTGGAGGGTGTGAGGAGAGTTTAGGAGGAAGATACAACTGTTTAAACTGGAATTTCAGTAAGGCTGAGGAAGTTGTAAAGAGCACTGGGCTGATGTGTGACCACTGTGGGCAGGGTTTTATTTTTCATCTAAAAGAGTTATTAATTGCTGCACAGTTCCTTGTGCAAAGCAAACTGGGGCTTTGGGTGCAGTGTCCAAGGCACTGCTGTGGTTTTGGCAGAGGGGAGGGCTGGACATGGCCTGGGGTGAACCCAGGGGTGCACCCAGCAGTAAATCACAGCCACCCATGGCTGGGCTGCCTCCCATCCCATCTATTAATGGAGTTTTCCAGTTTCAGCCATGACTTGGCACAATTCTGCCTTCTCAGCAGGGACAGGCACAAGCTGCAGTTTCCTCCAAAGTTCATTTCATCGGAATGTTTGTAACATATGCCTGTCTCTAGGAATGTGTTTGTTGGAAGGAGGGTGTTCTGGAAGGATGCAAAAGATCCATATTTTAAGTGCAAAGCCTAGTGAAGAACTTAATTTTAGTGCATTTGCAAGTGGAAGAAGAGCTCTGCTCATTCTTGCCTTGGCACAATGCAACACATCAGTTAAGCAGTTTGGAAAAGTAGATTAACTCAGTGGAGAGGTCCCAAGTGACACCCTTTGTTCTTTGCAAAATCAATTTTATAAAGGAAGCTTTAAAATAAAAGAAAATAGGGGGAAAGGATCTGGAATGGCTGGAATGGGATGTCAAGACAGGTCTGATTTGAGATAAACTGAGCTCCTCCTGGAAAGGTTGTTTCACTGCTCTGCCCTTGGAATATCTTTACCTGATATGGTTGAAATACATTGGTGTTCTGCTTGTTGGAGACTTGTGACTGATAGAAAAGGTTCCAATTTAAGATCACAAGAGAACTTTGTGTTTGGTGCAACACAAAAAAAATAGAAGGGACAGTCTGAGAACATAACAGAATCTGGGGGCTTCAGGCTGAGAAGATGCAATTTTGAAATCTGGCTGAACGAGCCATGGTATTTTTATTGGTATTTTATATTGATTTATAACTAGCAGCTTTTAAAAGCATACAGAACTCCCAAACTCTGAAAATTAATATTGTACTGATGGACCTGCTTGAACAAACATACTAAAAAATGTGCTCTCTGTCATGGCAAGCTGAAAAAGCAGATGGCAGTCGGAAGCTGAGCAGCATACAGAAGTTTGAAATTTTAAATTAAATCCATTTGAAGCTTTGTTTGTGCCTAAGGCAAGCTTTCCCCTCAGATGAAGGAGAGTGGCTAGCTGAACTTTTTTACATGGGCTCTGGTTTGGAAAAGGCTGCTGGAAGATTTTAAATCCTCTGTGATTTACACCACTGTATTAGTCTGGTTTAACAGTGGAGTAGAAATACCACAGTCAGGTTGGTCCCAGACATGAAGCCTTTCCAAAATTGTAAACTCCTGTAATGAGATGGGTACAGAAGAGGGGCTCCTGCTTTTACACAGCGTGCCATAAATATTCAGATTGTGTCGTATGTTTCCTGTGCTCTGACGAGATGTAAAAAGATAACTGTAGCAAGAAAGAATCCTGAAGCAGACATGCACAGGCAGTGTTCTTCTGCTATAATAAATCAACTTACACCTTGATTTGAACATCATGAACCATCAAGAACTTTCCTGGGAGCTCACAGGAGATCATGGAGTAGAGCAGGGAAGATGCTCCATGGGCAAAATGTTGTTCTCTCTGTCTGAGAGTTCATTAGTGAGATGGGATAGGTTGGCTGGACCCTGAGGGTCTTATTTTTACTTACTCAGTGCTCTCCAGGTTTTAACGAGGGCTTTACCTGAATTAAAACTACATTTTATCCCAGGCCAGTAAGAGATTGCTGTGTCCTGCAGAAGGAGCCTTTTCCTGCTGTCTCCCAGTTTTTTGATAGCTGTGCCTTTGTGGTTAACCAGCTTTGTGTGGGTACCCTTGGAGGAGCTCTCAGGCTTCTGCTTCTTGGCTACCAATTGCTACCTGAGCTCTGTGGTGAGAGGTTACTTTATTTCTGCTGCTTTGTTTCTTGGCCTCTCTTTTTGGAAATCATCCTGAAAAATTGCAGCTGTACTCATGTGCTGCCTTATACTCTACAAACCTGCTGCTGGGCTGGCAGTTTGTGTGATTCCTACTTTGTTAAAACCTCATTCCTAGGGATTTTTTAAGTCCCTGAACCTTCAGACCTTCTCTGAGGCAGTGGGTGTGCAGCTGGTTTTGAGAGGATGCAGAATGTGCAGAAGGGAAATACACATTTCAGCAAAGCACAAGAGTGCAGAGACATTAAAAGGAAATCAGTTTAATGACTTTGAATTTTGCAGAAAGAAAAATAAAATATAATAGCAGTGTTTTCAAATGATGGCTGAATTCTCAGCCAGCCTTTTAAATACATGAGCCAGTCTGTCCCTGGCTCCTTCATTAGGGATGCTGCTCATCCATTTGGTCAGGATGAGTGGTTTGTGCAGTAAACATTCACCTGGAATCCACTGACACTATAAACTACACTTTTGTTTGGGAAGGTAGGTGTTGAAATCACTAAAATTGCAGCAAACAACTGCAGTGAATGGCAGCCTGAAGACTGCAGTCCTGCTGAGCAGAGGGGTGGAGGAGAAGGGTGTGGTGCCCAAACCTTCTGCTCCAGCACATCCCCTGGGGGCAAACTCCGGGCTGGCAGCGTGGCTGTGGGATAAAGAGAAGGCTGAGCTGTGCAAGGAAAGGAGCAGGAGTGGTTCCCCCATCAGGCACCCACCCTGGGCAGGGGGTTGGGGCTCAGCCCCACGTGTCCCTGGGGTGACACAGCCCCTCTCTACAGTGCTGTCCTTGGTGGGGCTGATTTACCCAGCCAGGCCTGCACGGCCCAGGGGTCACTGCTGCCATTAGCATCTTTCTGCTGCTTAGGCACTGTTTTTTCCTGCTGCCCAGCTCCATTTGCATCCTGCAGGGTGGAGCAGTGGGCTCAGGCTGGGTATCCCCGTGCTCAGCCCACGCTTCCCTGATCACTGATTATTGTCCCTGCTCCATGCCCAGGGCTCCACTGGCATCACTGCCAGCTGCACTAACTACCAACCAGCTGGCAAAGGACAGGGAAAGGGAGCTGAGAGAGGGACAGAGACCACAGGAGAAAAAAAAAAAAAAAGCTCTTTTAGGCCCAAGTACATCCCTTTTGGCAGTCCAGCTCCAGAGAGAGCAGTGCAGCAGCTTTTTAGTAATAATAAAGAAATACAGCTTGTGGAGGAAAGAGAAGCTGGATTTGTTTGGCTTTCACTTCATCAATAAATTCCAGTGACTCCATTTGGCTTTAACACTCTTACTCTTTTTGAGGGCTTTTTAAATAGAAATAACAATTAAAAATGGCCAGAGGAAGAAATTTCTCCTCTTGCTACTTTTCTTCAACTCTCTTGCTCTCTCTCAATCTGCTTTGTAGTATGAAAAGCTGCTGCATGTTCATGTGTGCAATAGACTCCATAAAGCTGTGGGATATCCTGAGCTGTGGGAGAACTGGGAAAGCCACAGCCTGGGGGACCTGCTGAAATTAGGGAATTTCTTCTGCTGTTCAGCCTTTTTGGCCAACTTCATTGTATTTTCCTTCTGTAGTTCTGTATGATTCTTTAAAAATCATCCTATCTAGAAACTATGGAAGGACTAGGCTGGACAATACAGTCTGTTGTCTTCAGTGCTGGGCATCCCAGTGAGAGTTTGCACTGAGAGGCATGTCCTGAGTTACTGGGATTTTTGCATGGAGCAATGAAAGCCTAAGGCCTGAATATGAAGCAGATATATGGGAGGTGGAGTTCAAACATTCACTAAAAAATGGATGTAAAGTCATAGACTCCTGAGCCATGTTCTGGGTCTGCTTTCAGTGTGTGCTGGGAGTTTATAAGGAGGTACTGGGGTATCCTCTCAGACACCATTTGCCAGCTGCCTAGACATGGACTCCTTTCCTCAGCTTCTCTCCTTTCCCTGATAAACCACCAGCAGCAGCTCTCAATCCAGCTGGGAGCCATCCAAGCAGAGCAGTACTTGGGCACTGACTGTGAGTGTACAAACTGAATTCCAGTGAGAGGGAGCCCAGCTGATGTAAAATTACCCCTGGAGTTGTAAATCTCACCTCAGCTAAGATCTACACCCTTTAGAAGGAGCACTGGCTTTTCAAGGCACTTACACCCTCTTGGACTCAGGCCTGTGTGCAGATCTTTGCTTTAGGTGTATCTTGAATGCAAAGAATCAGAATTCAGCTCTGGCACTAAGTTGGATGTGGTGCTGCTGCTGCTGCTGGGTGTTTGTGTGATGAATTAACCTGGCTAATGTAGCTCCACTGCAATGCTGTCTCACAGCCTTTATGGGTATAAACACACTTATAAATGTGGCAGCCAACTGCATAAATCTTCAGACGTGTTTGCATCTGGCTACCCTTGGATATCCAGATCTAATTATCTTCAGATAATTGAAAATAATATATCAATATGCTGCAATATGAATAAAAAAAGGACAGGAGTTTTGGAAGCCTCAAACCCATCTGTTGTGCAGTGATAGATGCACGTGCTCCACATTGGGTGAGCTTTGCATCCCTGGGGAATGATGCATTGAGTTTCCCATGGACCAGCTCCCCTGGCCCAAAAAATGGTGGCTATGTCTTCTCCCTTTTGTGTGTCAGGAATATGTGATTTTGTTGTCAGCACATTTTTTGTAATGAAAAGCAAATGGTATCCAATATGTCTTGGAGAAAATGTGCAAACAACAGCAAAATTACATGTTGTTAAAAAAAAAAAAAAAAAAGAAAAAAGATCTGTAACTTGTTTGCTGTCAATAGAGCTCTTAATGACAGGGTAGGAGGAAAGTGCACCCGGTGATCACTCCCTGTGTGCAGTGATACATGTGGGGCTGCAATCCATCTGTGTGTTTAAAAACTATACCATGAAAAATCAAATTTCAGATCGTGGGTATGCATCTGCAGCATTCCATGGAGTTGAGAGTGTGTATGGAAGTTGTGAGTGTGTATGGACTTGGTGACTGGGGGCTTGGGTCTGTAAAAAATGGGAGAATTGAAAATCCCTGGCTCGTGTCTTCAGGCAGAAGCCACAGACAGTTCCCTGAATTACTCTGCAATCTGCTGGAATTTTAAGTTCAGATATGAGGAATAATATCCTAAATCTCAAGCCTGCACAGGGAAAAAAAATCAAACAAACAAAAAAAATTTCCGTGTATTAATATGTGTGTGTCTGTGTAGAATGGGTCCAGGAAGAGCCTTCCCTGTTTTTTTGCAGTATTCCATTAACTTTGTCTGAAAAAAATAGCCACTGCATAGAATTTCTCCTCAGCCTGGAGTTGGTTTTAAGTGCCCATGTTATTCAATGTAACTTGGAAAATGTATTTTGTTTCAAAAGCTGTCTCATTCCCTGAAAGATTATGAATGGTTTGCTATTCCTGATGCCAGTAGAATTGATTGCTCTTGCTTTGAAATGAGCTAGAAGCCATGTGGGGAAAAATCTCAGTATTTCTGAAACCCACAGCAGCATTCCCATTGCCTTCACGAATGTCTGATTCTTCCCAAATATGAAAACTTCCTGCTTAAGTGAACATATTTTACACAAAGATCTAATCATGATAAACCATGCTCATGAAGTGAATTTTTTCAAGGAGTGAATAAAAAATGGAATGAATACTTTAAAGGAAGCTTGTGGACCTTGATTGAATGACTGTCCATAAATATTTGATGCCAATATTTGTCCTGCTCTTGCGGAGACTCTTAAAGAGTTTTTTCTCTGTGATGATTTTTTGACTGTTTTGTTCTCCTTTCTTCTCCCCATCTGCTCATCTCTGTTCCAGATGTGGAAATGTACCTCTCAAAAGTGGAGCTTGTTTTAAAAATAGTGATAGTTAAAAAAAAAAATAGTAATTAAGAATCTGTAGGCTGGTTGTAGGAACATGTTTTTAATAGAAGCTGTTAAGCTCTGCATCTGCCCCCTGCCACCTTGTGCACATGATACTGATACTTCTCAGTCAAGCCAAATTTCGGATAATTACCCCTAAAACTGTCCCTGTCCCACACACATCTACAAATTCCTTGCAGTTTTATTGATTCTGTGTTGATAAAAATATTGGGGCTGTGAAGATTTCTCTCCCCATAATTGCTGGAAGCCAACACATCACCCCCACAATAAATTCTGCTGGGAGTGTCCAGTCCAGTTCATCCTCCCTATCCCTGTGGGCACAAAGGTGGCTCCTGTCAGAGAGGAACTGATGCTCACCTTGGCTTCTGTGCACTAAGACTTTATGGTTCTCTCTAAAATAACTGGAATTTTCTATACAGTGTTATCTTGAGAGGCGAAAAACAGGAAATGAACAATTGCCTAATTGTAGTTAATTTTTTTTTAGCTGTAGAACAACAGTGAGGGGGAAACAACTGGCATGTAGTTTCTGCCTCCCAGTTCCCATTAAGCCAAAAGAGTTGCACACCTAACAGCCCCATTCCCTGGAATTAGCAAGGGGGAATCTGGATCCAAAGTATTTTCTATAGTATTTTAATTTTGTATTTATTTAAATAGCTTTTTGCCATCAAAGGCTTGCTGTTGCATGATTTCCTGGGGAAGTCTGAGCTTTTTGGTGAGAGCAGCTCACGTTGAAGTGTTTAATGTTTTTAGCAAGACGTTGTTACAGTTGGTGGCCTTCCCAATCAGGAATGACATTAACGAGGGAACTGGTCTTAAGGATGAGTGCCATTTCCCAGTGAACTGAGTGACATCCACGCTCGTTCTCATTTGAAATGTACAAATGCAAAAATGTGAAAATTAATTCAGAATATCGTTGTGATAATTTTCGAATAATTAAAAACTCTGTCGTAGGCACTCCTTCCTTTCTCAATTCCACCCCTACGACCACTTTCTTTTCCATGGTAAATTGTAGAGTGACCTTAATCTTTGATACTGAAAGAATAGACTTTTAAATCAAAATAAGCGTAAGGGGAGGGGGAAAAAAGGGAGCATATTAATTGCTCCTTCTTCCTACACAGTTTTTTTCCTTCTCTTTCCTTCAGGCATTCCTTGCATAAAAATATCCATTCACCAACTGTTCACCAACTGTTCCTCTGCTCATTGCCCTACCTTAGATTTCATTTTAAGACACCAATGAATATTTGCTCTTCAGCCTCACTGTCTCTGAAGTTTTCTGCAGTTTTTTAAAGGTAGAAATTGGAGGATTTACCAAACAGTGAGAGTGAGTTAATGAGCACTTCCTGCAAGGGGCTGAGGTGTTGTTAAAGTTAGGTTTTCAGGAAACTGGAACTGGAAATGTCGCCTGATGAAGCAAAGTGCCGGCAGCATTCCTCTTTCCAGCATCCCTCAGTGCCTGAATTCCTCTCACTCCTGCCCTTCCAACTTCTGACACTTCCCAGCCACAGCCTTCATCATCATAAGATCTCATGGTGACTTTTCAGGGATTTTGGGAGGGGAGCACGGGGGACACAGGAGGAGAGGAGATGCTGCTTTGACACTGTCACAGTGTCAATAATCACGGTCGTATTCACCTCGTGGTTTTCAGCTGGGTTTCTTTTGCTGTGGGAAGCACAGAATGATTTGAGTTGAAAGGGATATTAAGGATCACCTCATTCCAACACTCTAGACCAGATTGCTCAGGCTCCCATCCAGCTTGGCCACATCCAATGCTGTCAATGGTGAAGAGACAGAAGAGGGGATTTGGGGATTTGTGTGGGGCCCAGCTGCAGCAGGGTCTCTGGGAAGCCTGGATTGTCCTGCAGCTGCAGCAGTGGCCAGGGCAGGCAGCACATCCACCTCTCCTGCTAGGTAGAGGTGGGAACTGGCAGAGGAAACAAGCCCCAAATCCCACCCCATGCCCTGTTAGTTATATCCTGCTTTCCCTGTAGCTATTTACATCGTTTTCCCCTTTGGAAATAGAGGAGCAGATTGAAAACCCAGAGTGTATCTATAACCATTAAAGTAGGTGTTCAGCCTCTAACAATGAACTGCTGCAACTGCCTACTAAATTATGCACAAACACACCAATTCCTTGAAGACTGTGGACACATGTAATAAATATCTTCTGTTACCAGCCAGGGGGGTTGACTCTGTATTTTCTTTTCCCATTTCCACATGGTGGGCCAGGTGGTCTCTCCTGGAAGGTAGCTGAGATGAACAAGGCATTTGGGAGGCAGCATTAAGTTATGTTTGCAAAACTTTCTCTTGAACTTCTGGGGAAAACAGTTATAAAAAGTGAAATACACTGTACACAAATGCTTTTTTTTGTTTGTTTTTCTGGAGTCCTAGCCGAAAGAACTATGAATCTATGCAAAGTTTTAGGACTGTGCTTGGAAAAGGAGGGGAAGACGAGCAGATGCTGGCTGAAGTGCCTGCTGCATCACTCCTTTTTTCCCTGCCCTTTCATTTTTAGGGGCTCCATCATCATTTAGATGCCTGTGACAGCTTGTCTTCTAATAACAATATAGGCACAGGAATCGAGTGAGACCTAAGGTCCATCTATTCCAGTATCTTGTCTCTGACAATATTCATTACTGTCTCTTTTTGGGGAAAGTGTAAGAGCCATGCAGGAGGGAGATATGGAATAATGTGATTCCCTGCATGGTCTCCTTGGATCTATAATGCTTAGAGGCTGACCTCACCCCTGAAGCACAGGGGGTTTGTCCCTTCAGGGGTTTTTCCTGTCATTAATTATGACAGTGCTGGACATAAGTGTGGATGTGCTTGTTCTTCCTGTGGATTTTCTCCTCTTCCATCTCTTGGGACATGTGATCTTGCATCTTGTTTGTCTGAGCAGAGCAGGACCTGCTCCACACAAACCAGGGAATTACAGAGACATTGCAAAAGGACAAAGTGCCCTCTCCTCATTGTTCTTTATGTCTGGTTATAAAGGAGCCAGGTTTTTCAATGGAGCCCAGAAGAACATGCAGAGCAGGTATTTGAACATTTTGTTGTGGCTTTTAGCTCTGTGGATTAGTTTGGCCCATTTCAATGTATTTCCTTATCTCTCTAATATAGAGGCTTTTATAGAGCCCCTCAAAGGAACATTAATATGCTCCGCACAGAGATTATTTTATGTGCAGTATGAAATCCCTTGCACCTCTACTTTTTCATCCATTGTTTTTAAAGCCCCAATATACAGGGGTAATTTTGGAAAGCACTTAAAAGAATAGGTGGGATTTGCTCATAAATCAGCTGTGCTTTGATCTGTCTGTTTGCTTCCTTAAGACTCTCTAAAAGGTGATAATATTTCCCTCTTTTTCATTTCCCCCAGCGTCCTGCTTTCACCAGTGGCATAGGTGTGTAAGAATCCTCATTTTTTAATAGGCTCAGGTTTCTCTTCCAGTGTTTGCTTCCACCTTTTGATTAGTGATGCTTTGATGTGTGTGTGCTGAGGTTTTGGATGCACCCTGTTCTCTCCCAATGACTCACTGCACTCACTCAGATCCTCCCTGCTAAAGCGTGTAAGTGGCAAATGCAGACTCTGTAATGAAATACAGGAAATATTGCTGTAATATTTGAGATGCTTCACTTTGGAGAGCAAGCAGACAGGGTATGGAATTTTGGTTTTATTTATTGTGTTGCTCTTTTTGCTCGTGCCGTGAGCCTGTAACAATAAACTGTGCTGTGCCACTTTGATTTAGAAGAAGCTTTACTTCAGGAGTGTAACTGCCCTTTAGTTACCATCAGTTCATTCCCGGCACATGGGAAAACGTTCCCATATTTTTTGTCTTTGTCCTTGTTGGTGCTTTCGTATGTGACATTCTCTCCACTGGTATGATCTCTGACCTCAGTGATGCACAAGTGGCTTCTGAGTCAAACTACAGATGAACCCTGCTCTCAACAGCTGCAGAAAATATTACTTGCTGCAGGAGCTGCTTGGTGCTGTAATCCCCAGGGAAAGGCGTTTGTTTTCCAAAACAAGGGAAAAAACCTTGCTGCGAACAAAAGAGATAAAATATTAAGTATCATTTTGCCACTGACAAAGAATAAAAATAATTTAAGCCTGGCCATGAATGACTTCAGCAAAGCATAGATTATTTTCAGGTGGAGCGTGCACTCTGCAATTTAAAGCACAGCTGAACGTTCAGGCTTTTTTTCATTTCAAAATGCATCAAATGTATTTTTATTTTTTTTTTTAACCAAAAAAACATGCTTAACAGTACATTTTCTAAGGCTGTTGTTGGCTTTTAATGGCGAGTCAATTTGTCCTTTATCAGAACAGCAACACATGGCTGAACCAACATAAACTCCGTCGACGGTCTGGGGCACGTGGTTGGGCTGCTGGCGTTTGAGTTGAATTGCAGGGAGGTGATAAGGATGCAGCCACCGTTTCATCCAGGTTTCCATTACGGAGCTGGATTGCTGCAACATCCCTCCTCGCCTGCACTATTCCCTTGTAGCCTAAAAGTAAAATAAAATCCTGTTTCAACTCCGGCTGGCTGGATCCTCGCGGGCGAGGAGCGTCCTTACAGATAACCTCGGCAAAACCGAGCGGGTCCTCTGGAGATAGAAACCCTCCACGCCAGCGCTTTCATTGTTGCTTCCCACTTGTTATTTAACGCTCCTGCTCCCCTCCTTGCAGCCCATCCAGTTTCTGAGTTGCATCACGTAGGGACGGCTCACAAGCCGATGATGGCTCCTGCCATTCCCATGGCGTCTCCCAGGTCTAGCCGCAGACGCGGTGCGAACATCGCCCCAGGGAACGTAAGATGCTCCGGATTCATCGCCGAGCTCGGGGATGCCATCTGCAGTTCCCAACACTCCCTGCCCTTTCAGGGCAGCCACGCTTCCAGCATGGAAAGTTAATTGTAGCTGTCTCAAACTTTTCTTGCCGGAGTTGGGAATTCGTTACTGCGGCCCACAGGGTTCAGCGTTTTGGCTCGGGGCTCTTTTGATAAATCAGTTATGGACGTTCTGCAGTAGTTGTTTGCAAAGGAAGAAAGTTTGGTGCCAAATGGGGAGAAGATTTCAGTGCAGATATGTGACAAGATGCATGAGGACCCAATGCAAATATGGATTATGCTTTCTCTGGCTGTCGATGTTGCCTTGAAATTGTGATTCTTCCTGATTTTTGATTGTTTAGAGGCTGCATTGGTGTGAAATTCACTTGATTAGATTTCACTGCAGTTTGTATGTTTTGAAAGTTTTATTTTAAGCCAACACTTAGGTGCAGAGTGCCTCTTATCTGCCGTCAGCTTCTTTGTGGCCAGTCTGGGAAGAGATGTGCCAGGTCACCACACTGATTTATTTGCAGTGGTAGGGCATCATTTTAGCTACTTTTTGGGTTTGCTTCTCATTTCCTTCCCAATTCTGTTAATACTCACTTTCATGAGTAGAACACAAAACCAGACAATCATCTTAATGACAATGAAATTCTAACAGTGATACACTTGCAGAGCAAGGTGATTTGAGTGCAGTAGGGTAGGCAATTACTGCTGCATTAACATATCCACATCACATTAATGACAGAGTGCCAGGCTCTGGTTTACTTTTGTCTCTCGTGCAGGAAGGGATCATTAGAGTCCCATGAATAATAGAAACCAGAGAAGGGGAAAAAAAACCCTATTAGGGTGTTTTATCTATCTTTCTGCAGTTGTGTTCTTTTTTCTGACAAAATGTCTGCGTTAGTATTCCTGAATAACTCTCAGTGGGAAATGTGATCTGAGCGCTGTTGGGATCAGTGGCAGGACTCCCACTGGTTTCAGCAGTGGTTGAATCAGGACTCTAAGAACTTGGAACACGTCTTGGTGGGTGGCTTCTTCCAAGCAGGGTTTTAATCTTTAAATCAGTAGGAGATGCACAGGTCTCTCCCTTCACTGTAGCTGTGGAGCATTTGCTGGACTTCAGTAGTTGCTGGGTTTAGGCTGATGGAAGGCAGATGCAATGCAAGTGATTTCACCCACGCTAACTATTGATAATTCAATATTCTTTCACCTTCAGAAGTACTTTTTGATCTATTCTGATAAAAAAAATATTTATTTTAAAATGCCTTTCTGCATGGGTTACAGCTTTATTCCACAGCTGCTGCTGTTTTATTTTTTACTTGTGGAGCCCAGGCGTTGTGGAGAGAAAAGGGTCCAGGATGCAGACAATCTTCCTATGTTCTGTCAGCAACATCCAGGGGTTGTGGAAAAGTATCATAATTTCTGCAATATCCAGAGAAAAAGTTGTTGAAAGTGGGATCACTCTTTATTTTTCATCTCTGTAACCTTTGGGGAAAGCATGTGTGTTTTTGTCGTTGGTTTTGCTCTTTGGACCCACTGATGCAGGCCAGGACACAGAGCATGGTACAGAAACCTGCTCCTTTCAGATAGCTCAGGGGAGGCTGGAATTAATAGTGATGTTTTCCACCAGAAAAACTTGTTCACTGCAGGGGTCAGCACTGCTCTGTCCTCCCTGCATGGAAAAAGTCACCTGTGAATGCTGAGGCATGTGAGAGCTGCAGGAGGAGTCTGTGGTGCAGAGATCAGAATAACTTTTCTTCTTGCCGACAGCTCCTGTGTACAGTGATTATCCACCCACTCAGGGAAAGGTATGGCTTTTAAAATTGGCAATATAGGGAAGATCAGGTAACCTTGAGCTGTGCTACAGCCCCTGAGAGGGGACAAGGTTTCTTTGGTTGACTCTTCAAGCCTCTCTTATTTCTGCAAGTCTGACATGGTAGTTGGGCTGCAAGTCAGCCAAGATGATGAAAACATCCCCTGAACTTTGACAATATCCCATAGGCTGAGTGGTTTCTGGTTTTGCCATCCCAGGTGGCAATTCCACCCTCCCCACAATGTGCATGGCTGGTGCAGGGGTTGGGGGTGTGGGAGGAGTTTTTACCAAGGTGATAAATTATGGAGAGATGCACAAACAGAGTCTTTACACCTGTCAGATGTAAAACATTACAGGCTGTAATTTTGCTATTAGGCTTTTTGGCTGAGATCAAGTGCAGTGTCAGCTTTGGTTTATGTATCTTCCAAAGCAGCCTCACAACAGACTCAGAGGTTGTGGAAAGGTGTTCTTGGCCTGGTTTTTTCGCTTTGTTCTTTTAATGGTTTTATCTGGAAATGCAGTTATTGAAGTGAGTATAGTTTATCCTTCATATGCTAATGAATTGACATTTACAAACAAGAAACATAAGTGTCAGTAACCTGATCAGGAACTGTAAAATAATTCCTATTTATCTCATCTACTAATATCACTCAAGGAAGGCCTGGGGGTTCCAGACAGCAATAACATAAATACCAATTTAAGAGGTCTGGTCAATAAAGTGCTCTGCACACACTCTCCAAATGTAATTAGTTACTCCATTCTGTTCCCATTGCATTACCTATGGATTACCTCTATGGATCAAGCCTTCCAGAAATGTTTCTCTCCTGCTGTTTTCTCCTCCCTATAAATCAGGGAGATCAGGAGGCAGATCCCCCCTTTGGATTTGCCTTCTGTGAGGGTGGTGAGGCCCTGGCACAGGCTGCCTAGAGAAGCTGTGGCTGCTCCATCCCAATGCCAGGTTGGAGAGAGCTTGGAGCAGCTGGGAGAGTGGAAGGTATCCCTTCCCATGGCAGTGGAGTTGGAATGGGATGATCTTGAGGGTCACTTCCAACCCAAACGATCCCATGATTCTATGGTTTGATGAAATTAACTTTCTCCATTTGGCACTGCCATCCCCAATCTAGGGAATTCCCCTTGGGAAAAAGAGGAGGGGTTTTAGTGCACATTGATACTTCCCTGAGCACTCAGGAGAGAAATCTGGATGTCCCATTAGGATAAAAATTGGAGTCCTATGAAGGTTACTTGGGAACTCCTACTCCATTTAAGAAATGCAGGAACCAGTTTCTAGTTGTGTTTCTTGCATGTCAGAGCTGCAGCTTTTCCACCTAGGGTGGAGAGTGCCCCCCTGGCTTTATAATTTGCTGATGGGGAACATTGACCTTCTCCTTCTCCAGTGCTGTAAAACCTGGGGCTGGTTATCAACAGCGCTCCATGTTACATTTCTTCTCAAAGCACATTTTAAAGCCATGAAATCTGTTGTAGCGAGAAGCTGAATCTTGAAGGAATGGGAAACAAAAGAAGAGATGAAAAGAACTAGTTTGATTTAGCATAAATAGGTCTTTCAAGTTTTGTTTGCTTACCTTGGCAGACAGGTGTGAGCCAAAAATACCCTGCAAAAATAATGAGCTGAAAAACAATACTCCACTGAGGGGAATAGATAGATAGGATGGGAATGATAGTCCCTCTTCTCTGAGCTTGGATACTGGGGTGTACTGGTACACCAGAATATATCTGGTGGAATGCTCCCTGCCCATGGCAGGGGTTTGGAAATAGAAGATCTTTAAGGTCCCTTCCAACCCAAACCATTCTGTGATTCCACTATGTAAGTTAACATTTGGAAATAGAAAGTTGATAAACTTGGTGTTGGTGTGCTGGCCCAAATCTTCTAGGCCACCTTAATTAATTTTAATTTTATTTTTGCCAAATAAAAATTGGCAAGCCATATCATGTTGAGACCTTTATTTGCATTAGAATGGAAATATTTTGTGAAATTGCTTGAACTTGCCATTATTTAGTTCAAGAAAAATCTAGGGAAAGATGCTATGATGTCTAAATAGCTCACCTTAAAGTTTTAAGAACAGAAGCTCTTGACTTTCATGTGGAGTCCTACCTTCATTTAGGATTCATTTACTTTCATTAGAATAGATTTCTAATTTTATGCAATGGAATGACTCAGATAAGGGAGCATGAACACTCTTTCATGCTGAATTTTCCTGCTCTGAAAATTTCAGTTTGGGTGTGCTCACAGCATCTCTTATACTCCCAGCTCTATCCACCCACTCTTTAAATGCCCAAACCTTGAGGACTTCCACTTGATTATTTTTTTTTAGACTGTTTCTAAACCAAATGGCTTCACACCAGAGCAATTAATCCTGGTGTTATGGAAATGCCTCTGCTTGCTTGCTTTCATTTTCCTTCATGTCACCCTAAATATTAGGATGGTTTGCAGGCTGGTTTCAAAACAGAGAAACAAAGATGGTAATTTTTTAATTGGTGTGATGATCCTCGTGGTTTTGCTTAGAGAGAAGATGCTTAGGAGGGGAGCTATGATGGATGGTGTAGTTCCAGATGGTGGAAATAGCTTCCAAAGAGTTGGAAAATAGTGTGGAAACATTGGATTTTTACAGGGGATGATTTCTGATCCAGACAGTGCATGAGTAATATCGTTCCATCCTCAGCTGTGCTTTGTACATTCCTTCTGTGGAGCCTTTGAGCCCCAAATTCAGGAGGCCTTTTCCTGGTGGTCCCGCTCTACCTAAAGCAACACAAAGCCTCTTGTATTTTTTTTTTCTTTTAAGGGCAGCTTTTCCCCTGCACGACCTTCCCAGAGATCCTTTCATTCCCCAGTAGGTTTTAAAAAGTTAATCAGTACCTTGTACAGCTCTCAGTGGTAGAAAGTGCTACAACACAGGCTATTTGTTCCTAAATCTCCACTCAATATAAGCAGCAGCCAGCAATATACATCCTCATACACACACACACACACACACACTTGCACCTCCTTTGGCTGACCTGGTTATTCCTGTGTTCCCATCAGCCTCTGCTAGGGCTGCTCAGTTTAACCAGCTGCATGCACTAAATAATAGAAACATTTAATGTTTTGCTGCTCGAGCGGGCCCCAACAACAGTTTGGAGCACTGGATGAGAGCCCTGCTTCCTTCCAGCCACTTCCAGGGCTTTGGCTCTGCCACCACTGCAGCGAGGTGGAAGTGAGGGAAGGAACATGTGCTATTTTCTGAACACTCTGGGTGCAAACAGGAGCAGGGTGGGTGTGTGTGTTTGAGAGTGTTTACACTTCATGCAAATTTAGATGTTCCTATAGTGGCACAAACCTCTTGGTGCTGCCGGAGAAGCTCTCAGAAGTTGTTTTCCTCTGTTGTTGAATTTAATTTCAATGTTTTCCTGTGTCACAGAATGTGTTCTCTGCCTTCCTGCTGGGGAGGACCTTCCCGTGCAGCGCTGGCTGGCTGTGGGCATCCCAGGGGAGGCAGAGCTGTGTATCAGCCCTGCATCCTCTGACAGATTTTATGAAGAGAGCACAAGCCTCATTCCCTCCATCCCCCTCTCTCTCCTTCCCCTCGCCTTGGACAATGCATTTTCCAAACAGAGATGTTTTCCCTTGATTTATCTCTAAGCATAAAGACCCACGTGGTCAAATTCTCAAAAAATCTGAAATTTCCAACCAGAGAAAGTGGCAAACCCCTGTGAATTCCTGCCCAGCCATCCAGTCCTTCCCAACAACCTTCATTTAATGCATCCCTCAGCCTTTCCTGCACAGATCCAGCCTTGTTCAGGGTGACTTGGGTGTGCTCCAGGGCCCTGCAGAGCAGAGGGTCCCTCTTTATTCCTGAGTCCCTGTAACCCCATGACTTTATGGAAAAAGGGGGAGCAGCCCTGCAGAGGGGTTGTTGGCTTTGGCTTGCCCCAGGAGTGCTGCCACTGTCTGTGGGATGGGCAGTGTGGCTCCTTGGATTTGGAGAGGCTGCAGGAGGTAGAAGCAGTGAATTGCTGCAGGTGAGAGGGGTGTGGAGGTGGGATGTTCCCAAAAAACTCCTGGTGCAAAGTGCTGTCACCAAATGAAGCCAACACTGAACTGCTTCAGCTGAGCCCCCAGCTCGGCAGGAGCTCCCTCCAAATGAAGTGTTCTCTGCTCTTTGACCAGACAGAAAATTGGAAAATGTCAGCACTGTTTTCTGATGAAAATTCATTGTCTGCCAGCTTTCCTGAAAGCCATTGGTAATGCCTGGCCCCAGCCTGCATCAACAGGAGTCCTAAAGTACAGCACATGGCAAAGAGAAGTGGTAAAATAGGGGCTGCTCTCTTCTTGCAGGGGCTATTACTCTCCCTGCCCCCCCCCGTGGATGCCTGGGGTGAGTGTGGCAGCTTCTCTAGATAAACAATGTAGTTTCTCCCAAAAGAAGAGGAATTTATTATTTTTGCTACATGGGGAACCTGACATCTGACAAGTATTTCCCTCTCCCAAGCTCTGTTCTCCTTTTCTGTACATAAATATAGTGCTTGTGCCCTTCCAAACGCCCCAGCTTTCCTGAAAACCCCCGTGTTGTAGGCATCAAATTGGCCCATGCATTTTTAATGCAGTCTTATTGACTGGATTCGGGAAGCATAAGGATAAAACAAATCGCTGTACTACGAAGGAAAAAGCCATTTGGCCAAGTGCATCTGCTCACCTTTGATTTATTTCAGCAACTTTCTCCTATATTTTCAGTCTATTCCCTCCCCTTAAAAATAATCTATTAGTCTTCTAGTATTTTGGCATTTGTATCTGCAGTCTGCTTCTCAGCCTATTCCATATTCACATTGCTTTGATATATACATGTGAAATAATGACCCAGAGCTGAAATACTAGCTCAACCTGGTTTCTGATACAATCCCCGTGGTATTTAATTGTACTTTCTTTGGCATCTAAAATGATGGCTCCTGTGATTGCTATCTAAATGTAGAGTAGTGTATCTTGGAGGAGCTAAACATTGTGTCCGAGCTGGGAGTGTGAAACCAGGCTGAACAAAGCCCCTCCAGATAAATGAGCTGTGTGCTGTTTGCTCAGCAGTGTGGATAACCTCAGCCTTGCAAGTGCTGCCTTGGATAAATGCTGCTGAGGGAATGGAGAAATCCATTCAAGTTGGAATGAAAAATTCCAATTCCAAACCTTGGCTGCCTCCGGAAGCCATCCGGGCTGTTCCCTCAGCCATCAGGTTGAGGTGTGCAGACTTCATCTGTGTGGGAGGAAGGAACCTCTGAGGAGGGGTTTTGTGGGGTTTTTCTGGGTTTGGGGAGAGAACTTGCTTTTTCAGTAAGCATTAATCTCCTCTGCCATCTTCAAGCAGGATTCATTAGAATGTGGTGGAGCAAAGTCCTGAGAGCAGGAGTGTGGAAGAGCCATCCAGGGGCACTTCTGGATAAGCCTAAACTTCTGGGATGCCTTTTGGGATATGGACTGGTGTGTTGGCTAACATTGCTGTTAGGTACTTTATGGCCAGCCCACATCTTCCAGAAGCAAAAATATCAGAGACACCTGGCAGAGAATGCCACTCTGGAAGGGACCTCAAGGATCACCTGGTCCCTCTTCTTGGTAAAAACACAGTCTGGACAAGCTCAGCACCCTGTCCAGCTGAATCTTTAGGAGTCCAATTTTGGGGAATCCACCACTTCACTGGGGAGATTATTCCAGTGTTTATTCCTGTCGTATACAATGATTATTCTCCTTGTGAAAAAATTTCCTCGTATCCAAGTGGAATCTCCCCAGGAGAAATTTGTACCCATTACCCCTTGTCTTGTGAAAAGGGAGTTTCCCTCTATGTAGCCATCCTTTAAATACTGGAACATTGGGATAAGGTCTCCCCTCAGCCTTCTTTTCTCACAGCTGAACAAACCCAGGTCTCTCAGCCTTTCCTCATATGACAACTTCCCAGTCCTTGGATCATCTTTGTGGCCCTTCTCTGGACCTCTCCAGCCCATCCACATTTTTTTTTTTTGTCGTGGGAACCAAAACTGAGCGCAGTGATCCAGGTGTGTCCCAATAAGGACCACAAGCAGTGGGATAAAGACCTTTTACCTCTGCTGGGGATGCCCTTGTTGGTGCAACCCCCCTGTTGGCTCTCTTGGCCACAGCAGCACCGTGGTCACTCACACTGACTTGTCCAAATAAAGGCAATAATGAACTGAGAAGGAAAAAAGAAGAGAGGACAGAATGATCTCACAGAAGTCCAAATGCTCTGACAGCCGTGGTCTTTCCAGTCCCATCCCAATATCCCTGAAGCAAACAAACCCAAAGCTTCCTGTCTGTCTCTCCCCTAAACTACACACGCCGTGGTGCTTTTCTGCATTGTGTTGCTGCTGCGAGCCTGTGAGGCTGGTGCTCCACATCCTGATATAAATTGTTATCAACAGCATAATAAAGAGTGATCCACAGCGCCGCGCCAGCCCGCGCGCGCCGCAAGCTTTTATGTTGCTTGTTTAAATCCACCGACACTGCTGCTGCAACTTCACAAGATATTGGTGCTTTTTAGCCTAATGGGAATGATATGGTTTGTTCCCAGCTGCCTTTGGGGAGCAGAGCTGTGCTGTGGGATTGATAAACTGACTCACAGCCTCACTAGGGTGGTGCTGACTTGAGGACTTGGAGCGGATCCTTCAATAGGCAGGCAGGACTGGCAGTGAAAGTAACCTAAAAACGGTTCTAAGGGGAGGGCATCATCATGCTGTTGCAGTTTGCACTGTGGGAAAGGATAGCTTGTGAAAAAAACAGGAAAAAGATTCAGTGGAATGTAAATCCTCCTGCATTAGGATGCATTTTCCCTAAAGCATGCCTTAACCAAATGGGCTGTGAGGTTCCCTTTGTCTCAGGTGGTGTTTTCTGTTTAAGTGATGGATGTTTAGTGTCCTTAAAAAAAAACCTGTGTGTCTGTGTTCAGCACTGACCCAAAGCCAATAGAGAGAAAGGTTTTGCAGATTTTTGTGTCCAGTATCTTCAGGAAATAATGCTCCTTAAAATATTTCTTCTAATAAGCTTAAGTGGAGAAAATTGAAAGACATCGTTCATACTTTGATGTCCTAAAGTATGAAATCAGAACTGCTTACTAGCAACTAAATTCCATCCCTTGACCATAGAAAGAGGCAAGATTTAGGAACATCCTAAGATCAAATAAAACAGGGTCAGCTTTGTGGTGCAGTGGCTGTGGGATTCATTGGCACATGGGAGTCAGGAGTGCAGGCTCTGAGCTCAGTATTTCCCAGCTGACATTCCCACTGAGGGCTGCAGGGCTGGTGTTTGAAACACAGCCCTTGGAAAGGCTCTGAACCAGCTACGTGGAGAGACCAGTGGTTAGAAAATGTCCCTTGGATGTGGGACACCTCAGTTCCAATCCCTCAAACTACAGCTTCCTCTGAGATTTTGGCTCAGGTGCTTCTGTAAAGCAGAAATGAAAGCACTCCTGTGTCTCAGTATGGTGTTCTGAGCATTATAGACACTCCAGACTGGAGTTTAAAAGCTGTTTAGATGCCTGATGATTCAGTTAACAATTTGGAAAATCGCTCAGGTGCCCAACTTGTTGGCTTTGCTCAGGGCTTTGTGAGCCAGTATTGGCTGATAGACCCAGACAAATAGACCTGGAGAGATTTTCTTTTCATGGCACGAGTTTAGAGGTGGATTTTCAGACTCTTCCTCTGAAAGGGGGAGGAGTGTAAGGGAAGGGAAGAGTAATGGGAAGAGTAAGGATTGGGAAATAGCTGTAAAGCATGATTAGACCCTTACTGCAGGTTCCAAGTATTCTTCATGAGAATCCACGTGGAAATGTTGCTCTGAAGAGAAGGAATCTTAAAAAATGACAAGCTCACCACAGGCTGCAGTAAATTTGATGCACAAAATCTCTGGCCTGACCTTTGAATGACCCCAGTCCTGAAATATTTAGTTTGTTGTACACCGTCTGCTTTAATTCACGTTAGAAGAAAACCTGTGTACCCCAGAGCAGAGAACCTGGCCAGGTGTGAAGGGCTGCAGCTGATGTGTGTCATCACCTCCCCAGCTGAACTCCCAAAGTTTGGAATTGCTTCTTCTTTCACAAACCACCTTGTTGAGAGGTGTTGGCTGTGAAGCATTTGAGATTATGTCTGTTTGTGTGTATTTGCAGGAAGATTTTTCTGAATCAGGCAGGGCTGAGATTCTCTAAAGCCTTATGGATGTGGAAGCTTTGACCACAGCTTTATTGTGATACTACCACTAATATCTGTACAACTTTATGCTGAGGAAATGTGTTCATCTTTTACCAGCATGAACTGTTAACATTCTAAGCGTGGTGGGTTTGCCTTCAGCTTCTTTAGGAGGGTGTAGAAGAGGGGGTTTTTTTTGTAACTGTGTTTTGTTAGATTATTAATACCTTGCTGGTTAGTGACTATAGGCAATAATCTGCTCTTTATTTGAGACATGTTGCCCAGAGAAGCTGTGGCTGCCCCATCCCTGGAAGTGTTCAGGATGAGGTTGGATGGAGCTTGGAGCAAACTGGGATAGTGGAAGGTGTCCCTGCCCATGGCAGGGGGTTGAAATGAGATGATCTTGAAGGCCCTGCTCCATGAGTCCACAATTTATACCTGTAAGTCTTGCTTGAATTCCTTCTCCAAAAATATCAGGAAGAAGACAGCACAGTTCTCTTCTTGGGGAGAGAGGAGGTGGATTGAACTCAGAACTGAACACCTCACCTGCTCAAGGTTGTAAGGTAGGAGTGACTGGGCAAATTTCACCTACAGATTATGGAGAGGAATAGACTCCCCAGGGATTCAGAGGATGGATCTCACTGTTCCTTCTCCTCTGAGCAGGAGCAACTGAGCTCCCACCTTCCAGGCCTCCTTCAAGTCCTTTGGGTTGGGAGGCCACAGGTGTGGAGGGAACGGCCGTTTTTTGGCTTCACCAAAATTTGCCTGTGCTTCCCTAGTTGCCTCCTCTGAGTGCTGTAGCAGGCTGTAAAGGATTCCCAGCCTCCCTGCATGCATTTTTATGTACCTTAATCAGCCCTGTACCTGCATTTTTATTGCTGCAAGATCCTGCTTGCTGGAGCAGTGCTTTGCTTGTGCTTTTATGCAGCACCCTTTACACATGCATGTGTCTCTGAAGAGACAAACCCACAGAGGGGTGGCCAGAGCACAGCACTGACCCTTGTCCCCCAAAAACCTGGAGAAGCAAGGAATGAACCACCCTTCTTCTGGCTGCCAGGTGTTCTTGTATTCATGTTCCTCCTGGGTTGGTGTAATGGATGCAGAGGAGATAAATGACTTCTCTGGTTGCCATCAGGAGCTGGGTAAGGACTTGCTGGCCTGTTCTATGCCCCAGAGCCATCCCTCCTCAGAGCCTGCACTCCACACAAATATTAATGCATCCCCTTTTCTTTATGGCTTTAATTATTGTGTGCACTGGCCACGGTGCTCAGTGAATATCTTTGTGTTAAGCAGCTAATTAATGTTGGGAACTTAGTCTTCTGTTTATTGTAGGGGTTTGCAGGAAACTCTTCTCAGCTGTAATAGAGTTTGTGAAATATGTACTGTAGATCCCAAATGTTAGAGACAAAAAGATGAGATGCTGCTAAGGGCCATCAATGCACATTGACTTCTTTTGGCCCCACATACATCAAAAAAATGAAGTGAAACCCTTTGCTGGAGGACTGACTGCAGCTGAGGCACCTTCTTTAATCTCCCATGTGCAGGATGCCTTGTGAGCCAGGAAGGCTATCAAGATACAGTTTTAATTAACATTTGCTTTTTGGATAATGTGCACAGTTTATTTTGGCAAGAGTTCATTGAATATGAAATTTTTGTAATTAAGATACTTAAACCTGCAATATTTTGTTTTCTGCAGTATTTTTTTTTCCAAAATGGCATAAATTCTGCAGCATTTATTACCCAGTAGACAACTACTGCAAGAAAGAGCAATTTCTCCCACTGCTTTTTTTTTTTAATCTGTTTTTAACCTTTTTGTTTTGGTGCCTTGTTAGGCAGCGTTTTCTTTTCGCAAATGTGTTTGAACAATCACAGAATAAAAATAAAGTAGAGAAGGTATTAAAGTCCCTATTCCTAAGGTAATTAAATATCAGCCTTCTATTAATTTGTTTTAACATGCACATCTGAATGAATTCATCTCTGTATCATCTGAACACCCCACAAAACAATGTAAATCAGTGAGTCATCACAGATACAATATTCCTCTTTTGTCCTTCAGAAGGAGCCAGACTCTTAAGACAATATGTTTTACATATTTAGAGGTATTATATGCTCCTTTCAGAGATATTATCAGCCTCCTGAAAGAGAAATAAGAGAATAGATGTGAAAAAATGTCCTTGGTTTAAATGGTGAGCCAAAAGAATTCATAGTTCTTGGATTTATTTTTTTTAATAGAACATAAAAAGAATTTACTGAAAAAAAACTTGGTTGTGCTTTATATCTTTCTGTCATGGATTCTTAGGATGAGGCTAGAAAGCTCTAAAACCAAACTGAAATTATTGATGAACAGCACTGAAAACCCTGTAGCTCTCTATAATCCCAACAGATTTTCACGAGAGAAAATGTTGTTGAAATAAGTCAAAACAAAAGGGAGAAAACTGCTCCCATTCTGGTTGTGTTGGGAGGGGTTAGGAGGGAAGAAAAGGATAAAATCACTTTTCAGAGTGATTGCTGGGAAAAAATGAGATTCTTCAGAGCACTCAGCCTCTGGTAGGGGAGGGAATATGCAGATCTTTGTGGCACTGTGAGTTTATTATTTATTGAGGGACATCCAGATGAGCGCAGGAGGAGTGTGAAATTGAAGAACAAATTAAGGGTAAAAGGTTATTTATTTTCCAGCTAAATCCTCTTTCTTTTGAATATTATTAGTAATTCAATTTTTAGCTGGGAAGCAGCCCAGCCTGAGAAAGCCCCAGGAAAAGCAGTGCACGAGGTGAGTGTGGTCCCACCTCCTCCCCCCCGTGCCTGTGTGTCAGGGTTTACAGCCCACGAGAACAACTCACTCGTGAAAATACACATTTTTCTGAACTGCTCCAGTTAATTCTCTGTTGTCCAAAGCATAGCTGTGAGGAGCATTGAAACCACGCCAGCCTCCCTGTATGCCACAAAAGTGATTGCTTAAATCCCTCTGCCAGGTAGCCCCTGCTTCCCCTGGGCTGGGAAATAGCTCCAGCTCCTGGTGCCTCGAAGGAATTCCTCTGCAGATGGTGTCCAGACCCAAAATTTGGTGTGGCTGTGATTTTTTTCTCACAGTTTAGTCCTTGAATTTAGCTGTGAGGTAGGTAAATGGTGGAGGGTCAGGCTCTTCTCCCAGTTAACCAGTGACAGGACAAGAGGAAAGTGCCTCAAAGTTGCTCCGGGATGGTTTAGATTGGATATTTGGGGAAATATCTTCATCAAAGGGATTGTCAAGCATTGCAACAGTGCCCATCCCTCGAGGGATTTGAAAGACAGGTGGATGTGGCACTTGGGGACGTGGCTTGGTGGTAACCTCGCAGTGCTGGGGGAGCAGTTGGACTCAAGGAGCTTGGAAGTGTTTTCCAGCCCTAAAGATAAATGTGGTCAGCCCAGCATCCCCATCAGAGCATTTGCCTCTGTCAAAGCACCCAGAGGTCCTGGGCCAGGTGACAGCCTGGGGGAAGGTCCATGTGGGACCTCAGCTCACCTGCTGAGCTGTGCCTGGCTGCAGAGGAGAGCAGCCCCCGTGCTGAAGCACAGCTTTGCTCAGCTGTGGTGCTGGCTGCAGGAACAGGGCATTGATCTCATCCTCAGCATCCCAGGGAGCCTCGGTGCTAATTAGCAGCAGGGATTGCTGGAGGGCAGGAGGGTACCCAGGACTCTGAGGGGTGTAGCTTGTCCTTCCAGAGCAATAAATCCATATTGGTTAAACTGCCTTTGTTAAGTGTTTGTGGAATCAAAAACTGTGCCTGTGAATTTGTGTGAAGTTAAGTCTGTGTTAGCACATCATCACAGAGAGGGGTGACCCTGCTCAAGCAGATGTTGTGGATGCTAAAGCACTGAGAGTCTGGGATTGCATCCTTGGGCAAGGAGGGCAGGGCATGAGGAGCAGGCCTTGCCAGGGATGCAAAGCACTGCAGGGAATGGTGAGGACAGGCTGGGAAGTTTATTCCAAATAATGCCAAAACTTGTGTGAGGCTCCACAAATCCAAATTTAAGCTGCCCAATAAAGGATACAGGAATTATTCCTCTACTGTTGGAATGACAGCTAACAAGACAATAAACAGCTGGAGAATATATACATGGCTTTAAATGACCATCATCTCTTACACTCAGAAAATAATGTAATCTCCTCACAGCTTCCATATCCCTGAAGTATGTGTGAGTCATTAGCTGTTATGATGTACATAACCATCCTTTCATTCTGAGGCATTTTCTTCATTGCACAGCACAAAAGATCTCAAACTACATGCTGGTTTAGGCCAAACAAAAATTGCTACTAAGAATAAAAGAAAATCTGTCATTCTGTTTGCTGCTTGGGAAAGCTGCTAATACAAATCCTCCATGCCTCCTCCTGGTCCTTCTGTAATTCTTTTATGCTCCTACCTTGCCCATAATTTCACAATCATATTCAATTCTTTTTAATCTGTATCAGATGTGTTTACATTTAGTTCCTTTACAGGCTCTTAAGGAGTTTGTTGGGGTTTTCCACACTGCATGAAACAGAGGTAGGTGTGCCATGTGCTTCATCCCAGTTCTCCATCTAAAAGCTGGATGAGCCAAGATTCAGAGGAAGGAGAAGGTGGATGGGTTGTAAGCTAATGGGTTAATCATGACACCAGGCTGGGCTGTGTCTCTGTCCTGTTCACAGCCTTTGTAGCTCCATCTGGGAAATTGTACAAGATGGGTTTGCTCAGCCACAAACACACCCAGCACAATGGAGCCGAAAATGGAAACCCAGGATAAAAGCAGCAGTGTATTAGTCCACAGACAGCTGCAATACAAAGGTTCCAGGAAACCGTATTTTGGAGAATTGTGAAAGTTTTAGGAGGTAAAGTGGGATGGCTGGAAGGGATTTATGAACAATCAGTGATGCTGTGCCTCAAAGAGGGGCTTTTCAGAAACTGAGGCTAAAAGTGTATGTTGGAAGTCCAATACAGAGCTGAGTTAAATGCGAAAGAACAAAGATAAGCTGGAGTCAGCAAAAAAAGAAGAAAAAAAAACTTCCTTAGAAATAATCTATAAAGGAGAAGGAAGTTCAAGGTGGAGAGCAGGCCTATAACAAATTATGAGAAGGGTCTATTTAATAGGAATTCAAATGGCTATGGTGCTAAAAAACTTTCTGAACATTTCTATAGTGAAAAGAAAGATTAGTTTCTGGCTCCAGGGAATTGGTATTGATCATCAGTTGGTTTTGATGGGGCCATATTTTGCCCAGTAGTTGTGAAGGGGTATGATGTGTGTTACCATCCAAAAATATCCTAGAAAGCCTGGAGGTAATAAATGTAAGTGATGAAGGGTGGGAGGAGTGCAGGGAGAGCCCTCAGATCTTTGCAGCTGTTGAAGGCCAGATGCTGTGGAGTTCCAGGGCCCAAGGAGTTAAACTGGAGCCTCAGCAGTGGCAGAGCTGATGGGCTTGTCTAACATTTAGAGGTGCAAATGTTACAAGCCTTGATCTAATTAGCACCTTCTGAAGCAAGAGAGGGGCAAGCCATGGGATGTCTGTGTGGCTGAAGTGATGGAGAGTGTCTAGGAGGGTGCCAAAAGTGAGACAATATGTGCAAGTTGGCATTAAGTGGGATTTTCAGCAGAAGGATGTAAGACAGCACCCTTGGGCTGTGTCCTGGGCCAGCAGGACGTGCCTGTGGCAGCCACACATCCTCCACTGACTCTTTTTTCCCCTCTCTTGTTTCTTCTTTAATGTAGAAAGAAATCCTTTTCTGCTATTTGAAAGAAAACTTTAAAGATAGACACGCTGATGTTGATCTTCATGAATGAGCTTCACCTGCAGGGATTTAATTAGCAGTGTCTGAGTAAACAAAAGGGGCGAATTACAGTAAAGGGGAGCTGATAAAATTGGAGGAATCATGGGTTACCTGGTGGAAAGCTAATAGACTATCAGTTTGAAAACAGTATGTAAAGTGATTCTGGCAGTTCCATTTGAAAAGTATCTTCTATCATCAGTGAAATAAATGGAGCTAAAATCAGTGGTGTTAGAAGGCTAATGAAACCGAGTGCAGCAAGGAATGCAAGTTTACAAAGAGTAAATCCTGCTAAGAAAGTGTTCTGTGCCTTCAAACAGAATCACTGCCTCTTTTGGCAGCAGGTAATGTAATTAATGTCATAAATTTGGATTTTTCCAAAGCATTTGGTATCGCATTTCAAGAAATCTATTTGACAAATGAGTTTAGCGAGGGTTGCAGTGTGAAGCAGAGCCAGGAGACCACGCAGCAGAAGCTGAATGATGGATAGCCAAGGATTGCAGGCAGGAGAGGCACCTAATGGGGTTTTCTGGGAAAGGTGTTAGGTCCAGTTTTAGTTAACCTCTTCATTAATGAGCTGGGAGAGAGAGTGTAAGTGTGCAAATTAATGATCTCGATTCGAGAAGATCTGCAGATAATAAAGGAGAGGGAAATAAGGAACGTGGGCAAAAAGATAACAAACTGCCTTCACCTTGAAAATACAAATGCAGGTGTTCCTGGAGCTCAGCAGAGCTGCGTGGGAGCACAGCTGGTGCTGGAAGAACAGACTGAGAGGGCAATAGAAGGGACAATTTAGATGTAAGTTGGCGATGAAGTATGAAAATATGAAAAATAAATACAAATTTGGGGTGTATTTGACAGCATTTTATTATAGTGAAGAGGACGTGGCAGCAAGACTCACATCTCTCAGGACATTGGATAGTCAGCTGGGAGGAAATATTATAATATACACTGTGAAAAAGATTCTGATATTGACAGGTGGATTGTTGAAGTGATATACTGGTGTTTTACCTGTATCCTGTACTTCTCTAAAGTCAAGAAACAAGTAGTTTTAGCCTGGATTTGTTATGCCATAAAGCCTCACAAAATGCAGACTGGGAGGTAAATCACACAGATTACAAAAGGGATGAAAAGGAAGAGGAACAAATGCAAAGCCTGCTGCTTGGTACATGCAGTTTCCAGCCCTTGTGAGTGAATTTTTCTCTTCATACAGAGTTTATTCACACGTGATCTGCACTTTCTGAGGGGCTTCCCAGCTGATGAGCACTGTGATGTGACATCTGAAGGATTTAGGAATAAGGAAAAAAACCCTACAAACAACCATAGGAAAAAAATGCTAAATTTTTTTTTAAAAAAGGAGATCAAATCCAGAGTAGCAACATTCTGGGGTTATTTCAGTCAGCTTGCAAACCCTCTTTGTGTGATTGCAGAGGGTGCAGAGATTCCTATGAAACAGGTGCCTCATTAAACTAGGCTTATGTTTGGGAAGGCTCGAGAGTGATTTTTTTTTGGAAGTAGAGATAAAGGGATATAACAGTTCTGGGCAATTGTTAGTTCAGAGCGACCATCAAAGCCCCCAAAATGTTATTTTTAGTTGCAGATGGCTGGTGAGAGAGAACTGAGCGAGCTGCTCTGGTTCTGAGGACCAGGTGGTGAGGAGAACATGGGATGGAGAGACACCAGTTCATCCTCTCCCTGCTCTGTGCTCCCCCAGCTCTGCTCATCAGCAAATTGTGTTTATCCAGGTACTTCATTAAATGGAATGATGTGTGAGCAGGGAGAGAGCTCGCAGTTCAGCTGTCATCCCTGATAAGAACACAAACAAACCAGTAGAAGTGGATCCCACTGTAGGCTTTTTAACCATAGGAGTGAAGATTAAAAAATCCAACCCATTCTCTCTCTGGGAAGGTAGTTAATTGTCCTTGGAGAGCTGCTGCAATGTAAGGCTACCAGTATTTTCCTTAAGGATGAGTGACCCTTCTAGTGCCTGAAGGGAGCCTACAAGAAAGATGGAGAAGGATTTCTTTACAAGAGTCTGGAGTGACAGGACCAGGGGGAACAGCTTCAGACTGAAAGAAAGTAGGTTTGGATTAAATATTAGGAAAAAATTTGTCCCTGTGAGGGTGGTGAGGCCCTGGCAAGGGGTGTCCAGAGAAGCTGTGGCTGCCCCTGGATCCATGGAAGTGCCCAAGGCCAGGTTGGATGGGGCTTGGACCAGCCTGGGATGGTGGAAGGTGTCCCTGCCCATGGCAGGGAGTGGAAAGAGCTGAGCTTTGAGGTCCCTTCCAGCCCAGGTCATTCTGGGATTTGGGGATTCTGGGACTCTGTGACTCTGTGATTCCAATTGAACTCATATATAAACTCTCCTTACTGGTTTCAGTCTAATGCCTGCAACTTGGACTTTATGAGAATTTAGACTTTTTGAAATTGCATTTAGTGTTTCCCTCCATTTGGCAAACAACACAGGTCTGCTTTAGTCTGTAAGTGCTGGTGAATTGTTCACTCTTCATAATTTATGACTTGCAAGTTGTTCCTTATGTCTCCAAGCATTGCTCCTGTCCCTTCCTTGGAGTTTTCCTTGAATTCAAGTGGCTTTTTAGGGCAGGACATGGAGCATGCAGTGATTTCCAAGCAATTTGAAGCATTTCTCAGTGACCTAGGCTTGTCACAACTGCACTTTGCAGGCTTTGTTTGCTGTTTTTCTGTGCTGGTCTCCACCATGTCTAGGGCATTTTCCCATACCAAGGAAAGCCCTGACTCGTGTTGTATTTACAGGAGGAGTTTATGCTGGTGGGCTGAGGCTGGTCCCACATTTCCCCTTGCAGGAAGTCCTGCCTTGTTCTGCTGACGCCACTCTTTCCTGGGGGACACCAGGAAAGCACTGCTGCTCTTCCAACTCACACATCCATCGTGCTCCTCTGGGCCCTGCACC
This sequence comes from Cettia cetti, assembly GCA_013401135.1. Classification (NCBI taxonomy): domain Eukaryota; kingdom Metazoa; phylum Chordata; class Aves; order Passeriformes; family Sylviidae; genus Cettia; species Cettia cetti. The sequence goes on along the minus strand of VZUI01088993.1, from coordinate 238,611 downwards.
TTGGGCTCTCCTTAGGAACAGCATCCATCACTGGGGGCATTCCAGTAGGACTTTCTCCATCAGATCTCTGCCATTTCTCCCTTTTTCACTCTTTCCTTACAGAGCAGGAAAAGCCTTTTCAAAACCTGATGGAAGGGAGCTGCGATGGCACTAGTGAGAGATAACATTTTGGGATATCTCTTGGGAAGAGGACAGTGGGAACTGATGGGAGGATATGTTATATTTGCTTCCTCAGCATTATTTCCCTGGCTGCTGGGGGGAATTAGCACAAGGCAGTCACAGTTTCCCAGCCCTGGAATGCAGAGTGCTGAGATGCATTTTCTGTAGCTCCTTGTTTGATCTTTTTTCTTTTCAAGTCCAACCTGCTGCTGCATTCACTTGTCATAACCCAGCCTCGTGTACCCCTTCACAGGGGTGGGTTTTGTCCTGCCATTTACAGACCTGCAGCCCTCTCTGTGGGCACCATTGGTGTGTGAATGCACAAAACAGCCCTTAGAGGATGCATCATGATTAGGTTCAAGTGTTCAGTGTGTGATAAACCTTTACCCAGCAGATGAATTTGGGAATTCTTTGTTGCATACAAGTCACTTACCTGAGCAACTGATACAAAATGGTTTTTAAATTAAAGAACGTGCATGGAAGTTTTTCCATAGCCTTTCTCCAAAAATAAGATGGTTTTGTACATGTGTGCTATTGAGCAGAAATCCAAAGGAAATATTTATTAGTGTTAGTTATAGGTAATTCTTTTAAAAGCACTATAAAGCCACATGCTCCAGGTCACATTGCAAACCTCAGCTGACTTAAAATCAGAAGGATCAGTCTATTATGGACAAGATATTCCATAGGAGATGGGAAGTTTGTGCATCCTCCAGAGTGTCTGTCTGCTTATGGATGGGCTTGCTGTGGCAAAGCAGCTCCTGTCTCCTGAATGTGGAGTTGTCTCATTATTCCTACTTTTAGGGAAGGCCATGAAGTGTTAGAATTTATGGCCTGGAGAAGAGAAGGCTTTGAGGTGGCCTAATTGCAGCCTTCCAGTGTCTGAAGGAGCTGGCAAGGAAGGTGGAGAGATGATTTACAAGGGCCTGGAGCGACAGGACAAGAGGCTTCTGACTGAAAGAGAGTGGGTTTGGGTTGGGAATTAGGAAGATGTTTTTCCCTGGGAGGGTGCTGAGGCCCTGGCACAGGGTGCCCAGAGAAGCTGTGGCTGCCCCTGGATCCCTGGAAGTGCCCAAGGCCAGACTGGATGGGGCTTGGAACAACTTGGGAGGGTGGAATGTGTCCCTGCCCATGGCAGGGTTGGAACAAGGTGATCTTTCAAGTCCCTTCCCACCTAGGCCATTCTGTGATTCCGTTCCATTATTCTGTGACTGTTTTTATCACATTTCCCATTCAGCTGAGCACACTGTGGTGAGGAACAAGAGGTCCTCTGTTCCTCTGTGTCACACAGGCCATCCCAAGCTGTCCCAGTGCTGAGCTGCCCAGAGAGCTGCATGTGATCAGCCTGTTCCTGGTGGGAAATCATGGATGCATCAGCCCAGGGAGCTGGGATCCTTTGCAGCTGGATGGGCTTTGTACTACTAAACTGAAGATTGTGTGAAATCAGTTGGGAGGAGGGGAAAAAAAAAATCAATGCCTGGTTTTTCAGGATGAAAAGGCAAGATAGCCGCACAATTAAGCACTGGAACACATTTTCCACACTCTTCCTGTCATGTTCTCCTGATTCCGTGTCTTGGCTGTTCATCAGAAATAATTAAACTCTCTCCCATGGGCAACAATTACTTGCTTAAAATATTTGAGTAAAAAGAATGCATTTATAATTACCTACCCTTTTTGAAGGTGAAAATGGAGATTATCTTTTGATGAAATAAATGTATGTGGGGAGACTTCCTAAGGAGCAGAGCACTGCGTCCCGTGGCAGTGGGAATGGTGTTTGGCATGGGATGCAATGTGCTCCATGGTGTACCCCAAACTCTGGTGTGTGTTAGCTCAGCTTGAAAGAACTGAAACAAAAACCTGAAAAGGTTTTGATTTCAAAGTTAAGCCCAAGTCTGAGCCCCTGCCCATGAGTAAGAGGTGTTTATTCTGGCAAATTTGCATACGGACTTGACATTTTAAAGCAGCAGGAACGAAGCAGGAAACATATCCAATTTGTACCTATCAAATATGGCCCTTTTATTCAGTCACACCATGTCCTCCCTTTTCATGCTAAGAGTTGTCTTTATTCCTTTTGACTCTTACTCTCAAGGGACTTGGAGCTTTGAAAGTGTTTTATGTTTCAGAGCAGGCTTTTTTCCCCCTCAGATTTGTTTACTGATCCATCCTTGGTAAGACCTTTTAGTGAATGTGATAGGAAGGTTATTAAAAATAAAATATTCATCAGGAAATCAGCCATAAACATGGGGGCTGGTTAAAATTCAATTCCTAATTTTTTCAACCTTGACATCATTTTGCTTTTTACTTAATATCTGTGTATACAAATTTCTGAGCTAATTTATTTTATCAACTTATGCTTATTTCAGTTGTTCCTGCGACTTGCTCTTGTCTGCTTAATGGCATCAAATAACATGACAATGGTAAAAATGACAATGACAAATGGAGGGTTGTGACAGATTGGCTGAATTTGAATGTCTCTTACTGAGAAAAATGTTTCAGGAGTGCCATTAATTGCTTTCACAGCAGTGAGTTATGTTTGTGCATCTTGTCTGTCACTTGGTGCCTGTTCCTGCTCTTCCCATGTGGAGGGGTGACAACTCCTTCCTTTCAGTTGCCTGGAACAATGGTGCAGGGAAGGCAGGGTGGGAGTGCAGGAGAGAGATATGGGAGAGAAAGCAGAGAAAGTTGGTCCTGGGCAGAGGTGGGAGCTGGATTGAGCTGGATTAATAAATGAGAGTGGGAATGGAAGGAATCCGGGATCTCCAGGAAGCAGGGTGGCAGCAGTGGCAGTGAGTGGCTCCCCTGGGAGCTCTGCTGGCTCACACCATTCCCACTGAAGCCATTGATTATGCTCATTCTGGTGATTTTCATCTTCATTTTCTAGTTCAGTTCTCTTACTTTCTCCCACAGGCTCTTCCTCTTCTCCTTTCAGCATCCTGTTTTCTCCCACTGCTGTTCCTGCTGCAGCCCTGGGTGCTTACCCTGGTGGGGTTGTTCGCTCAGACCTTCAATCCTGACATGGGGCAGAATTAGTGATCCCCTCCAATACTCTATTTCCCATTTCCCCTCAGCATTCATGGTGCCTTGGCTGCCAGGCAGGGTAGAACCTTGCTCCATCTGCTCCACTCTCAGGTGTTTTATCCATGGATTTTAGACATTTTTTCAATTGGAGCAAAATCCTTTGGACACCTTGCTTTGCAAATCAGTGACTGCAGCCACCAGTCATCTGTCAGTTCACAGGATGTGTGAGAATTGTAAAAGGTCAGGTAGGAACCTGAAACATCAGAGAGCTCCCAGCCTCCAGGGTGTCCTCAAATCCTGGCTGCTGCTGGCACGCAAGGGAAGGGCAGGTGCTGGACACAAGGACAGGCTGGACCCCAAAGGTTCTCTGGGGAGTCCCCGTGGTCCTCACTGCCAGAAGTGGGGAGGAAAGAAGCCACCACTGAACCCATCAGTGTGAGGAGCACTGCTAGGATAGGAATGATCTCAGCATTTAATTTCAAGTTTCATTTTCAGAGCCATTCAGACCACCTCCTCAGGGGGACCACCTTATCTGGGAGCCCGAGGAACATCTTTAATCTCCGTAATGTTTATTTTATTAAAAAAGAAATAAGAGGTGACCCTGAAAGGGCGGGAGTAACACATAAGGTATTCATTTCTGAGCCTCTCCTGGAGCACTGTTCTTCAGAAACAGGAATTTCCCAATTTGGTGTCTGATCCATGTGTGTCCCTTACCCTTCTGCAAGGTTTCAGTGTGCTTAGGAATAAGAATATAATTATTTCTTTTTATTGCATGCGGGTTCTCTCTGGCTTCTCCTCTTCAAATTTCCAGGTTAAATAACCAGGAGATATCAAAGGGCAGGGTTGGAAATACATGCACTCAATTGCTCAGCCATCAGTCTTAGTTGAAACCATGATTATGCTTTAGAGCAGAGATTGATTTTCTTCCTTGACCGTGTTGTCTTTGGGCAGAGGAGAAGATGCTCACGAGCCTGTGTGAACTTTTACCCTCAGCTTCAGTGGAGGTGAGCTCTTTTTAAGTGCCACAGATACTTGTTGGGTCAGGAAAATCCATTCAGAGGCCTAAGGAGCCAAGGCTTGGAGTAAAATCTCCTTTTTTGATAAATCCACCTCTCCTCTCTTTTCCTCCAAAAGGTCAAAGCTAATGATTTCCCCTATGGTTGTCTCAATGGGAAGTAAAGTGCAGAGAATCAGAGTTTGGTTACTACTACTTTGTATATCAATATGGGGAATAAACCTAAATAGGTTTCCTTGCAGGCTGGCACCTGGGGAATAGAAATCAGGGAGCAATTTGCTAGTCTTGGTGTATTTGTGAATGTGCATTTCTGCTTGATGGCAAATGTTAAATCAACCTTGGAGTCAGTCACCCACCATAAACCTTCCCCATCTTAATATACACAGAGATGTATTTGTATCCCAGTAGAGAATGGGATTTGAATTAGCCTTAACCAGGCAGCATCTCAGTTTTGCTCATGATCTGCAAAAAGAGAGAGAGAACAGCTCTCAGGGAAGTGGATTTTATGAAATTTGATAGACAATGAGCAATTGAAATGTGAGGATAGTAATGGATTTGCTTTCCCACTTACCTGTAATAAAAGTACGAGGAAAGCAAAGATTTTCTTGTTCCTTTTATCTTAAATGGGGGCATTTCTCATTTATCTCTTTTTGCTGTAAAAAATTGTTTGGGTTTTTCTTTTCCCCATTAAGATATAAATATATATTTCTTCTTTACAGGTGCATCCTTCTGAAAGAGGTAGTTTTAAAACCAATTCAGGGACTGGAATATACTAACAGCTAACACTATTTTTTCTGATTTGTATGGATATTTTTTCCCATCCGAATTGGTTTTGATCCCAGTTAGGGGTAGTAATTCTTAAAATTTGGGTATTTTAGCTGATTTGAATGAGGTTATCCAAGAGAGTTAAAGCATCACAGCATCTGCACCTTGGAAAATGTACAGACAGGGGGTGTTTGTCTCTAAGATGAGTGAAGCCATGTTTTTTGGCTGAAAAAAACCTCAAGGCTTTCCTTCTGACACAGAAGAAGGTTGTCTTTGTTTCTCAGATCAAAGTGTGATCCTGTCATTGAGCCTGTAAAATGCCCAGTGCCTCCCCCTCCTCCCCTGGATCCTGTAATGCATTGATTCATCAAAATCAATCGCACTTTCATGAATTAGTCATTGGGTTCCTCGCTGCATCTGGACAAATTATGTCCCTCTTCCTGCACGCTGATATCTCAGCTCTGGTCTCTGAAGCAAATGATGCTGACTGCCTTGTTAATAGGCCAGGCTGCCTCTGATACAGAGCTGGCTGACAGCAAATAAGCAGTTATTGTGGGGATTTTGTTTGATCACCTGCACGGATCACCCCAGACATCGCTGACGGAGGGACTTGTTGCCTTCCAGTAGAGAGAAGAGTTTTCCCAGGCAAAAAATGTTCCAGGATGGATTAAATGCCAGTGGAGAGCACAGATGGGCCTGTCCATGTGGCAGGTTGGCCCCTGGGCCACATCCCTGCAAGGCTCCTGCAAGACTTTTGGATGCCTCTTGCTCAAACAATCGGAACAGTGGTCCATGAGAAGCTCCACAGAGTCTGGTTTGTTCCCTGTGCCCACCAATGCTCTTTGTGACTGTACCCAGAGCTGGGACACGGTTCAGAAGCAGCAGGAGTGCAGGATGTGCCCCATGGAGGGGAGACAGCCCCAGGATGGGAGTTTGAGGCAGGACTCCTCCATCCCCCTCTCCCCAAAGACCTCACGGCACCCTAAGCGCCAGAGCATCCCACCACATTCTGTGCTGGGAAAATGGGGTGTTTAGTCCCATTCCTGTGAGGATCCTCCTCTGACTGGGGCATGTTGTTGGCAGCAGTGATTTCTGGGCCCAGGCTGAGCTCTCTGTGTGCAGCTCTGCCTGAGCAGAGGCAGCTGCAGCCACCACTCACTCATCTGGCAGCGTGGGCCGTGGGCACCGGGCCTGGCTGCAGAGCATGAAATGTAATCATTGTTACCTTATTGCTCTCTTATCTCCCCTGGGTGCTGTGCCTTCCATCCCAACCTCCTGGCCGGGGAGTCAGTGCTTACAAAATTCCTCTGGCCTCTTCAGAATCCAGCTGGAGTGTTTGACTCGATGGCCTTTCGTGACGGGAAATTCTTCAGGCTGCCTGTGTGAACTGAGTATTTCTTTTTATTCATTCCAAATTTACTGGAAATTATTGACTGACCCCTTTGCTCCTGTGTTATGGGATGGTAGGAAAAGAGAGGGATTGATCCATCTTCAGTACACTGCCCTGCAGAGTTAACGATATTTTATTTTCCTGTATTACAGGAGAGAGAAAGAGATCCTTTTTCATTACAAGTCTGATCAATTCCTAAGTTTTTCAGGGCATTCAAGTTCCTGAACTTTACAGATAGTAAAGAATAAGGTAGAAAGGCATAGAGTTCTTAAAATAAATCATTGAAGGGGATGAAGAAAAATCAACGGTTGTTCATTTATGTGTATTGCTTTGTGCCTAAATAAATTAAAATCAAAATTGTCCAGTGAGGAAAATGCAGGCCTCTGCTCTCTCCACTGCATAAGATCTTCAGGCAACATTTATGGAGTTTGAAAATAATGTTTCTGGTAATAAATGGTAGAAATATTCTGTTTTCTGCATCAGCAGATATGAGGATTAAAGGATTTGACCATATTAAACAATTTTGCACAGCTTTGGCTCCCAGGGCTTGCAGGCTGCATTATCAGAGTTCATCTCACGGCATTTCCAGACCTGATTTAAGAAGAGAATATGTCCCTGCTTTGCAAGTTGTCACTCCCTAATTTAGGCCATCCCTGACAGAATTAAAAAACCAAAGATAAAGAGATTATTTTCCTTCTCTTGGAAGTGGGCTTGCTTCCTAAGGCTCCCCCCACCCCAATCAGCCATTTGAAATGATGGAGATAATTGAATTGTATTGTTTCTCCATATTCCCTGGAGCTCTGCTTATACTGGACTATCACATTGCTATGGAAACTTGAAAACGATAGTGGCTGATCTTTGTTTGGGTGAACAAGAAGGTTTCCTCTGCCATTTGTCATCATAATCAAGCTGGACCTGGAGTAGAGCAGCCTGCCCCATGGTCTCCCTGAGATAACTATCTCCCCCTCAATATTGTTATTTTTTTAATTCTGAACTTTAACTCAGAGATGTTTGTTGGTGTTTTAGCAATCCAGCTCAAAGACACAGCACAGATAACCAAAATCAGGGTGAAGTACTTTTGAGGTAAATAAGGTGTGAAATAAATCCTGAGCATCCTCCTGCCTTCAGGGTTGGTATTAGTCCAAGGAAGTTAAAAGTCACTGCTGTGCTCCAAAAGGGAATGTTCCAGCTTTCATCTGTCAACAGCAGGATGGGACAGGTATGGGTTTAACTCAGAGACTTCTGAGAGCCCTAGAGACTGATTTAATTTTAGATTTTTTTTAAATTGTAAAATCATTAAATTTTAGGTGAGGTGAAAAATTATGTAGATACCCATTAAGCTACGTGTGAGTAGCTCGGTTTTGGATCACTTTTTCTCATCTTCTAGTTTCTTTTGCACAGAATCACAGAATCACAGGGTTGGAAGGGACCTTAAAGGCCATCCAGTGCCACCCCTGCCATGGGCAGGGACACCTTCCTCTGCCCCAGGTTGCTCCAAGCCCTGTCCAACCTGGCCTTGGACACTTCCAGAGTTCCAGGGGCATCCACAGCTTCTCTGGGCACCCTGTGCCAGGGACTCCCCACCCTCAGAGAGAAGAGTTTCTTCCCAATATCTCATCTAACCCTGCCCTCTGTCAGCTTGAAGCCATTCCCCCTTTTCCTGTCACTCCATGTCCTTGTCCAAAGTCCCTATCGAGCTCTCTTGGAGCTTCTTTAGGCACTGGAAGGAGCTCTGAGGTCTCCTCAGGGCCTTCTCTTCTCCAGTCTGAAAATCCCCAACTCTCCCAGCCTGGCTCCAGAGCAAAAGGACTCCAGCACTGATCATTTTCATGGCCTTCCAGCAAGTCCATGTCCTTTTCCAGAGGAAAAAAAAAAAAAAAGAAAAAAAAAAAAAAAAAAAAAAAAAAGAAAAAAAAAAAAAGGACAAAACCCAGTATTTTCAGTCACAGAGGAGCTTTTTTTTTTCTAGTGAACTATAGTGTCTACTGCAGCATTAAAATTCTCTCCCAGTGCTGCATGTCACAAGCCATATTTTACAAAGCTTCTTTACCTTTATCAAAGAAAACTCTTCCAACTTTGAAGGTCCTGAATGCAGATATCTGCACACGTTGACTCGTGCTGTCACCACAGGATTAATCAAGGCTGTCACACATCCAGCCATAAAACCTTTAATATTTTTTAAAGGTTTGAAGCTGCTCTATTTATCACATGCATCAGGGAGAGCAAACTGTTAAACTGCTGTATCAGTAGGAAATAGTTTTAGTTGTTGCAGAGTAAGGCAGAGCTGAGCCCCAAATGCCAGCCAGTTAGGAAAAAACCCTTTAGATATTAGAGAGATGCTGCTCTTTGAATCTTACACAAATATTTCCCCTCCCATACACACATATGCAAATCACAGTGTATTTGGTGGAATTTGCACATGGAACCTAGTGAAAACAGGAATAGGTTGCTCTAAGCAAGTAATAAAAAGGGTAGAGTGGCCTTTCCTCTGCTGGTAAATACCTAATTTCTCAAGAAATCCCATTGTTGATTTTGCCACTACAGAACATTCATTTTGATGCACAGCTCCTGAAATGGTGCACGTGACATCAGAGATCATCTGATGTTTGTAGCCTCTGCCCAACCCAAGCACAATGCAGAAGTTTGTAATTTTATTTTAATGTTTTTCCGAAGTAGCCACATTTTCAGCTTTTTTAGATTCTCTCGGTTTCAACCCAGAGGTAGAAAAACTTTGTCATAATTTTCACATGGTATTTGGGTAATCACAAACCCCCAACCAGCAGTGATGTTTTTCAAACCTGATTTGAAATTCTCAAGGCTTCAAAGTTCAATTGGAAGTGCCACCAAGACAGATGTTGCTTTCCCCTGAATTCTGCACTTTTAGCTTTGTTGGAATTTTGAAAAAGTCTCTGAGAAATGATGGGGAAGAAATAAAAGTTAATGGCTTCTGTTCATCTTTGAAACAGGTCTGAGTGTGGAGGAAGTTTGGGTAAGTTTAATTTTCCTTGTGTATGTTCTTTTTTACACATATATGTGCATATCCATGCTTGGAAATGTGTAGCACACAATAAGATAAGAGCAAAATGCTGCTTATCCACAGGCATTGATTATCTGTCCAGGGAATAACCATGCTGAGATCACATATGGATCTGGATGGCCCTTATCACATACAGTGATCCCTGTCCAAACCTGCTCCTGCTGGAACATTGGGCTCAGTTTTGCCCAGATTAAGGTGTTTGGGAAGGCACAGGCAGAACCTCACTAGGGAAAAACTGGTGTTGTGGCCATACCAAGTTTTTCCAAATCCCCAGGAGGAATTACGGGGGTTGTACTGATAGAGACGGCAAAGTGTGCGCACTAAGACTCAGCAACAGACTGTACTTTGTTGTCCTTTTTTTTGATTTTCAGCGTCTGGTGGGTTGTGAGGGGGAAGATCCTGAGGGATCCTCGGCATCCCTGGGTTGCTGCTGGAGCGTTTCCTCCCTTATGGCTGCCGTCGGCGCCGAGGCTGTTCCGCGCCGCGCGAGCCGAGCACGCGCCTGATTGTGCGTGGCTGCAACACTTGCTCCTCCACTCTCCCATCTGCCTGCCTTACAACTGAAGCATTGCAAAGGCTAAGTTATCAAAAAGGTGTCCCATTAATGATGGCAATTACATGATTAATTAGGCATGGAAGTGCAGTTGCTTAAAAATTTTCAACAGTTGGCGCTTAATAGCCAGGAAACCGTTGTGCAACTAAGTAGCCCCCCCAAAAAAATGATCAGGTGAATCTGAGGGCAGGTGAGTCCATTTAAGTCTGGAATTGCAGCGTCACCGTAATTAGTTCCTTAATTGTGTGCCCAAACTTGTTTGATGCACTTAGTGTGCATGTATAATTAATGATGATTTATTGAAAAGCACTCTTACTATAAATGCTTTCCTTATCGTTTCCTAAAAGTCAAATTGTTGAAGGGAAGATTGGAATCTGGTTCAGTGTGTAGGAATAGAATTAGAATTTCCTCTCATGGTTTTTGCTAGCTTTAAACTGATAAGCCTGAAATTTATTTGAGTACAGACTTGTGTGTAGGAATGGACCTAATGAGTAAAGTATTTGAGTAAAAGTTGAACTGAGCAGTCTCTGCTTTTTAAATACAAAGGGCAGTGTTGGGCTGTGGCAACACGAACTGAGTTTGCATTTCCTCAGGAGTGAGTCTGTGGTGCAGTTACAACAAGGGACCCTTGGAGTGTCCATCCATATTCCAGTGGTACCTGCATTCCATACTGCTGCTACTCATGTTCCTTCTTTTCAGTCTTTCCTTTTCCTGTGATGGGCAAATCCAATTTCTTGGATGTTTCAGACAGGTTCGGGAAGCAAATGATGGAAGAAAATTCATCATCGATTTCCTCAGGTTTCCTAATAATCTTTGCACTATTACCTCTTTCCTTCCAATTTTTTACTTAGCACAGATCTGTCACTGCTCCTTTTTCATCTCACTGTTTCCAGGCTTTGGTTTCCTGCCTTGCTTTTCTTGATGAGCTCAACGCTGCTCCCCCGATCTTCCGTTCATCTTTGTTTTCCCTGACGCGCGCGGATCCCGGATTTGTTCTGGCATTCGGATCCTTCCTCATTTCCTTTCTATCTTTTAACAGTCTTCTCTCATCTCTTCAGATATGACTTCCAAGCTGTCTGGCAGCTTCTTCTCCCAGCTACCTCATAGCACAAAGGGAAAGCAACGTGTGCTGCGTGGTCCAGTGGGGGAAAGCAGAGCAGATTTATGTACAACAGATTGTCTGAGTTTTTGGGTTTCAAACCGTGGTTTAAATGAAAATGGATTTCATTGCTTGAAAATACACATAATCAAAGAAATACTGAAATTGTCTGAGAAGTACCATTCTATGAATTTAAATTAAAATATGTCATGTAGGCTACTTGCTGCCTATTATTCTAATATTCTAATTCAATTTTCTTCCTCTTATTACTCCAAAATTTTCCTCAATGTGATTTTAAAAGCTGATTTTCTAGATACAAGCTGTGGAAGAAAAATTAAAATGTAAATTATGACAACAGGGAATCTGAAAGATGACTTAGGCCCTAATTTTTCATCTTATAATATTTGGGTAAACAGATCAAGAACCTCATTGGTTTCAGAGCAATTTCATGTGGAAACACAGGTATAGCAAGACTGGTTCTTTAATGACCACTAGAATCCAAATCAGTGTGAAAAAGTAAAAATCAATTAATTGTCTCCCTTTTTTTCTGGCTACACCAGGGCAAGCTGCAATAACTCTTTCCTTTTAGCCCAATTAGGCCCTGCAGAGCGCAGGGATTTGGGGACAGTGGTTAGACTGGGTACATAAAAATTAGTGTAAAATGTACCAGCAATAATGCCTCACATCTCCAGAGCACTTCACAGACATTAATGAATTGTCACAGCAATGGTGTAGCACAGACCAGTGTCTTAGTCCCTGTTACAGAGATGGAAAAGGTGGATAACGAGGATAAATCACTTTTTCTGGGCCCCCCAAACAGCTGTCAGAAGGGAAGGATTTGTAAAGGAGGAATTTCTGGCTAAAACCATGGAAAAGCTGAGATTTTTGTACAGTCTTTTTTACAAAATACTGCCAGAGGTGGATAAATGCCATCCCTTTCCCCTAAACTTTCCCTTCCTTTAGCAAATTTTATTGCACCTTGCTCTAAGGGCTGTTTCTACAAGGCCTGTGTGCAGTAGGTTGGGGTTGAGTGTAAAGGTCAAAAATTGTATCTTGGAAAATTGTATTTTTTTTTTGAATTTCCCAGCCTGATGAGTCATTCATTGCTATGACATATCGTGTCTGCTTTTGTTAGTCATGTCAGATCAGACTCAGTGAGCGAGAATGATCCTGCCTGTTCCAGGCTGGCTGATTTCCTGGAAAAACTTAAATTGAGAGCGACACCAAAGTGCAAAAGAGTGATCTGAGGGAATGCAGTTAGTGTGCTTCAGATCTTATTCCTTCTGTATGTTGGATTGACATGAATGTTTTTCTTCATAACCTGCAATTCACAACCAGCTGAGTTCTCTGAGATTATGCACTTTACAAAAGTGACACTATTTTATTGAATTAAGTAAACAATTTGTCACTGCTCAAACTCAGTGTTAGTAATTTATTACAAATTACATCATTATTTTACAATCCAGGACAAGTGAGTTGGATGAAACACATCAAGCTAATTCTGCATTTCAGGATAATGGATGAAGCCTTTGTTAGATTAAAATATGATGTATTATCTTAAGCCATTTAGCTGGGCCTGGGCTGAAATTTTCATATTTCTGTAATAACCTAACTCTTGATTTAAAAAACAAGCATACATTTGCATTAGTACTTCCAGTGAGTGTGGGTATCATTTTCTGATGGTCAAATCCATGAAGTTTTTAATTCTGTGCTCTTCATCACAAGGTCTGGAATTTAAAGAAAATGTGTGGCTGTGGCACTGAGGGACGTGGTTTAGTGGTGGCCTTGGCACCACAGTTGGCTTCAATGTGGTTGTAAAGTTGGGACCATAATCTCTGCCTTGCTGTAGTTGTTCATTATCTGCAAATCTGCATTTTGAAGTTTAAAATTAGAAAACTGTAACATCTTTGTGGGAAATATTTTTTCCAACCACAGGAAAAAAGTAGGAGTTTTGAAACTGTTACCAGGTGATCAAAAAGCTGAAGCCTGGAATATTTTCATGAACTGAAAAGGAAAGTAAATTTTTAGAAAAAAAGAAGTCAGCTGAGGGAAAGGCTTTCTTTCAGGCAAGTTTGATAAGAGTTTGTGTGTGTGTCTAAATAACAAGTAAATTGAAATCAGAGATAAGGAGTTTACAAAGTCAGTATAAGTGATGATATGATGTTTCCTAAACTGGTTGATAAACTAATTGAAAATTAATTTTCCTTTAAAAGTGCTGTTTTAACAAATCTCTTGATTTTCTGGGTTCAGAAAACTGCATTCTGAATTTCTGAATATTCCTTTTACTGGCTTGGTGAGGAGTTTGTGCATCAGATTGGCAATTATTCTGAGATGAATTTGCCAAGAAGGCTGATGGTGGCTTCCTGAAGGCACTGCTTGTTGTCACACACCAAACCTGAGGGACATCTCCTGGTCACTGTGAGGTTTCTGCCCCTTGTAGTTCCACTAGCAGCACGAGTTCCAGCTCAAGAAAAAACAACCCATGAACTGTTTCATTTAAGATATTGTCTGAAGTTGCTTTTGAAATGCTCTGTCATGTTGATGCTTTTCAAAATCGCATTTCCTGTCCAATTTCTCACTTTGTCAGACTGCAGTAATTAAGGTTTAGAGTGCAGAATTTAAGCCAGAAAGGGATTGCTGTGCAAATTGTGCATGTGGGCACAGGGGAATAAATTTAGCAGCCTTCTAGCTGTAAATATTTCATCACTTTATGTGTGAGATGATGACCATGATTGGCCAAGGGAGGTGGAGATGGGGCTGAAGATGAGAGCGTGGCTCTCTGCTGAGGGTGTCTGAGGTGCAGTGGGGGCTCTCCTGAGTCAATCTGGCCACGGGGTTCATTTATATTCCCCAAACCTGGGAAGTGAGGGGGAACTTGTGACAGATCACTGGATAAGGGCGGAAGATTCTCTCTGGAAAGAGCCAGCACTGGTCCTGGCATGGATTTTTTCCTTTCTCTCCCTTTCCTAAGGGAATTGGAAGCGATGCCTTGGTTTGCAGAGCACGGGGAGGAGGTTACAGTGGCTTTGGGAGTTGTATGGAGTCCTGAGGGTGAGCAGAGGGCAGCCAACCTTCCATCCCTCCCCTTGTCTGTCAGCAGAAGATCTTCTCTCTGTGTGCTGTCAGGAACACATCTGAGTGAACAATGATGAGGAAATAACCCTCTGAAAGTCATTCTTCTGAAAATTTCCCTGCTCTGCAGATGAGACAAGGAGCAGATTGCAGAAGTTGTCATCCAGCCCTGGGCTCACACAAGGCACCAGCACTTCAGGTGCTTTCAGTCAGTGCTTGGTCTGTCTCATGGCACAGGAGAGGAATCCAAAGCCTGAGCTGTGCTTGGGGTGCAAATTCTCTGCTGGGTAACTCCAGTGTTATTTAGGGAGCTGGATAAAAGCTAAGGATTATGTATCTGGATTTCAGTGTGCTTACAGTAGGAGCTCTAGTTCAGATAAATCTCTAATTAAAGCCCAAGGATGAAAGCACTCCTCCAGGAAGGTATTACACTGTTAATTCTGTTCCTTGCTCAGTTGCATGAGAGAGATGATAGATTGAGCTACCAGATAGTTTATACTTGTGGCATATGGGTTGTTTGTTTTTTGCAGCTGAGCAGCGTGGCAGCTCTGGGCTTGCTGCTGTGCTGAGTGTTACAGATTGCATTCACGATTCCTCCATCATTCCCCATTTGCATGGACATTTTAGTGCCTCTGGACCTTTGCAGAATTATCTCCCAGGATTATTAATCAAGTCCCAAAACATTAACACATCCAATCAAGTTAATTGAAAGAGATAGGTTTTATTAAAAAGAAATCTAGTGAGGCCTGTAGCCTATATAATAAGGATGTTCTATAGAATCTGATGCAGAAGGAAAACCTCTTATGTGTGATACAAAACAACTGGAGCAAAAATAGCTGCTACAATAGAGATCTTGCTGTGTTTGGCTAACCTGTGGCTTTACAACAAATAGCAAGGAATGTCTTGAATAGTTTAATTTTCCCCTCATTTAAAGCATAAGTTCTGTGTACAATACAAAGTTACATAATGCCATCTGTAGGGCATATTTCTAGCAGTTTGCAGGGACTTCACTTTTTATTTATACACTTTGTGTATCTCCAGCATGAAGGGATGGCTGGGGTGGCTGCATTAATGAAATAGAACATCCATCCCAGCGACTCAGGGAAAGCCAGCAAATTTATTCACCATCCATTTGCCAGCTGAAGTGTGGGTAACACAACGACATCTATTTGTGTTGTGATTGCAGCAGTGGTGTGGCTGTGAAGGCAGTGCCCTCATTGTCCCCCTGATTGTGTGCTGATTCAATTCACAGCTCTGTTCTCCTGTGCACCAACAGCCCCGGGCAACGCGTCCCAACATCTAATGGAGATAAAAGGTCTGGGACAGTGATAAGTCCTGAACCACAGGCATGGTGGGCATGTTTGGTTCAGGGGAGCAGATTAAATCTAATCCCCAGTGAATGCCTGAAATAAATATATATATATATATAGTGTAGGCATAGAAGCTTCAGAACTAGATTTGATCTAATTATTTACTTCTGCTGTGTGAATTTACTTGGTGATGTTGATGTAGCAGGGAGACTACAATGAAGAAGTTGTTTGAATTGGTGGCTCTGGGTGTAGTAACTAATCTGCTGTCACCTGAAGTTTCCCTCCACAGCTACAATTGTACATTGGACTGAACTGGTGAATCATTTGTGCTGTGCCCCTGTATCTCATTTCCTTTCTTGAAGTCTTACCAAAGATAACACAATTTTGCCACAGTATAGCTATGTGGAAGGTGGAGAGAAAGCAGAGAAAATCTGTATTACTGGTCTAGACTTGCTTTTTTGTTCTACCAAGGAGACCCTGAGAAGACTCTGACCAAAACCTGTCTTGTTCCAAAACCACTGTAAGTTACATAAAATGATGTGAAGCACCACTATAGAAAACATCCTTAACTCTTCCTGCACCATCTTGCATTACTAATGCCAAAGGGCTAGATTTTTTTTACCCTTGTGCTGTTTCCTGTTTAAGTATGATTACATAATTCTCTGATTTCTCCTCTAGTAACACCTTGCTGCAGTGAATGCAAAGAAATACTACATCTAAAGTTTTTCCTTTTTATTTTTTTTTCTTGTTTTGGCCACTTATTTATGACCATTCCTTTACCTTTTAAACTTCACACTCAGAAATCTAAATATGGGACCCATATGAGCTGGAACTATATCTTTAAAAAGAAAGAAAGAAATCCCCAAACCTTTATTAAAGTTACCCTGGCATTGCTTTGTCAGCATCAGTGTGATTAACCTGCCATACAAATGTGGGTGCTACAAAATGCTCCAAGGCAGCTTTGATTTGCATGCTCAACACTTTCCAAGTGTTGCATTCATAAATCAGTAGGGGGTTTTTGTGTGTGTCTCTTCTGGGTAAGTGTTTTTCCTTCATTCTCCCCTCTGTCCTGCAGCCCAACCTGTATATCATGGCCAGAGGAGACCTGACCAGCATGTAGATTTAAAGACTGATTTTAATTCTTAGGTACAACCTATTGCCCAAGCTTTCTAAAATAAATATATTTAATATTAATAGCTTGTGGAAAAATAATTTAAAAAAATAAAAAAGGGGAAAGTGACCTGCCAGTGCATTATCTGGAAATGCAGTATTAGAGCAGGCACTTGTTCCTGCCCATTGCAGCCTGTGGCATCTGAGTTCATATAAGCAGAGCCATTAGCAGAATATACCTAAATCCCCTTTTATTTGCAATTTTGCCTTTATTTCAGAGGAGCTAGCTGTTGCTGTTTCAAACAAACATTGTCCCAGGTCTTTTCCTTCCAGAATATTCTGTTTTCTTGGGAATGCCTTGCTGGGTTGCAGCATTTCTCAGCAAACAATCCTGGTTGTTTGTGGTGGGGAGCATGGCTGGCTCTGCCCAAACACTATTGATGCCAAGTTCATTTAAATTGCATGAGGTTAATTGACTCTTTGTTGTGGAGTGGGATTTCATCCTTCCCTTATCTCAGTGCAATGTCCTCATTTGATGATACTGATGAATAGATTTTCAGTTCCTGCAGATAAAGTTTGTGAGAGAGCTGTGACATCTTGAGGAGGGGAAGGAGCTGTTTTGGGAGAGGCTGATCTGAAGCCATAGCGCATTTTCCTATAGTTTATCCATACTGTCTGCAGGTGTATAGGAACACTGGGACAGTAACCTGGGTCCAGATTCCTTAATAGAGATTTCTGGACCGACAAGATCAAGTTCCAGCCAAAGGATCTGGCAAACAATAATTTGTAAGCACCTGTGTCCTGTACAGACTGCAAACTTTAAAGGTGGCTTTAAATGTGAGACATTTGAGTTGGAATCTTCCCTCTAGCTCCTGAACTACCTAAGGAAAGACCTAAGGAAAGATGTTGAGCTTTGGGAGTTGCCTGGCATTTGATAGCTACAGGTCTGATTCTCTTCAGGCTCTTCTGAAGGGGAGGAGACAGAGAATGCATCACATTATCTATCTATCTATCTATCTATCTATCTATCTATCTATCTATCTATCTATCTATCTATCTATCATCTATCTGTCTATCTCTGCTTTCTTACTTAGAGCATTGTTTCAGAGCAGACAGGAGAAAAGAAACTAGGCAAGGTGGCCTAATTAGGCTGGAAACAGGAAAAGTAGAATGTAAAATTTATTTTCTTTTTTGTCTTGCACAGTTTTTCTTTTTTTTTTCTTTTTTTTTACCTTATTTTTCACAATGAACATTGCCCCACGTGACCTGCAGCTCTGCATATCAATACAGAAAGTGCTACATGGGAAATAGTAGAGCAGTGCCAATATTCATTGCACCAAAGATTCAGATTTGCTTTGTTGGATTTTTGTGTGTGTGTGTGTGTGTGTGGTTGTTCTTCTAATATTGCTGTCTTGTCTCCAGGCAAGAAAGCAATTCTTTCTTTGCCTCAGAAACATGTGGTATAACCTCATGTCTCACTGGCAGGGGATTTAAAACAGCCACTATAATTTACATGATAATTGTGTCATTTTTTTTTACTTCCCATGCAAGTTCCTCCTCATTTGAGATTGTTCTGTCCTTTAGCAAATAGTGCACTTACTGTTGGCTCTGCAGGGAGCTCTTGGCAATCTGGAGTTAGAAATATAATGGAAAAATGGCTCACCTGATGATTTCAAGGGGATTACAGATTTAGGGAAAATAATCTGGTGGATGGGAAAGGGAGGAGAATTCCAACAGGCATAGCTGGAGCAGAACAAGAATTGAACCGTCATTGATGCCTTGCCTGTCTTTCAGCACATCTTTTTTTCACAGTGCTCCAGAGGGTCAGAGAAAAGGAGGTTGGAGAGATATTTGGGATTGCCTGAGAGGAAAGGAGGCTGGAGAGATGTTTGGGATTGCCTGAAAGGAGGCTGAAGAAATCTTTGGGATTGCCTGAGAGGGAAGGAGGCTGGAGGGATGTTTGGGATTGCCTGAGAGGGAAGGAGGCTGGAGGGATATTTGGGATTGCCTGAGAGGAAAGGAGGCTGGAGGGATATTTGGGATTGCCTGAGAGGGAAGGAGGCTGGAGGGATATTTGGGATTGCCTGAGAGGGAAGGAGGCTGGAGGGATATTTGGGATTGCCTGAGAGGAAAGGAGGCTGGAGGGATGTTTGGGATGCACTTGGTGTGAAGGTGCACAGACAAACTGAGGTGTCACCTGTGCTGCCAGCACTTTTCACATCCCAAGTCCATCTTGCTCCAGGCTTTAGGGGGAATTGCCAGGCTCGAGGGGAGCTCTCCCAACTTGGCCTGAAGGTGATTTTTCCCAAGTTCAGCCCAGAGAAGGTGCTCCATGTCTATAGCACATGAAGCTGGTTGAGCTGAGCACTTGTCCTGGCTGCAGAGATCAATCACTCTGGCCTTGCCTGGCTCTACTCTCTGCCATCCAGCTTGTCCCCTTTGAAATACAAATGATAGGAATTAGGATATTAGCAGGAGAGCGCAGGATGTAATTGTGTGTTGACTGAAACGTTTCTGATGGATGGACCTGGTGAGGTGACATCTCTTATTTATGGAGAGGAGAGCACAGGTAGTTGATAGATTTGACAAGAGCACAGTGGCAAAACAAAATAACACTGAGGCAGAATGAGAATGTATTTGCTAATGGCCTCCCTCGCAGCTGTATACACTGATTTAATCTCTCCAAAACACTCTGTTGTTTATGAGGCCTGTGGGTACAATTTTATGCCTGACTGAAGAGGTTGCTAATAGCTGCCATATTTGTGTTTAAGGACCTGCAAAGGATTAAGCTAAGTATTTTAAAGCAATGAGCCATAATAAAGTAATAATATGTTGAAAATAATAAACAGTCTTTTTTTCCAATAATTGGCTGCAAAGCTGGTGAACTTTAAATGACAAAACTACTAATTATAAATGCAATTGCTAATCATACATTCATTGGGGAATGCAAATTAAAACCATGGCATTAAGTCTCTAAGGCAGAGACAACAAGGCACGGAGCAGAACAGCAAGCACCTTTAAAAAAACATGAAACCCTCAAAAAAACCTCATAAGGCAACCCAAAACATTCCTGTAGGAAAAGGTTGTGGTGATTACTCAGGGTTGCTTTGTCCAGGACAAAGCTGTTGCACGAGGGGAGAATTTTCTGTTTGCAGTGCCCAGGTATGAGTCCCATGTTGGGACATTTAGTGTCTCAGTCAGAACTAAACAATCTGCAATCCACAATGAGCAGTGGAAGTTTCCTTTTCCCATTTTTGAGGGCTGATACTCTTCCATCCCAGTAACCTTATTCTCTTCTCTAGGAGCTGCAGTTCTTGTGGTTGCCATCCTCCAAAGAACACTCAGCATGAGCATTTCCTCTCTTCTTGAGTGTCTTTTCTGGTCTGGTAGAGAGGATCTGAATAGATGATAAGAGGAGGAGGTTCCTGTAAGCCTCAAAGCTGAGTTATTTTGTGCTTTTGTTACCAAATGTGTCTGGTTGGAGCTTACCAGGGTCTAGACCCCACAGACTCACTGCTTCCTTCCTGCCTCAGTGTGGGGCAAGATCACGGATTAGGAGGTACTGTAGGAAATCCCTTTGCAGGCAATTTCTGGTTCTGCTGCTGACTCCAGTGTGAATCCAGTGGAACTGCATGCTGGTGCACAGAAATCCAGGTGCAGAAGCTCCAGCAGAGGCTGTCTCAGCAGAGTCCCTGCTGAAGGGTACAGAACATTCCTGGAGCTGAGAGAGCCGACTCACACAGAGCCTGCACTGCTGCTCACATAATAAACATTTCACAGAGCCTACTGATGAAATCTTAGTCTGAACTTACCCCTCAGTACTGAAGTGTAATTTAAGTTTTGCAGGTCAGGAAGTGACTTCAGGGTCTGTGAACCAAGAAGTCACAAAGATGCTGCGGATAAGCCGTGATCACCACCCACATGTTCAAGGGCAAAAGCCTTTCTCAGGCCACTTCTAAGCCAAAAGTCATCATCTCAGTCTCTGTGCCACCTGCCCAGCCCCAGCCTGATAACAGAGAGCAGCTGATACTGCTGATTGCAGTTCAGTGTTCTGCATGAAATAAGTTTGCTGGCCCTGAGTTTGAGAAAATCCTGCCTGTCCCAAAATCTGTGTGTGGATATTTCCATGTGAGACCCAGCAGTGGCTGTAGTTCTGTGGCTTTGAGGTCTCACCGTGATTTCAGGTGATATTAAAAGGAGACAGATCAAACTTTCCCAATGCTGTTCCTTGTTGGAGGCAGTGCTGGCTCAGCAGCACCCGAAATCCCTGCTGGATTCTCTGTGGGACTTGCACAGCTGAAGGTGTTGCAGGGTCCTGTGTCTGACAGGCTGAAAAATGTGGAGGCATTTCTGGATAAGTCTCCACTAGGAATATTTGGCTTCCAGCAGAAGCTGTATACATGGCTGCACAGGCATATTTCCCTTTCTTGATGAATGTATAAAATATATATGTCTATTAATTTGCTCTTAGGAGCCCTCAGGTTTCCATTAATGACTTGTGTCCCTCAAGGACCTGGCAAAGTCAAGTTTTATATAGAGATGCCAGGTAATATCCTAAGGACAAGCCAGCACCTCACATGGTTGATGTTCTCTGGGAGATCATGGGGCTGGATATTAACAATCCAAGTGTCCTGACAGGTCACTGAGTCAGTGGCTCCTCCTGTGCAGCCCCAAGTGCAGCTTCTCCCAGTCCAGCAGCCAAAGAAGACAGATCTGCCTGTAATGAAAAGCTCTTGGTGTTACAGGCTGCTTGCAGAGTTGAGCTCCCTTGAAAAATGGGTTACATACTTAGACACTTGCATATGAATTTTGGGTCCTTGCCTTGAATATCTACATCAGAAATCCTTCAGAAGAAAAAAAACACATTTTCCAGGCAATACATAATTGTAAACAATAATTTTTATTAATGCTTCCTATAGATTCTATTTTGATTTAATTTTATTTTTTCTTAGGAATCACTAGCCTGGGTACTTATGCCTTCATAGCTAAAAAGTACTGAAACCCCATCAGTTTGCAGTGAAGGTTGGACAACCTTTAGAAGATGTAGTCAGGAGTTAGGACTGATGCAGAGGTAGCACATGAGCTTTCAGCACAATTTAAGGCAGGAGATTTTGTGAGGTGATGGTGGGAGCCTGTCTGGAAGATGTTTCCAGTGTGGGCTCCGTGTACCTGAGCAGGATTGAGCAGAGCAGAGGCCTCTGGCTCATCCCAGTCTCCATGGGAAGGAGGACAGGAGCCAGATGGAGCTGGGCAGGCTGGCAGCCAGCAACACCAAGTTGCAGGAAGTTAATTTTTTAGTGACCACTGGAGAAACACAATTTTATTTATTTAATTTTTTTTGTTAATTTGTTAGTGTTACAATTTAGCCTTCAGAGAATGGAACCAGGGAGGTAGATTTGTTTGGTTACAAAGCTCATTAGTGAAGCTCCACTGCACTTCACTGCTAGAGAATTTCCGACCAAAACAAAACAAGTGAAGAAAAAGAAACAGTAAATCTATGAACATTGTAACTCATTAAAAGACAATTTATGGACAGGGAAGGGGCTGAAGCCGTTGAATAAATTATTATAATTGAAATTATTCAGGCCTGTTTAAATTATGGAAGATGTTAGCAGGTTGTTGTCTCAAACCATTGTGCATAGTTTATGTGCAGTGGTCTTCTGAGCCCCTCTGAGATCTCTTACATGGAGCTAAACTGTTGGTTGCATCTTTGTAAACATTTTCAGTCTGTCCACAAAAGCATCCTCTTGCTGCAGCTTGTGAGAAGGGTTTGTCTCACATTGTGAAGGAATCAGTGCAGGGTTTGGTGGCCGTGGCTCTCCAGAGTAGGTCTCTGGAAAAGTCTCCTCTGTGCAGAGCCTGGGCTGTCCTGGATGCTGGTTTGGCCTGAGGAGTCACTCCTTGCAGGGATACAGCATTTATCAGTCTGTCACCTCACAGGATCAAGTGTGGATGTCACTCCTTTAGATCAACTGGGCACCCAAACTGCCCACAGCCCAAACTCTTGTAGGATCTCCAGGAAGGCAGCAGGGAGAGGCGTTTCTGGGGTGTCCCAACGCTCCATCGTGGCAGGGTGTGGGGCAGGGCAGGGCTGATCCCTGGATCCACTGCATCCATGGGGGCTGTGAGGGTGGTGCAGGGTCTAGAGGGGAAGGTTTGAGGTTTGGCTGCGGTCACTTGGTTTGTTCAGCCTGGAGGAGAGGGCACTGAGGGGAGACCTCCTTGGGGTCTGCAGCAGAGGGGCAGAGGCTTCCCCCAGAGGGTGGTGGGGCACTGAGCACTGGTGATAACGACTGTACAGGTAATAAAGACACAGGTGATAAGGACACAATTGTGCATCGTTTTCAAGACATCATCGTCCTGCTGGGGGGGGCACCAGCCTTGCTGAGGGAGTCTGTGGCTGCTGCAGGTCCTCAACCACACCTGGGCCTGCCCCAGTCCTTCTGGGAATGCTCAGATGGAGCACATTTGAGAAGGAGGGGCTTTCCCAGCTCCCCCTTAAATGCTGCCTTGGTTGGGGAATGTGTGGTTTAGAAGGAAGGTTAAGCTGCTGCTGGAATGTTTGGAGCTACAATAGATTCCCCCCCCCCCCCCCCCCCCTCTTTGACTGAGTTGCTGAATGATTTGGATGCCATGAGTGGGAGCAGCTCTGCAGTGTTAAAAGGTACTTCTTTTTATTTAAATTATCTATTTTCTCGGTGTACAGTGATGTAGGAATACTATGTTGTATAAAATGAGAGCAGGTGTGCAATTCTGTTGGTTTGGAGGCATTGTGGGAGTATTTGCACATAGACTTATGAGTCAGCTCTGTGATAAAGGTATTTGTCAGCAGTTCAGCTGCTGCCTGTGTTTTAAGGTTTGAATTCCTGAAGTTTAACTGGCTTCCTCACCTCTGTGGGTAGGGCCAGGGCTGAGGGTCACTTGAGAATAATTGTGCTATAATGCACTAAAGTGTGGGGATGTGCTTAGTGGTGGGAGAGCAGAGAGTTGAAGCTCAGAGTTCTGAAAGTAGGGTTAAAGTTGCTCTGTGTTTTGTGGTCTGCACAGCTCTGATTTTTTCCCCGTCCCAGCTTATTCTGTACATTTTATGTGTATGAGGTCTTGCACTGTGTATTTTTTGAAGGAGAATTTGTGTTTTTATGTCACTGGCTTTGGGGATCAGTGTGGGGAGTTTCTCTCTGGACTGCTGGGGGTATTTTTTTGCTGCTGCTTTTGCTTTGCCTCACCTCTCTGTGGTGGCTTGGCATCCCCAGGCCACGGATATGGATATCACCAAACCATTCCTCTGCTCCTCAGTGGTTATGTTTGATTTTGCTGTAGTTGACTCAGAGATACTTAACAAATTTACAAGCAGAAGTGGTGGGAGTCATGGAAAAGGTGGGTTTAATAACAAAAGCAGCTCCAGTGACATCCCTGGCAATTCCCACCATGGTTTTTGCTGGCAGACAGCACAGAGATAAAAACAAGGCTGACACTAATTTACAACCAATGGTGATGTCCCCAAGGAAATGTCACCAATTAGCAGGAAAGCTGCTGCAGTTATCAGCTTAGACAAGATTTGGCTGTGGAAAGTACAAGGTTTTAAGATGAGCCTATGACTCCTTCTCCCAAAAGCTTTTTTGTCCACGTGTGGAGATTGGTGCAACAGCACAAGTGAACTTCTTGGTTGGTTCTTGTGGCCTGGAAAAGCACTTTGCTACTCTGGGAGCAGTTGGGAATGAGTTAACACATTGTTCTGGTGGAAGCAACCACATTGGTTTTCATATATATTATAGAAGTACGAAATAATATCTATAAAATCGCTCTATTTCTCACTTTATGGATAATTATATATATAATGAGATTGAATGACAAAGCTCAACATTGGAAAAGTCTTTAAAAGCCAAGATGAAAACCCTGAGCTGCGTGTTGGAGAAATTGAAGATAGCAGGGGAAGGATGTGAGTTCCTTCACTTTGCATAAAACTGCTCAATACCCCATGTTTTATCTGAAACTGGACAGGAAAAAAATAAAAGGGGGGGGAAACTGCCACGCCATCTGTAAAAACTGCCATGATAATTTAAGCAGCATTAAAAACCTTTCCCTGAAGCTGTGCTTTAATAAGATTCCCAGTCAGAAGTCAAACTCTGCCTAGTAATTCATTCTAAACTCTCATAATGCATTTATTAGGGTGGAAATGGCAGAAGTGAAGTGACCACACTTGAGGTCTGTGTTCAAAATTAGCAAAATTTGCTGTCATTCCCAGTTAAAAAGGAAGGAAAATGAGCAGTGTAACAGGCAGTGAGTGATATTTTTTGTCTTAGCAGGCAGCTAAATGGACATTGTTTGAAACATTTTTTGGGCTTCCTTAAAGCAGATGCTTGATGTGAAAAGTTATTTCTTTTATCTCAAGATAAAGTTATCAAAATGAGAAATGTTCCATTCTAATGGAATTTCTTGGAAGACAGGGATATGTTTTATCATATTATAGCTCTTGCATCATATTAGATGCTACTTATGTGCTTTATTGAAATCCAAACCTCTTGCTTAATGTTTCTTTTCCAACAATACAAAAGGTTATGATTCACAGCCTCTTGCATAATAGATAAATTAATGAGTTTCTGCATATTTTATTGCTTCGTACTTTCCTAAGAGCCACTAATCTATTTTTCTTGATTATTGGTTATGACAAAAACATTATAATTTTTCTCTGAGTTTCATGGCTGCCAGGTTCAGGGCTTACAAAACTAACTTCTTTAGCTTCCTGTTGGACTCAACCTCATTCTTTTCTCCTTCCTTTTTCCATGAAAACTCTACCCAGCATATTTTTATCTCAGTACAGGAGGATAAATTCTGCTTTGGGGTACTTGTGTGTTCTTCTATTCAAGTAGATTTAGAGTTGTGCATATGAATCTCAGGCTCTTAATTATGTTTCTAATAATAGCAGCTCCTTGCTATAAATACATGAGTGGTTGGAATGATTCTGGTGTGTTTAGGCTGCAGATGTGACTCCTGCATCTCATTAACCTCCTGATTCTCCACTTGAGATAAGGAGATGTTGGATGATTAGCAGAGGACACGGGGAGAAAAAGGTTATTTGTCACTTCTCTGGGGGGGGATTAAGCCAAAATAACAAACTGAGGGAGCAAGTGGCAATGGCTTCAGGCTGTCCTTGTGTCTGTCCTCTCTGTCCTGGACAGGTTTGGGGGAGCAGACCCTGCTGGGAGTCAGGAAAGGCTCTCTGAGCTGGGGACACCCCTTGTGGTGCAGCTTTGACTCCAGGGAGTGCTTCAAACTTTATATTTTCTCATCTCTTCCTTAGATTGAATTGGCTTGTTTGCTGAAGGAGAGGGAGAATAGATGGGGGGAAAAAAGTTGAAATTTCTATTTGCAGTCATATGGAGTCATTTAGGCTAGATATTTAAATTACCTGGTTTTTAAATTAGCTTTTTGGAAAAGCTTGGAGTTTCACAGGGGTCTGTGTGGTTCACAGGCACATAACAGGCAGTTTTGCACTTTGTGCCAGGAACGTGGTTTTAGTAAGGATCAGTATCTGCACAGTATGAACAGTATTTTGCAGGAGTGAAAAACTGCCATAACATTGTGAACTCTGTTTTTGACAATGCTGCTTCATTAAGTTTCTTCTCTGTTTTCTTTCCTTCCTCAATGGCTGTAATTCCTATCAAAACAGGACAATGATGTGTAAATAAAAACACCATCTTACCCATGGATGTCAAAAATATTTTTCCACTGTGTAGGAGCAATATGTGGGCCCTAGATCACTGAATCCCCCACACCAGCTTAAAATGGGATTTAAGGAATGCACAGGCTATGTGCTGTCCCAGCTCCAAGGGGTTTGTGTCAGCCATGGAGAAAAAACCTTGGGTTTGATTAGTAAATTGCATGATCTGAGATGGGAAAACAAACTCTTGTTTTACTCTGGCAATTATTGATTCTATAGTCTCAAAGTGACAGAGCATTTTTATTTCAATGTCCAGCAACAAGTTGTTGCCATGGCAACATCAGCATTGGGCACTGCTGGCATCCCACCCTCATCCCAAAGTGAAGCCCAGTAGATTCTGGAAGTCCTTAAAAATTACTACAACAACAATTTTTTTTAAAGTTAATTTTTACTTCTTGTCTCCTTTCCTGTGGGAGGGATAATTTATGTTCCAGGAAGGTAACACATGAATCTGCTGCATCTTCTGTGCCTGGATGGAGCAAAATCCAACACTCCCTACAAAAAGAGCTGGAAAAGCTTCATTTTTCTTCTCTCTGATGCTTTTCCTACTCCTTCCCTCCTGCTTTCTTTAGGAAGAGGGGAATAAACAATAAACCCCCAGCAAAGCCCACCCAACCTCATCCCTTCCTGCAGTTGCATTTTTGCTAAACTGTTTTTGAGATCTGCAAACCTGTTTCTAGTCCTCTTGAAGCCAAAACTGCAGTTGACAAAGTTGGGTTCTCCTGTTTGCAGGGTAACATCTCTTCTGTTTGCTGGGTGCATTATAGATGCTTTCCATCCTGCTAGATCCTTGGCTTGTGGGACATCTCCTTCATCTTTCCTCACCAGAGATGAGGTGACCAGACCAGTTCCTAAGGCTGCAGGAACTTTTTTTTAACCTCTTGCAGTCACTTCTGCTTTTACTGCTGAATTTCCAGGCTATGCTGTCTTACAGCACCAGACTGTGCTGTGACTGGGTTCTTTTTCTGAATATTTAGAGTCCTGCTGCAGAGAGCCTGTAGTCTACATCTAAAAGCTTTATTCCACTGATTGCTGACCTGCTGCCATCTCTGATCCTTCAAGAGTGCAAATTTGGACTTCAAAGATTACACCTTTTTATCACAGAATGATTTGGGTTGGAAGTGACCTTAGAGTTCATCTCGTTCCAACCCCCATGCCATGGGCAGGGGCATTTTGTACTATTCTTCTAACCCCATAAAGGCTGCTCCTTTCCTTGCTGGGTTGAGTGAACAAGCATCATGATTTCTTCCCCAGTGTGCTGTCAAATCCAGCAAGAAAATCCCCACCCTGCTGCACCAATTTCTAGTGTTGACTGGCTGGAATTATTTACCATTAATGGGTGAGCAGGTATTTGAACAATCTTTCCTTTTTTTTTTTCCTTCTCCACCTTTTTGCAATTTTAAACATAATTAAAAGGAGATAAAGGAAAGTTGATTTTTCAGTCAATCTGTGGGTGACCCAGCAAACCACATCTTTTTAATTTCATGCATCAATGGGATGATACGTCATGCTTTGTACAGTGCGACAGCTTGCTACATTGCATAACTCAACATGCTGATGCAACCAGGCATGCAAAATTAACCTGATCCTCAAACCCAGGGAATTTAAGACAACAAGATCCTCCTCTGCAGCTTGCCTTGTTCGACAAACCTCATTATTCCCCGTCGTCCCTCTTACTCTTCTGTACAAATGATGAGAATGGAGTGTTTTGAAAGAAGAGTTTGGGTGATGGCTGTGGAAGGTGAAAATTCCAGGCTGCATTGGGGTAGAACTGATGCAGTTTCTCTGTTTTGGGATGCTCAGAGGAGTGGGGTCTCTGTGGATTTTTGGGTTCCCTTGGGAGAAGAGTGGCTGACTGTGGTGCTTCCAGGGCTGTGCCAAGCTTGCTTTCAACAGTGGGAAGAGGCTGCAGTTTCCACAGCTCCTTGCACTTCATTTACCAGCTCCTAGAACTCCTCCAATCCTACATAGAGGCTGTGGGTTCAACAAACCTTGTAGGAATTTCCCTTTCTCCATTGCCCCACTGCACACTGTGTGAGCACCAGCTGCCACCTGGTCTTTGTGGCTAAATTCTTTAGTGAAGTGACACAGAGAGGGGACATTGCTGCAGCTCTTCTCCTCTGACATCCTGTGAGGCACTCAGGTCATCTCATCTGTTCCCATCCAGGAAGGAAAACAGGAATATTTCTTGGCACATGTGGGGCTGCTTTGTGGGACCCTCTGCAGCCACCCTGGAAGTTGCCAGCATCAAATGCTTGCTTTCTGTGCCTGAGTGAAGCATGATCATGAACTTCAGGGAGGAGAAAAGGCTGATGTTGGGCATGAATATCTCCAGTCCCAGGCTGTGACATGCCACGTGTAAACCTAAACATCCAGTGCTTTGCTTGGGGCAGAATTTTTGCTTAATATCTGACATCTGTCAGTGGCTCCTCATGTGTTCCTGGGTGAAGTAAAACAGATTCTTCGGGCATTTCTCGCATGACTGCAACAATGGGAAGCCCTGAGAGACTGCTCATGATGACCACACTTAAAAGCATGGAAAATGAGGAGGATTTTCTGTTCAACTTCACCCTTCTGCTTGTGCTCATGGTCACAGCACCTCAGAGCAGCTCAGGGAAGGCCCTGGCTGGGGTGACAAGTGGCATTTGCTCATTTAAACAGTGACAATCAAACCGAGATTGTGCTTGGTGGCAAAAATAAGGATCAGCCTTGGTGTTGGGATTGTTGCAGTGGTGTGGTTAGGGCTTGGTAGTGACCATGACAAAATACCTGCCAGTGAAAATAGCCAGGATGGTTTGGGTGTGTTCAGGTGTGTCCAGGTGCTGCTGTTCTGGCAGGAATCAATCTCTTTGGAGCAGGAGCTGCCATCTGCTTGTTTAGCACCCTGGTGGAGTTGGGAACCTTTGCCTGTCCCTTTAATTTTCATGTATAATAAAAAAAGGGGGAAATGAACTGCCTGGAATCCATTTCTCACCTTAAACTCTGTAACAGCAAATGGGCTCCTCTAAAATACCAGGAATTAATGTCTGGGAGAGGTACAAGTGGACCATGACAGTCCAGAGTCCATAGATATTGTTCTTGCTTGAGCTGCTTTGCGTTTTCTCCGAGTGTACAGTGCCCTGTGGCACAATATCCATCCCCACTGCATTGCTAAGTGCTGAAACTTCACATCTTAATTCTATGTGAGTGGTTTTCTCTTGAGGCTGCAATGCCTCTGCAGAGTAGGAGCCTGATAGCAGCACTGAGAAGGTTGCACATTATGCAGGGAAATGTTGATGGTGTATTAAAAAATATCTCCACTAATGTCTCTTTATTTTTGTTGTCTTGTACAATCATTTGAAGTACATCCACTTTGAGGTTCGGTGAGGAAAGGCCTGTTTGTTTGTTTGAAGCTGATGAAGATACTTGAATGGAGGATAACTGGGATCTAGGGCTCTGGGATAAATTACTCCACTTGTATTTTCTTTTTCTTTTAATCTGGAATGCACATAAGCCACACAGCAATATTATCATCACTTTGCACTTTCCTTAGGAAGTATCTTAATATTCTATAATCCTCTTTGCTACAGAATGGGGACTGAGCTAAGATGGAATTATATTTTAATGTAATTCCTCGTGAAACAAAAGGGGACCATGTTCAGAAGCTGGCTAGATGTATGGCAAATGGGAACTAGACAAGCTGTGTAACATCATGACCAGTTTCTATGGCAACAAAAATGTCAGCTATCCTTTTGGCTGATTCTATTAATCCGTGGTAGAGACACTGATACTGACACATTTGGAATTTATTTAAACAAGAAGGTGAAAAGATAACCCCAGCACAGCTCATAAACAAGGGGGAAGTTAAGTCACTGCCATAATGCCACCTGACATGGATAGAAGGGAATAACAGGCAGGGGAGACATTCCCAGGCAACCACTTGGAATTTTGTCAGAATGATGATCAAACCATTTATTGAGAGGAGTTTCCCACTATTGTCTGATATTTGAGAAATTTCATCTTCCTCTCCAGGGCTGCCATACCCCAAACTGCTGCCCCGTGCTCATCCCTGTGCTGTGGATCCTGTGGCCAGGTAGCCTTAAACCCTCCAAGTGGGAGATCTGGGCACCTGGGACATCCATGCCTGGTTTGGGGTTTTTCCCCAGAAGCTTTTTGGCTTCTCTGCTGGTTTTATCCACACAGAGCACAGTGGCTGCCTGATGGAGAAAGCTGTGTTACTCAGAGATTAAAATGCATGGTCTGGCCAGTGGAAAATGGAAAAAGCAGTTGCAAGGAGGCAAACCACATTCTGTATTCCCTCTATGTGGGTCAGATATTTTCCTAGGGACACTTGGAAATGCTTGTGCTATGCTATTTCTGCTGGGTACTTTATCCTTTATTCTCTTGTTATTGAAAGAGCTAAATGCTTTCCCACTTTCCAATGTACCATGACAATACAAACTGTACGGTGATGTCGGAGCACAAAATAAATATGGATGCAGATACTTGTCATTATGATAAAACAACATCTTTTCATCTTTATCTTGGAATTACAGGCTCCTCGGGAAGATGACAGTGTCTTGTTATGGAAAATGAATTTTCGGTAGTAGAAAGATATCTTTTAACTTATTCTTGAATTCTTCCTGTTTGCCAGAGGCATATAGAAAAATTAGCTTCTTTCCCAATTCTTTTGCTGGTTTTATTAAAATTCATAGTACGAAAAGTGCCATATAAAAGTGCTTGGTGTGTGAGAAAAAGAAGAGCTGGAAAATGCAGAGCTGAATTTATTATAAGATTATTAGCTGGCTGCTGGCTGGATTTTTATTTTTTAGTTAGTTAAAAAAAAAGCCATCAATATTTTTTGCCCATTTCTTTTTAAGCTTGTAATGTACTGAAGAGACTACAATATGTATTAATGTATTTCTGATTAAAAAAAAAAAAAGCCCCGTTCCCTAATAAAAAAACTGTCAGAATTTTAACCACAATATAGCTCCTGGAAACAGAGTTCATGTGAACTTTTGAACTTCCTCAGATTCAGAAGAGCATTCTGGAAGGGGCATAAATTGTCAAATTTATCCCATGCTTCTGTTAAATCCCATTCCTGCAACCTCTAGCTCTGCCTCTCGCACCCCTGTGTCCACTGGCTTTGTTAAGCAGGTTTTGTGTCAAAAATCACAAATGTGTGATGCTTTCAGCTTTTGTGAAGTTAAAAAGATAAGCAGTGATAATGTATCTGGTGCACTGGCAAGCTGGGTGGTTTGGGACTAGAAACCTCTATGTACTTATTATCATCAGTTTACAAAGTTGTGCCTCTTGCTCCCAAGGGAGTTTTCCAGTGTTCTAGGCAGCTTTTATTCCATCTTTTTGATACAGCACTAGGGGAAGGAAGGTGATGTCACTTGGTATTACAGAAAATGAGGCAGATGTGTCTTAGACTGAACTTGAGAGCTTGAAATAGCTTTGCTTTGTCCTCAGCCAGGCAGGTGAGGATGGAGCAGCTCAGCGGAAAACTCCACTCCCTCCTGAGCCCCAAAGCAGTTTCACCTGGACAGGAGCTTCTTTTGAAGATGGTATTGATCATTTTGCCTTCTTTTCCTACGGTTAACTTCAACAAACTGTAGAGTTGGGAAGTTTTTTCTAGTCCCATGATCTAGAGACCAACACTTTAAACCTCTTAAACGACTAAAATAAATGAAGCCTGTCCTTTATCCTGGATTAATTGTTACAGCAACACCAGATCTCCTCCTTCAGAGAAGGTGAAGTCTCCAATGAGAGGGGTGAAGGCATGGGAGTAGAATGTCTTGGTTTTGTTCTTGGGCAGCACTGACACAGCTGATGTCACAAACATGAGCATCTCCTAACTCAGGTGGAAAGCTGTGCCAGAGCTGGTGGTGGGAAGGATGCAGTCCTTCCTTCTGCAGCCACTGGCTTGGAAAACTTACACACTCACAAAGGCTGACCTTTTGAGGAGTCACAGACATTAAATACAGGACTTAATCAAAAGTTAATTTCACTGAGCATCTAACCTGAGGGCAGGCTCCAGCTCACTGTACTTTGAAGTCAAATGCCTGGCTGGTCCTGTAGTGATCAAAACATGTTTTGAGCCCTAGGTATTAGCAAGGGAAATAACTGTGGTGAAAAAGCAGATATATCTCAATTTCAGTCCTTCCTATACAGTTTTGAAAGTGTTATTTGGGATCCTCCTTTAGTGTCTTTAAAAATAAAAATCCTCGTTAATTCTTTTGGTCAATAACCATAATTCTGATCCGGCAGGAAAAAGGAACTCTGTTTCCATTGCTTGAGTTGACAAGGTTGGACTGGCTCTGAGTTAGTGCCCTTGAGATTCCTTGTCTGCCTTGCTTCCTGCCCTTCAAGGAGATAAGAAATGGCTTTAATTTTTTTTTTTTAGGGCACATTTATGTACATATACATGTATGTATATAAAACTTATATATGTATTTAACGTAATATTATATATATGTATATTATGTATATTAATGTAATATTATAGCCACATAAAAATAGATATAATCTTGTAATGGTATATTTTGAGTATCAAGCATTGTTACAAATCCAGATTTTCTTCATCAATGACGTGGTAGTGGTCAGCCAGATGCATGCCTGTCTTTTTAGAGGTGAAAATACAAACTATCAGAAGCACTTGTGAGCTGATGGGCCTCCTCCTGCCCATAACAGGTGTTGGTTCTTCAGCTGCTTGTAAAACAAGTGATACAATAGTAAAATCTCATGGGAAGGTGTCAGAGAATCATGCTCTTCATGTTCTCTATTCCTTCCATCTCACGACCTTTTCTTCCCTTCTCACACCTACCCAGCCTAAGAATCAGCATGAGGGAAGCCTTTGCTATGTCAGGCTGGAGGCCTGGGCTCTTCTTGGGCTGTCCTGAGCTTGGAGTGTGAGGGTGTTTAAATGGGTTTATTATGGCATTATCATAATTTAAAAACTGGATACCTGTTGCAGTTGCCCTTGTTCAGGCTCTCAGACCAGCTGTGTTGCACAAGGTGAAAAGTATTTACTCAAGAGGTTGATAAAGGTGTTTTTCTAACCCAGGCAGGCACAGGTGTGAGGGCCTTGTGCACACGGATGCTTTGTGTGTTGGCCAACTAGGAGTAGAGTCACAGCAATGTGGTGGCTTGCAGCAGCCTGTGTCTCCTTGGAGGAACAAAACCTACCTTCTCCTCACTGCCAGAAAGGTCTGATCAGCAGGGAAAGCCATTAAATTCAGGGCTGCTGCATGCTCACTCCAAAATATGCTCCCTGTTGAATTTCCTTCTGCTAAAGAAAAGCAAGTCAGCTGTGACCAGTCAATAATTTCTCCAAAACTCCTGATCCTTCACCAGTGCACAAGGTAGAGCATTTAATGATCACAAAACCTTCCTCAGATGTGCTCTGTTGAAGTGCCAGCCAGCACATTCTTGGGATGGGTGAACACTGGAGGTTTTCTTCCCTCCCATCACAGTGAGAGATTCACCCCAATCCACGTCTTACCTTTGTGTGGTACTTAAGGAACTACTGAAACACACTGAAGGGAGGTCATTCTGCCTTTAATTAGGCTGGACATGTGCTGAACCCACATAGGAAATTGGGCAGGGTTTTAGAGCCTCCCCTGTGCAAGCTCTGGGGACACAGCAGAGTGGGAGCAGACGTGCTGATTCACCCTTCCCTGCGCGTGGCGTTAGCGCCCGTCCTCCTTACCAGACTAAAAATGTCTAAGACCACGCAAGACTGTGATAACTTCACATTTTTAGGCAATTGCTGTTTTTGTCAAAACTGTCTGTAGCTTCTCCTCCCCGTTGCAATATGGTGAGTAATGAGCTACTGGAGTAATGTCTGTTTGAAACATCCGTAGCCATATGGCAATGTGGGAGGCGAGGATAAAACAGGGATCAGTCACAAGTGTTTACTTTGAAACACAGATAAAAAGGCAAGTTTTGTGCTGTGACTCAGTTACGTGCTGGATCAGGTACTGGGAATAGTAGTTTTTAATTACTTCTGTGTTTAGTGGACTTTAAAATCCCAAGCACTGAAATCCAGTGTGTATTAGTCCTCCTGATTGCTCTCTTCAAATCTGCTCTGTGAAACAACGGGACAAACAGGTCTTGCATCTGAGCCAAACCACAGCCACCTAATCCATGGAGTCATTAGAGATTATTTTCAGCACTGCTATGGGCTGTGTGTGGATAAAATGGGGAAAACGTTGCTGAGGAAGGTTAACAAAACTGTCTGGCTGCACTTGCAAGACGGCTTTGGAGGTTTCTGGGTTGTTTTGAGATCAGTTTGAGATGCTCTGGCAAGTGCTTGGCCGAACAGTTTTCTTGCAAAGAGCTTAATAATTTGGGCTCCTTCCTGGGGTGAGGCACATCAGCTCCACAGAACTGGAGTCCTGGGAGAGTAGGTGGGTTGTTTTAGGAACTAAAGTGTTTGTAATACTGTCCCTCTGGAGAGAAATCCTTATTTGGGATCAGGGAGCCTGTACTATTTACTTTTGCTGAGTTCTGTACCTGCCCTGTCAGCTCCTGCTTCTCTCTGGGCGTCCTGGACCTCATCCATCTCCTCCATTGTGGGAGTCCCACACTGGAAACTGTTTGGGGGATTAGGGAAAACAACACCTGTCTGTGAGGCCTTCGGAATCACAGAATCATGGAGGGGTTTGGGTTGGAAGAAACCTTTAGGTGCCCTCTGGTCCAACTGCTTTGCAGTGAGCAAGGACACCTTCCACTAGATCCCTGCCCAGCCTGGTCTTAAAGACTTCCAGGCATGGGGCACCCACCACCCCTCTGGGTAACTTGTGCTGGTGTTTTACCACCTGTAAAAAAACTTCTTTATATCAAATCTAAATCAACTTTCCTCCAATTGAAAGCCACAACCCCCTTTCCTATTGCAACAGGCTCTTGAGGGGCATCAAGAAAATATTTTAGTTCAATAAAGAAAACATCCCATGGCCTGAGTGCATTTCATGTTTAAAATATCTTAGTAGATTAATTAGATTGATGAGCCTGTTGGGTAGGATGAAGGTGAACATGTAGGTGAAGAGAGAAATTTACTGCATCAGGATAGTCTGGCAATTTTCTCTGTGAATACATAATTGACTGCTGATCAACTGAAGGATACATGTTGGTTTTTTAAAAGGAGATTTTGTGAAAGTGGAAGCATTTTCTTTAATGGAATCC
The DNA here is from genome assembly GCA_013401135.1 of Cettia cetti. Taxonomy (NCBI): domain Eukaryota; kingdom Metazoa; phylum Chordata; class Aves; order Passeriformes; family Sylviidae; genus Cettia; species Cettia cetti. The sequence continues at coordinate 203,197 of VZUI01088993.1, read as the reverse complement.
TAGAAGCCCAGAATGGTTTGGGTTGGAAGAAACCTTAAAGCTTATCTTGCTCCAACCCCCTGCCATGGGCTGGGCCACCTCCCACTATCTCAGGCTCCTCAGATCTCTTTGCAGAATAGAAGCACAGAACGGGGAAGAAAAAAAACCCCAAACCAACATAATCTCAAACTTCTCTAATACTGTGTGGGCTTTGATTAGAGAGCACTCTGTGTGCTAATTGAATGTTGTCTTCTATTAGCATAATCTTGGGGTTATGTCTGGTCAGTGTTAATGATAAGTGACAGAGACATGTTTCTGAAACTCTGTTTTATCAGCTGGGAATTGCATCCTATAAATGTAAGCCTGGATCATAACATTTCATCTATGTGTTGATTCATTTCAGTCTTAGGCCATTTTTATCAATTTGCTACTGGAAGACACATGGAATAGTTTAGGTTGGGAAAGGCCTTTAAAATCATCAAGTCCAACCATTAAGATCATCTTGCATGAGATCTAATTGCACACAGATAATGCAGACATTATCATTGTTATGTATAGATACAGAAAAAATTAAGGCTTTTTGAAACATAACTGGATTCTAAAATCAGTTTTGAGACAAAAATTACTTTGTAAAGGAAACATATTGTATATATTCTTATATGTACAACACATACATATGTTTTTATAAACTTTAGAGCCATGTTTAATGCGTGTGCTTTAAACTTGTAGGGCCATATTGCTGGGAGACATTTGCCTGTAATTGTTCACAGGATAAGTGTGCTCAAAAATCAGAGCAATTATAATTATTGTAAGAAGCTGTGCTTGAAAATGAGCATTTAGGAGAGAAATGGGCTTTTTCCATGTAAGGATCATCATAATATACATTTAAAAATCCTGGGAAAAGTGGCTTTGTTCTACCAGCACCCAGGTAACTTCAGGAAAACAAAACAGGAACAAACCCAGCGTCTCCCCATCACTCAGTGCTCCATACAAATGTCTTCACAGCTATTTGCACTTGAAATGCTTCATTTGCCAACTCCAACGTGGCATTTGCAAATGCAGATTAGTGACAGGAGTGCTGTTGGCTGCTGCTTCTTCCTCCTTTCAGATGTGGCTCTTACTGGACATTTCCTGCCCAGACTTGTAGGCAGCAAACATATGGTCTGGTAGATAGTTTATGGAATAACTTGCTGGGAGTGCTTTGACTGTTCCAGAAATCTCTCAGGCAAAGATGCCCAATTTTCAACATAACATTCATCTGAAATGCCAAAGTTAAGATATTCATTTGCTCACTGGTATTGTTGCATTTTGTAACAAGAGCTCAGACAGAGATAAATTGTGGGTTAAATTCACAGATAGAAATCTCTGCTTTTTATGAGCTGTTTGCTTGAAATGCAATTGCTTTCAGGGCCTGCATTACATGAAAAATTACTATATCTGATTAACAGATGAATTCCACAGCATCAGGAGTGAGCAACAGTGGGATTGTCCAGCCTGAGATTCCAATTTCTGCCTCCACACTGTACAGCACTTCTCTCCTATCAAATGTATTCAATGCTTGCCACTATGAAGGGAACTAATTCTTCCTGGTACTTGTGAACTGTCTCAAATGCTCTGGGCATCATTTTCCTACAATTTGAGGTTTTCGTAACCTACAGATATATGTAGCATTCTGATTTTCTTTTTTTTTTGTGTGTGTGTGTCTGTTTCCTCTGAAGTCTTTTTCATACCCACCCTGGTACATGGGGCCAGGATTCAGTTGATGTCACTGCAGCAAAGTTTGATTTCAGTTGCCTGGCACTAGGTATTTATATCAATTTATTATAGATAAGGATCTGGATTCAAGCTGTGCCCAAATATGACATTTTTCAATGGAAACACAACTTCAGGTTTCTTTCCCTCCTCCTTTCTGTTCTGCTTGGGAGCTAAATATCTACTTTTACAGGAGGATTGGGTGGTGGACCTGAGTGAGGAACAGGCCCACAATTAATTTTGGAGTTAATCACAGTAAATTGGTTCTCTGCCTTTCAAGTTTTAACCAAACTAGCTTCTTGATCTGTCTGGCCCTGTGGGTGCAGAGGGGTGGCTGAGTGGTGGGGCTCAGCCTTTGCTGCTTACAAATCAAAAGGGGGAATGTGGCCACAGTTTGGAAAGTCCTTTTGGCCCCATGCTGTTGTCCCAGAGGTCCCAGGCACTCCTGCTCTCTTGGCAGCTGCACTTGCCCAGGTGCCAAAATGAGCAACACATCATTTTCTGGTGGCTGCCTTATTCATGGGATTTTTTGTTTTAATGTGATCTCTTTGCCTGTGTTTCTTGTAATACACCTGGAGCTGGTCCAGGATCATACCTCTGGCAGCCTTTTCTGGCTGACTGCTTGTTTGATCAGCCCACAGTTGATTCTTGCGAAATATTCCCCAGTAAAAACCTTCATGCTCTCTACAACTCCCTGCTAGGAGGGTGGAGCCAGATGGAGGTTGACAAATAAGAGAGCAAGAAGAATCCACCTCAATTTGTGCCAGAGGATGTTTAGGTTGAAGATCAGGGAAAATTTAGTTAAAACAGGGAAACCCATTTTCTGTCACTATTTTTTTTTAACATAGGTTTTCAGGGCTCAAGAGAGGTGGAATTTTGAGCATTTTCACTTGCCTAGCATGGCACGTGCTGTTGTGTAGGGTCCTGTTTCTACACCACCCACTTTCCTCTTGTTCACCCAGGGAAATTACAGTGCCCAGCTCCAGGCTGGGCATCCATCCCTCTGTGTCCAGGCCCTGGCCCAACTGGATTTCCCACCTTTCTAAATTAGGCCCTTCCAGTACCAAATAAAACATTATCAAGCTTTGCCTTTCTTTTTCAGCATTTGCATCCCAAGAAAAATAGCAAGGAAAATCAGAACCCATTCAGTGTTGTAAATACAGCAGATTATTTCCCTAATATGTTATCCAGCAGTTACAAGCTAAATAATTCAGCACACTTTTAGGTCTCTATTCAAACTGATGAGCTAAAATAAAAAGTGTTGATTAAGGCAAGTGCATACCTTTAGTGTTGATTGATTTTGCTGTTTTCTTTGGTTTGGTTTTTTCCAAATGGGAGAGGACTCTGATATATATAAATACACCACTCTTCTTGTAAGCTGCATTTCTTTTGTGTTGTTGTTACATTTTTTTTTCTGTCATTTTAGTATGATCACTTTAAACCCACATTGCAAAACTAGAGTTTTCTATTACGAGCTTGTGTGCTCCTGATGGGTTTTATTTTAAATCCTACCTTGCTGCTGGAGTTCAAGCATCACATAAAGCAAGCCTGGCTGCAGGACGATGATAAAGCACAAGCGTCAGCTCCTTGTATTTTTCTAAAAGTATTTCGTAATTGAGAATGAAATGTTTTTACTTTCCCTCTGCTACTTCCCCTGTCAAAGACCGAGGTTTCCAGAAGATGCAGTGTTATCATCAACCTGAGTCACACATCTGTATTTAACAGGCCCCCTCTGTCCCTGTGGAGAGCTTGTGAAAGCGGGGCATGGCTTTCATGGAGTCCCAAAATGGTTTGCATTGGAAGGGACCTTAAAGCTCATCCAGTTCCACCCCCTGCCATGGGCAGGGACACCTTCCACTATCCCAGATTCCTCCAAACCCTGTCCAGCCTGGCCTGGGACACTTCCAGGGATGGGGAAGTTCACAACTTCCCTGGGCAACCTGGGCCTCCTCACCCTCACAGGGAGGAATTCCTTCCCAGTATCCCGTCTAACCCTGTCCTCTCTTTTTGAAGCCATCCCCCCTTGCTTTGTGGGGCACTCCTTGGTCACTTGTTCTTGCACAAAAGCCATAAATGTGTTCTCATGGCACACAGCTCCTGTAAGATAGCTGAAGGTGGCTGTTCTGCTTCTGTGGTGTGTCCATGTGCCAAGTTAGTGGGATTTTGGGAAAAGAAACCCTTTCCTGTGGTCCTGGAGGGCTTCATCATAAAGAGCCAACATCCTGGGATCATTCCATTAGCAAATGGCTTGCAGGGATAGAATTACACCTATTGAACCAGTATTTTTACTCTTCAGATGAGCTGTTCGGGTAATAAAGGTGTTTCTTTCATGTACACTGAGATGCTTATTCCAAGAAATCCTGAGCAGGTGGAATCCAGGTGAAGCTGTTACTCTATTTGTATGGGGAAATGCCTGGTTAAAGCACCAGGTTAGACCTGAACTGTGTGGTGTCATGTCTTCCCATAACCTGCCTGTTTAATTCCCAAAGTAAAGCTTTTGTAGAGGTAAAAAACCCCCAAAACCTCATGGCTTTCAGTGGTGCTTTATATAATGCAGTAAATCTGTGGAGAAGATGATGTAGGGAAGAGTAGATGGCAGCCTGCTTAAAGCACTGTGATCCAGGGCACAATAATTTCTTTGGGAAGCTTATTTAATGTGGGAAAAGGAAGGAATAATACTGTTCCTTCTGAAATGAGCTGTCACCAGTTCTGTAATTAGCACAATGTTAATCATTAGACAAGAGTTCATCTTAATTTTGAAAAAAGTCGTGTTGTGGAGGCTCAGTTCCCAGAAAATAGATGGAAAAAAAAAAAATTGAAGACTTGTTACAAAGGATTTAGATAAATAAACTTCATTGGTGTTTGCCTAAATTAGAGAGAAAGTTGTTAGTGTAAAAAAATTGAAGTGTTGGGAAAACCCCACACATGTGTTCACTTTGATATTTCTTTTTTTAATTTATAAATATAAATGCTTGACGACTAAAATTATCAGATTTTGGTCAGTGTTTTCATTGTGGAGGCAGTGTCTGTGGAGCTATTTCTGGCTGGCACCATTTCAATCAAGTTCAGGCAGCTGATTTTTCCCTTTCTGTCAGCACAGATACAGAAAAAAAAAAACCTGCTACAAAATGATCCCTTTTAATCCTGTGCCATTTTTGTGTGCTGATTAGAATCAGGGTAATTTCAGCCTGTGTTGAAGGAGTTAATCTTCCTGATGGAGATGTGAAAAGTCGGAGCCATCTTAAATCTCAATACCACATGCTGCCTTAGGGATCACACTGTGCTAAAACCCCAGATAAAAAGGCCTGACAAAGATTATTGACGGTTTACCTTTTAATGAGCAGCTTGGATTGATTTTCATTTCCCTCCAGGGCTGCTTGCTTTGCCCTGTTTCCACCCATGATGTCATGATTAACAAAAACAACAACAAAATTAAGGCTTCATATCTGAATAATTGTGGAGAAATAAAGAGTAGCTGTGGCATTTAAGGGGAACCTGTGCCAAATCCCATTGAAGGTCCAGGAAAAGCCAGAGAGCTTCACTCAATGCTTGGTGCTTCCCCCAGCAGAGGGAATGCACCTTCCACCAAAAACACCTCAATTCTTCAGCTGTTTTATATATTTAAAATAACAGATCACTCTGCAGATCAACAGAAAAACAGCAAGAACTCCCAATAAAGAGAAAAAGGCTTCAAACATATATATTATTGTTGAAAAAAGCCATGATTTCTCTTTTGTTTGCCAAGCCCCCACCCCTCTAAAGCCAACACTGAGCAAAATGCCTCTGGCTACGTTCCCATAATTTGGTTCAAATCCTTAAGCTTCAAAAGAGAGCGGCTCTGCCATCACAAAACTATCATCCCAAAAGCTCTTAAGCTCTGACATCATCTATTCTGTTTGAGTCCTTCCATATAGACCTTGCCAGAAAATGGAAATCCCTTTTCCATGTGGGAGAAAGGGTGGGTTTTTTAAAAAAAAACCCAAATTCCCATTCTCATCAGTATTAAAAAAAAAAAAAAAAAAGGGAAAGGGAGAGAAGAAAAAGGGTTTTGTTTTTTTTCCCAGGCATGGCTTTGCAGAACAAAAACCCTGTTTTCGAGGAACAGGATGGAGTGAAGCCTTCCAGGCAGGCAGATGGGGAGCCGGCGGCACAGAACCGCTCTGCAGAGTGGAAACTTTCCATGGAAGGATCCCGGTTTCCAAGGGCAGGGGAGGCTTGTGCCTTCTGAGCCTGCTGGGGATGTGGCTCCAGCCCCCTGGGCAGGGTTGGATGACCTGCCTGTGCTCTGTAGGCAGCTTTTGGAGCCAGCTGGATGGGAACAAAGTGATGCTCTGTGTGTGTGGCCACTTGGAGGCTGAGGGCTGGAAAATGGGAATCCAAGCCAGGGCTGAAGGAGCCTGCTGAGAGAGAGAGAGGTGTTGCTGATCTGGAGAGTTCCATGGGGTGGGCAATCAGAAATGTGGTGGGTAAGAGCACTTGAGGAGAGACACTTGTGTGGAGCTGGAGGATGTGGAGCATCATTCCTTAATGCACTTGGCCTGGTGCACCAGGGAGGATGGAGAGGGGAAAAACTGCAGGTTAAACTACTTGAACCATCACTGAAATCCTCATCTCAAACTGGGTTGTGTTTTTCTTGTTAGATTTTTTCCTTCTGTTTTTTGTGTGGTTTTTTTTTCTTTTTTTTTTTCTTTTTTTTTTCCCTTCCAGAAGAAGTTCCATTGAATAACTATGGGCTATTGTCAGCAGTGTAAAATTTCAATTCCTTAAAGCACATCCTTTACCTATCAAATTGGCAGGCTGGAGGAACAGTTATTCTGCTGCAACTTCAAATCACTGCTTCCAAAATTGATCTGGGCTTAGGTATGTCTTTGTGTGTCCATGCTTATTAGCTTCATCTTGTGATTAACTTAATGGGCTATGGAATTTTACTCTATGCAAATGCAACTGAAAAACCAATTATTGAAAAGTGAAAAATGAACTCTGGAAGACAGTCATTAGACTATTAGAATCCCCCAGTTCCGTTGGAAACTGTGTTTGGGTAAAACGTGGTTTTAACACTGAATTTCAAGCCCAGAAAAAAGCTGTTTGGCAATTAGATTTTTTTTTTCAGGCAATATGGAAGCATTTTAACAGGCCTGCCTGCATGGGCTACTAAGATCCATTGGGTTTTATGAATTGGAAAATTAGTCATAGCTTCAATGTAAAGTTGTAGACCACTTAGTACCCTATTTTCAGGTCCTTAGATGTACAAGCACCCGTGAATTTCGTTTGGATGGCTGGTGAGTGTAATCCTTATTAGCTGGGCTGGATCCAGCAGCAAGAGGCTCCCTGGCTCCATCCTTGCAGGACTGTCTTCCAGTCAATGTGTTCTGTGTGGGTAGATGGTGATGAAAACCTTCTCTAAGCCTGATGAATTAATTAAAGTGCACATGGATGGGCTGTGGCAGCATCTATTGGGGCAGCAAGTACATCAGTGCAAGTGTTCACTGGAAAATGGTGCTGTTCACCCCCAAGCCCTGTAATTTTTGACATATTTTCCTCCTCATCTGCCAAGGTGCTACAGGTGGGTGATCAGCTTAGTGGCATTCACAGGCCAGTGGCCCCAGCTTTGGTTAAAAGCCTCGTGAGAAGGAAGCTGCAGGTGGGGACAGGGGATTATGCTGCCAGATGTGGTGAGAGCTGACCTGGAGCTGACAGGGAGAGCACAAATGCTGGCACTTGGTGAGCTCTGTGCTCAGACCAGAGGTCACCTCGTGTTCTAGAGGATGGAGCTCGGGGGAAACTCAAAAAATAAATGATGTAAACCCTTTGTGGAGGGAATGTGTCCTCAAGTGTGCTGTGTGCCATCGCTCTAGATGATGGGCTATAACTTGAATTTTATGTGCTGAGATGCACCTTGGGCCCCTTTATCCTCCTTCCCTTTCATTTCCATCTCAGGTTTTGCCTGGTTTTCACCACCTGTAGTTTCAAGGCTCCCTCTGCAAGAGGTTTTTTGTTTGTGATGTCTCAGTGCCATCCCTGTGGGATGGAGGTACCTGTGACACACCCTGCACCTCTTGTTTGGGGTCAGCGGGTCCTGCACAGGTCCAGGGACCCCCAGAGAGGGTGAGACCCAATCCTGGTCTTTGTTCAGCTCCCTGTGCCTGCTGTAAATCACCCTTGGGACAGGGTGACAGGCTGGGACATGGGTCACCCCGGGGAGCTGTGCCAACAAATCAGGGTCACATCTGACCTTTCATTTTCCATAGTGCCTGGACACAACTGCTGAGGTGAAGGGTTATCCAAAGGATGCTGGCTGTAATTTAATCAATGGACATTTAGATGTGTGATGATGAGTGACTGTAAATGCTTTGGGTGGGTGAATACAAGATACACATCCTTATTTGTCTTCCTTTTGATTGTAAATTCCCCAGAAGAGAGTTAAACAGGACTGAGATGTGATAAATGTAACAGAGAAGCTCAGAGCTGCTGGACATAAAGTGTCTTATGTTGAACTGCTTTGAGTTTATTCCATGAGGTAGCTTAAAGCCATTTAAAATATCTTCTATGCAAATGAAGAAGGGAAAAATAAGAATAATCACAGTACAGATAAAGCATGTATCAAGAATAAAAGACACTGATAAGGAAGACTATGAAGCAAAGAGGAGGAATAAATATGAGGTGGAAAGCAGATGTGGAGACTGAAGGGAAGGTGAATAAAAGATAGATGGAAATATTAAGACATTTGTCAAATCCTTGAATGTAAAATGTCAGGGCTTCAAGAACTTGTAAAGGTTATTTACTAACTGAGGCCAGAGTGAAATACTGTGTAACTACATTGATGCAACACAGACACCTGCCTGTACTCTTTGCAGAGTGGGACTGCTTTGATTGCTTAGTGCCTAAATAAAAAAACAATAATTCTTTGGCTCTTTGTTGCCAGGGAAATGAGCAATGTGTGCCATAAGAAACATGTAAATTCCTGAGCTTTTTAAAAGAAAGGAAGAAAGCAAGGTGGAGTGGGAGAAATCACACCAGAAATTACAGTCCTTAAGTATTGAAATCTATACTGGAAAACTTGAGAGAGAATTAATGTAAATTACTTGGATTGAGGAAACTGCAGAATTGCATTGTTTTAAGTGTGGGAAGGCATTGATAATTTTTCAGACACCCTTAGGGAATAACATTTATAAACAGTCTCTAGAAAAAAAATCTGCTTTTAAATCTGACTTTAGAATGGGAGACTTGAAGAAAACCCCTAAGAGCCTCAATAAGATATAATATGGGGAACTGGTTTGAGTTGGCATAATTGAATATTCATTCAGAATTACATAATCACATGCACTAGTGAAGGAATTCTTTTTAGGAATCTGTGTCTAGAAGGGAGTCAAAATGTGTTGGTGAAGCATCTTTAGACCCAGCAATATTTAGAGGCTGATCCTCCATGGGCAGCTGAGGAGGGCAGGTATCTTTAGCCTGGACTTCAGAGATTAGGATTTCCCGTGGAAGATTTGAAGCAATTTAGAATTATTGGCGTAGAGACAACAGAAGGAATTGTAAAAGCTTCCTATGTTAATAACCTGGAAAGGGGAATTTGCAGCAGGATAAAAAAATGTATCTATATAGTGACACAGAACTGGGAAACAAAGAGTTGGGGCTGAGGAGGTAAGCAACTTATAATACCTTGGGATCCATCCCATAGATTAAGAGCACAGACAGATAAGCAGGCTGCACAATTTATGGTAAAGCAAGATAAGCCTATGGACAGACAAAGAATGAATTGTAAAAAGAGGCAGGAAAATAACCTCCATGGCTGTACACTGAGGAGATGGAAAAGGAGCAGAGGAGCTGGATGATGCTGCCTCCACTACAAATGTTATCATCAGTGCATTACAGCAAACTATACATTAAAGCACGAGTAGCAGAGTGACATTTAAATCAGCTGGAGGAATCTGACACTCAGCTGAGGACCAGGAGACCTCTGCAGTCGCATTTTGGCTTGTGCTGTTCTTGGCTACAGGCCCAGGCAGTGTGTGGCAGAGGGCAGGCACGTTGTTCTCCTGAGCTCTAGGAACCCTCTATGTCCTGCCCTCACATTTACATGTGCTGTGTTGTTAGATATTCATGAAAATTAACCACTTTGTTGTAATGCCTTCGCTTACCCACACACAATTGCCACGGTCTTGCAAAGGGAGAGGGAATCAAGAAGAAATGCTATAATTACACTGCAGACTCTTAGAATGAGATTTCTGTACTGGCTGAATGTAAATTCATCCCCCAGACCGTTCCTCTCAGCTATTTATCCTCTGAGAATATATTAGCTGTGGCTGTTTCTGTGTGGGGAGTGGGATGACTGTTTATAAAGCACGGTGCAGATAAATCAATAACATTTGCAAATCTGATGAACCTGGGTGTGCTGCAGGTTGCTGTGACCAGGCTGCTCTGTGCCTTCAGCACAGCTCACCTGACCCACAGCCTTCCCCCAGGTGCAAAAGTGAGACTTTGTCTTCTCAGTGATTTATTATTCCTTTCCTTCTTGGTGAAGCAGCTGCCAACTGTGGCACAACTCCAAGCTGGAGCAGGGTAAATTCCCATCCTCAGTTTCTCACCTCTGTCCTCTTCTGAGGAGGCAGAGCCCTGGGCATGCCATGAAGGTGGTAGTGGATTGCCCTTTGCTAAACATCTGTGTGGCTTGTGGCTTCCTTGCCACGTGCCTCAGATCCTGAACACCCCAGCTCTGTCATAGATGGGTGATGGGCAGCAGGTGCAGTCCTGCATCCTGCCTGCCTTTCTTGCCAGCTCAAAGACATCAGGTGCATCCTTCAAGCAGACTGGCCTGCTTCCTTAGCTGCAGTTGTGCTTTTCCAGGTGTTATGATACAGCTGTACAAGGGAGTGGTGTTCACATCTTTGAACTAAGAGCAGCCCAGTTCAATTTTAAGACAATTATTAGGCCTGGAAATCTGACTTCTGTAGGCAGAAATCCTCCTTGTTTCTGGGTTTCTGACACTGGATTATTGGGGAAAGGCTGCTGCATCCACACAGATCAACTGAGCACAGGCAGTGTGTGGGTCTGGTGTGACCCACCTGGGATGTGCTGCCTTCAGATCTTAAATCTGCTCCTTGTGGGATGTTTGGGTCTCTGGCTGTATTGCACTGAGGATAAAGAGCACAGCAGCTCTTTCCTAAATCCTTGACAGTGTGATGGAGCACATCTAAAGTAACCCCAGAAGAATTTCTCTGTAGTTTCCCTTAGTCACACACTTTGATTTTAACAACAGCTCCTAATCTCACCGTGCTGGGGTCAGAGCAGTAGTTGCTGTGTGTGTTCTCTTGGTTGCATTTGCTCTATCAGCAGGGAAGAAAAGTCTTTACTCACCAGAAGATCAATGATTAAATTCCAATTTGCAGAGTTTGGAGCAGATCCAGCCTAGAACTTCTCCAATATTTATGGTGTTCAGCTCCAGGATTTTCTAATTTAAGCATTTCTGTAGTCTAAGTAAAGTTATTAAGTGTTGAAGCAAACTCTCACAATACTTACCTTGCCATAAGAGGAATAATCCATGCAATAATATAAATAGTTTTAATCCATGCACTTTGAATAGTAGTGTGATGATCTCCAAAGATGTCCCATTTAATTTGGAGTTAATTCCACCTTCATTGCTCCATGGATGCACTTGAGGTGCTCTGTGGTGTTTAATTTGGGTGCTTCTGAATGCCAGATGCAGAGAATTAGAGTAATTGTAGAGTGTAACTCAGCTTTTAAAGGCTGTTTCCTTTTTCACGAGTATAAAGAGTATATAAATTGTTTTAAATGTTTTTGTGGGTATTGATGGCCTGGAAGATTATCCAGCTGGAAACAGAATGCAAAATCTTTGTGTTTCTCTGTGCAAAGATAACATCACCATTTCTGAGTGCTTTCTTAAGGAAAAACAAAACAACCAACAAAAAGCCCAAACCTTTGTGTGGGATTGGAAATGACATGTCTGGTGTTCTTTGGGAAAAAATTCCATCATCTTGATAGAAATCATATTCATGCAGTCACAGAAATGGTTCAGGTTGGAAGGGACCACTGGAGGTGATCTAGTCTGACTCCCTGCTCAAGAAGGGTCACAAGTCCACATCACTCAGGATTGTGGCTTTCCATGTGCATCTGCAAAAGGACCTGTTATTTCTCTTCTGAAAACTGACATTTGTGCCCACAACACCTCAATAAATGTTGGTTTTCCCTTGTTCTACTGCCTGCTGTGGAATCTTACTCCACTTGCTCTCCCTCCTGAGCAGCAGTGTTAGGAGCAAGGACTTTATTCTGTGTTAGTGCAGCACCAGGCACAAATGGGCAGGAAAATAAAGCTTTTGCTTTTGAATTAGCCCATGAAAAACAAAGACAGAGGGGGAAAAAAGGCCAAGGTACCCAGGTCCATTGGGGTGAAGTCAGCTGCCATTCAGAGCTGGAGCCATTGCCTGCAGTTTTAAGTTTTTAAGGTATGCTGAAATTTCAAAAGCTAAAGAATACTAAATGGTGACAAAATATATCAATAATTGTGTTCTCTCCTTTTGGTGCAGTCAAGACTGCAGGGTTTTAGTCCAGAATAAAGGCAGTGGGCAGGGGATTTGTTTTCCTTACAGCAGCTGAATCAGTCCTACAGCTGTTTGTGGTGCCTGCACACCTTGGGGTGTGCAGAGCCTGTTTGCACCCCCTGGCCCCAGAGGGTGAGGAGCAGCTGCCATGGGGACCAGGGGGAATTTCACTGCCAAAAAACTGGCTCTTAGGAGCAGCCTGAGGTTTTCTGCACATTTAATCAGCCCTTCCTGGGTTTATTTGGAGAAGTACACCAAAAGGAATATATGTATCCCTAAACCTAAATTGAATTTCCTGTGTGAATATGAGCCTACACTTGGGTATGATGTGTTTCATAATTCACCTGGGCAATACCTGGTCCTGGAGCTGCCTCACATGATGAGATACAGCATCTCCAACAGGGGATTGCAAGGCACTGGCTGTAATGGGAATTGTCTGACAGCTTAATATTTCAGTTACAACTGGCCATACTTACAGTAAAGAGTATGTAATTATTTATTTTTTTTTTAGCCTGGTTAGAGCCACAAACATATGGTACAGTAGCAGAAGAAATTATTTTGGGTAGTAATCCTTAAATTTTTTTTTTTTTTTTTTGGCAATCAAATGATTCGGCCTTTCCCAAGGGAAACAGAAATTCCCATTAAAGCACTTTGCTGGCAAGGCTTTGTTACTGCTCTGCCACCCAAAGGCAAGCCCAACCTCCTCCCATCTCCTACTTGGCTGCATGTCTGGACAATATATTCACTGCTGGCAGTGCTTGCTTAGCTTGTTGTCACCTGGAGGAAAGTGCAGCAGTGTCCTTTTTGTTGCTAAGTGAAGGGCTAATGTGTTGACAAAATTACTTTGGGCTTGACTTACCTATTTGTTTTTAATTATTATTTTATTACACACACACCCCCCCTTGAAAAGTGACTGTACCAATGTTTGTCATCAGTGGAAGAGGGAGTGGTGGATTTTTGGTGTGTGAGGGAAGTTTTATAGATCTCTTTTGAGGAAACTGTGAGTAACATGTGGATGTTTATGGATGCAATTCCTGGACATGGGAGATTAATGGCAACGTGTCCATCTTGTGTTCTTCTGGTCACCCTTGTGCCCAAGGCTCTCTGCTGTGCAATACACAGCTTTTCTGCAGAGATGGGGAGTTCCAGAGGGGCACCCCATAATGATTCTGTGTCTGTGTGTCCCTAAGGCAGGTCACACTCGTGTCACTCCCTCATCAGCATGGGCAGCCGTGCCAAAAAGGGCGAGCATGTGCCTCTGATCCCTGGTTCTGCGTGGTGGCCACTCCTGCTCCCAGGATGATTGCTGTGAAGAGGACAGCACAGTTTGATGCACAGACAGCTTTGTGTCCTGGTGCTGGCTGAGGGGGCTGCTTTATTCCAAAGCAGCAGGGATCTGATCTCAGGTGGAAGAGCCAAGTCCAGCGACCCCAAGTATCTGTGTCGACATTTACAGGGCTGTGAGTAAATTGCCTCAGCGTTGCAGGAGCCTTTGTAGGGGAAAACAAATCTAGGATGAGTGGTCCTCCAGCTGACCTTATTTTCCCTCCTTGCTGGCACGGAGCACATTCCCAGTGTTTCCAATGTAAAAGGCTTGCTTTGAAGGGGAGACCTCTGACCTTGCTCTGTAATGCAGTGAGCCCCGGAAGCTGTGTTTTGCTGAAAGCTTTTGCTTTTAAAGGAAAAAAAGGGCAAACAAAGATACCCTGTGGAGTAAAAGCTAAAAAAAAAAAAAGAGAAAATAATTACCACTCTTTAATGCTTGCTCTTAGAAGTTTTAGAGGAATTTGGGGCCCAAAATTAGGTGTTGAGGTGTGAGTTTGGTGAGAACTGATGCCTTATAAATGTGGAGATGAGTGTTGTATCCAGAAACGCCTCTTGTCCCATCCAGCGACATTGCCAACCCTGATCCCTACTCTGGGCTCCTTATTTACATTCATTCCTTGAAAGTTGGAGGCTGTTTCACTTTTTATTCCCTGCCAAAGCCTGGCTGGAAGGGGCAGCAGAGCTGGAGCCATGGTAGGAGCTGCTGTGATGGAGGGAATGAAGTCTTGAGGCCTCTTGGGAAGAGCAGGGAAGTGAAGCCACGTTTTTTTCACGTGGTGGGCACATGATGAAGGCTCCAGGCTTTTCTCCTGAAGGTGTGCTGGTTGTGTCCTTAATCTGTTGTGCTAATGAGGGGAAAACTACAAAGCACAGGCAGATTAGTTGATAGCATTCCCAGGAGTTAGAAGGCTGTGGAGACAAGCCAGGTATCAAAGTTGCTTTGATTTTTCTGACTCATGAAAATGACAGAAGGATTTGTCTTTGCTCATAATTGACCTCAAGCCTGGATCCCTTTCAGGCAAGGAAGGTGCCTTTTTTCCCTTCTCTCTGAGGATGAGGCAGCCATAGTCAAACCATTTGGTTCCTGACAGGCAGAATGGGAGAGGGGGATATCAGGGTGAGAAAGCTCCAACATGGATTTTTCCATCTTTTAACTGCTGCTGTTTCTTCTGGAAACCTCCAAATAAATGCACATGTTCTTATTTTTAATCCATTCTGTGGAAAGACTAAATGATAAATTAGATGTTAGTAATAAAAAAAAAGTAATTTCTTCCTCTGAACTGATTTGTTTATCATGTGATGTGCTGTTGTTACAGAAAATTAATCAAAATCATATTGATTTCACACAGTTGTATGCCAGGACTTACTCTGGAGGAGACTGGGGTCCCCTCAGCTTCTGGGGTTGGCAGAGGGTGCATGGTAGCCCACAGATGTGATGCTTTGGGAAGCTGGATCCCAAATTAATCCAGCTGTGTGACGCTATTTCACACCTTGGTTCCTAAATAAGAGTTGGGATCAGCTCTCAGAGGCTGTTTTGGGGTAGTTTTCTCCCTGTGTTTAGCAATTTTCTAATCATGTCATTCCTTGGTTCTTGAGGGGGAATGAGAGGACCTTTATTGGGCAATGTAAAGTAAAACAGGCCCAGAAAACCACATTTTGTAGGTATTTATATGGTTCCTTCCAGCATGGGGAATAGCAGAACTGCAGAGAATCTTCTTTGGCTTTTTCCCCTGTGTTGGGAAAGGGATTTGAGATTGGGCAAATGGGGGGAAAAAACCTTCCCACAGGGCTGCCCAAAGCCTTGGATGCAGGAATGGCTCTGAGTGACTGCTGATGATAATCTGCCAAAGCCAGAGGATGCTTCGTGGGGCAGCACCAAAATAATGAGCAGCGTTTTCTGAAATGAAGATGTCCAAAGGCTCTACGTGCTTTGCTGGGAAAGTTCCTGTGAACTAATTTAACTCAATTAATGTTGTCCTGCTCCTTCCCCTCTGCTACAAATTGGTGACATTTAATTCTTCTTTAGGCTGTGGGAAACACTCACTGTCTGTGGGCAGGGCAGATGGGGAGTCAGAACTGGAAACAGCAGGAGGAGCAGAAGCCCTTTGTCCTTGTCAGACTGGCCTGTTCCTAAGGGTATCCACTCATCCATGGGAAATGAACCTTCATCTTGCCACTGGTCCCAAGAAAATACAAACTTTTAGGAACAAGACACACATTTTAAATAGGAATGATAATGGAAATTAGCACCTCCACCTACCTTAGGGGGTGGCACTCTCTGTCAGTGACTATTGTCAGGTCCTGTGTGCTGCTGGGTGCAGATCAGGAGAGGTGTGCCAGTTCAGGTTTTATCACCTATACAATTCAGGTGTGGCAGAGGAAATATTTACTGTCTTCCCAATCCAGAATTTCTCTCAGAGTTAGTGAAGTTATTAAAAAAAAACCCGCAAAAGTGTGAACTCTGCTCTTGTTAGGCATTCTCAGCTGGGTCATGACAAAAGAGATGCTGATGGGGATGCTATGGTTCCCTTGTAAATCAGAACCTGTAAGAGAGAGAAGCTCAGTGACTCACTGGCACTTGTCACCAGGGCCAGGAGCTGCTGCTTCCTTCGGGATGTGGGTGATAAAGAGCACGGAACAACAAGGCTGCATCTTTCTGATGTGTTTCTAAATGTTTCCTGGTTTTCTTCGCTCTCTTGTTAAGGAAGTGAAGCTGCAGCTTCACCCCTGAGCAGGAGATCACTGTGAGGCACCTCCTGCTGCCCTTCTGACCCTGAGGCATTTTGGTGGGCATCAGGTTAGTGGGGTGGGAAACGATGCCAGGAGCAGCCTGGTTTAGATTATTAACACGTCTTGAACAAAAAAGGGGGGGGAGGGGGGATAAAAAAAAAAGGGAGACTCTTCCATCATTTACAGCTCCTGAAATATCACTAATTAGTGTCTGAGGAATACAGACTGCGTGGGAAGTTAGACATTCACCAGGCTGTTCATCTGGGAGCCGTCTGAGGAACAGCTCCTGCACGCTGGACATCTGCAGGATTTAAAAAAAAAAAAAAAAAAGAGAAAGGAAAAGACACAGTTCATTAACCACCAACAACATTATCCAGAAAGCAACTGGGGGAGCTGATCACTGCCACTAACTCTCACTCTGTTTACCATCAATTAATATTTAGTCTCCCAAATTTGGAGCTCTTTTGTTTGCGTGCCTCGCCTGCAATCCGGGAATTGCGGCTGGAGGTGGTTTGCATCAGAGTGCCCCAGGAGCTGTGGGCTGGCTGCTAAAGCCTTCAGGGGGCTGCTCTATTAAAGAGATAATAGTACAGATTTGAAAGCTTCAGCTGATTAATTAAATGCAAACACAAGATTGTACTTGCAGGCTCTTTCAAAGGACTCCGAGTCCTTTCCTTAAGTCGGTTCAACCTTGACCTGAGTTAGCGCTTGTATAAAAGATTAAAGGTGACCCATGAAGAGAGAAACTGGATTTGCATTGTTTTAAACTTGGGTTTGTGTGTTGTGGAGAGGAGATTTCTTTTTCCACTGTGCACACATGCCAGCTCCCTCCCTTAGGAATGTGTGGAAAATGATACTTTGTGGGTTTTGATGATGTGGGGGGCTTGGGCAGTGCGTCAAATGGAAGTGGGATGAGAGAAGCTCTCAGCCTGGGCTGTGCAGCACTTGAACAGTGCAGGAGCTTGACACAAACTGTGTTTTTGGTGATCCAAAAGGGCCAAACTATTTGGTCAGGTTTGCCATGATGTTGAAGGCAGAGCACCTCAAAAAAATGGGAATAGTCCCAAAATCATGGGCTGTCCCAGGAAACCAGCAGGGCTGGGCCTCTCAGCTTGGGAAACACATTTCCATCCTATTCATTTGTGTCCAGCTTATTCTTGGAAAATGCTTCATTAAAACTATTTCAGTCTCTTCTGGGACCAGTCAGAGCAGAGTGTTGCAGGAAATATTAATATACTTGGGGATTCTTCGGACAGAGCTTCATTTGTTTCATTTTACTGTTTAATTCTGGTTGTGTTCCTTACTTGAAAGGGCTGAGCTCCCCATTTTGCATTTGCTGAACAACATGACAGCTTGTGAAGTATGTGACAACGTAGCTTGAGCAAAATGCGGTGGACATCCTAAATTACCTCTTCAGTTATATTTCTGAAGCTTTTTGAACAACTGAGATTTGATCCCTTCTAACTTGAGTTGAACCTTATGAATTGCAGATTACTATTATTTTTTGATCAGAACAGAGAAGGTTTTCATTGTCAGGCCTCATACGTGTTATTTTAGCAGCTATTTCCTAATCTCTAGCTGTTGTAACCCCTTGGACTGTTTAATTGGGTGTTGCCAGGGAGTGCATGGAATTATAGTGTTACCAATCACTGTACTATGTTACAAAGCTGAGTTCATCAGGGTGTCCAATTTTTTCCTCACTAAGTTTGTCCCTATGGACTTCTCTTTAAATTTAACACTTGTCCTTGAGAGTGTGCATAGAACAGAAGCAATAGAAAGGACCAGATGTAGTTCTATAGAGCTTCTTTGTTCTCCCCTTCATGATAAAGCACAAAAATCCTACATAGTTTAACAAAACTCTGGTATCTGGTCCTAATTGCTGTAAGTAAAGCACGTGTGATCTAAATGTTAATCAGATTTCTGCATTTAATGAGGGAAAAAGCAGCTATTATATGAGAAATGTTCAGGAGCAGGAGCTGTTCGTGTTCCAATCAGGTGATTGTGTATTTGAATAGTATTTCCATTTAAATAGCTTTATCGCCCCGCTGATTCCTAAGCACTGAGTCAAAACAAAAACTAACAGCTAAATTGATATTATTACTAAGGAGGAATGAATAATAGGCAGTAATTCCATACCTGCTGGGAATCCTCAGTGTGCTCAAGGGCTATATAGGTGTAAGGGTCTGCACCAACTCTGTGGAGCTGTTGTACTTACAGAGGAGCATCGTGGGGATCTAATTCCACCCCACTGAGTCCGTGTTAGGATCCCGTTAAATTCTCCCTCCTGTTGATTCCTATGAAATGCTTGGTCATGCAGTGGGCTCCCTTCCCAATTCCCAGCTTTTGGAGAAGCCAAGCCCTTGAAGCAGGCAGGTTGCAATCCACAGAGGTCCTGCAGGACACACACTCATATCCCCAAATCCCGTTCGCAGCCGGAGCGTTTCCGGGACATCAGCACGGCTCTGTTGCTCTGGCCACCCATATCTCCTAATGCTCCTGAAAGGATTATTTCATAATCTTATCCTGTGAATGCAACAGCTGTAAGCCCAGATAAATTGCATTCCTCTAGGGAAAGTGAGTTGGGACTCGTTTTATGTGCATCCCAGTGGAATTGCATCATCTGTGATGTTAAATGGCATTTGGCTGGCTGGGATTGTGGTGGATTCAATGGAAGTGCCACTTTAGGGTACTGTGGCCTCTCTCTGTTTACATAAAACAGGCTGGTGCAGGCTGAAGCTGAAACCAAGCCATGAGCTCATGTTACAGGGGCACTGCCCTTCAAATAATGGCCTTTGGGAGAGTGCCATGAGGAGCACATTTTATTTTAGATCTGGCCGTTCCTTTCCAGAACGTGCAGCTGCCAGCCGGGGTTGGATACAGATCCAATTAGACCTTAGGAATGTTCAGGACCTCTGGTTCTTTCAGGCTCTGCTTCACAGCTCCCCAGATGGTAAAAGCCAGCTGAGGGTATGCCACCATCAGCATCGAGTCCTGCCTCCTGCACAGCCTGGGCCAGAGGATGTCACTCAGCAGCCTTTTCATCAGGCTCGATGCTCTGTGCTTGAACCAGAGCACTCCTTGCAGAAACACGCCCAGGCTTCTGTGAAATGATGGCAAATCCAGCCTATCAAAAATCAAAATCAGGGATAAAACCTGATTTTTGTCCCAGATGGGAGCTCCTACTGTGACATCTGATCTGGTGGGTGGTGTCCCTGCCCATGGTAGGTGGGTTGGAACTAAATTTCTGTAAGGTCCTTCCAATCCAAACCATTCTGGGATTCTGTGATCTGATCAGAAAATGTGATATTGAAAGGGGTCCGGATCAGTGAGATTCAGAGCTTGTGACCTTTGGTCCCTGTGCAGAGACCAGTCCTCACTTGCTTTTAGCTGCTGAGGTATTTCACAGGATGTCTCACCACAGCTGCTTAAGAATCTGCTCACATTTTGATACCTCTGCTTGTTAATTCTTTTTCTCTCCTGGCTCCCTCTGGACCTGCTAAGCAGAGAACTGCTGTTTGTGTGATACTTCTGTTCTTGATGTTTCTGCTCCAATCACTCTTTGCTTTCACAGAACCATGTTCTTAAAAGTTCAGCCCCCCTGTGCATACTTACAAAGTAGTTGAACACTTATACCATGTTTTAGGTAGTTAATTAATAGTGGCTAAAGAGTAGGTATTTCTTCTTCAGGCTATTTCAGCTTTTCAGCAGAAGGGTGACTATCTTTTTTTTTTTTTTCTTGTTCTTTGGTTAAAAATCATAGAAACTCCAAAGAAAAAGCATCTGTAGAACCTCAGTTGCAGGTGATGCTCCAAGAGGATGAGTCCTTTTTATGGGGGAAAGGTCTCCAAAGACATTAAATCCAGATTCAGTGTTTTTAACCACAATTCCTCCCTTTCTTCCTTGTGTGTGTAGAACTACAGTAATTGTATGGCAAATAACAAACTTCATACGAGAGTTGGTTGTTTATGAAAAAAGATTGTGTTTCAAAATGTGGTTGAAAGTGTCAAAGATGAAGAGAGCACAAGCAGGAATCAATTATAAATGCAGATATCAGTTCAATGAGAAATAAGTACAGTGATAGGCAAGTATGTATAGTGTTGAGCTATTTTCCCCACTGGATATTAGAATTTCACTTTGGGCTTGGTAGAGAGAAACATTTGGTTTAAATGCTACAACTTAACACCTGAAAATCAACTCTAATACACGACCTCTTTCAAAATGCTAAATGGAAAATATTTTCCTGACATCTATGAGAGCCATACTTTCAGCAGTAAAGACTGGAAGTGTTCACTAGGAATTAAATCAATGATAAAGTCTAGAGAACAGATCTGTTTGTGGGTTTGAGGTGTGGGATAGATGCTTTGTTATTCTTCTGTTACTAATGATGGTATTAGGAAAGGAAGAAATCGATCTGCTGGCCATACTGGGGAAGTGGAATAAAATGATGGAATGATTGGCGTAAAACTTCACAGTACAAGAACCTGCAAAGATCCTTTGCACAAGAAGCAAACAAAGTGTTTGCATGATGACACTGCAGAATTCTCCAGCTGGGGGCTTTCTGCAGCCCTAGCTCAGCTTATCCACAGGAGCACTTGAAGGTTCCCCTCCAGTGTCAGGCTTAGCAAAAAAACCCCTCCCAGATTGACTCAATAGTGCTGAATTGCAGTTAGCTTTATGTTGAAGTGACAATTTTTGCATAGTTTTAATGAGCAGCAGCCCTGGGCCAGAAAACTTCAGGCTGGGATGCTTTTTGCTTGCTGCCCTAGTTTGTTTTCATCCCTCTCACGTGAGAGCGCGATCCTGGAGCGCATTAAGCAGCGGGACTGGCATCCATCATGTGGAGTTTATCCTGTCACCTCTCCCCAGGAAGAGAAGTGTGAGCAATGGGCTGTTTTATTTTAATAGCATTTTTGTTTGGTTGGTTTTGTCGTTGTGGAAGTCTTTTCTGAGGCAGGGCGTGTTGCTTTTTGGTTTTTAACGCGTCGGTTGCTGCATCCTGAAGTTAAAGAGGGGAGAATCGAGGCTTGGATGCTGCATCTGGGGTGGGTGGGTGGGTATGAATTTTCTCCTAAGCTTTGCAGTTGATTCCACAGCCTTATGCTTGCCTTGGAGAACATCTGCCTTCTGCTTGGGTGAGCTTTAGCTCGTGGTGCAGAGAGCTCCCAAAGGATGGCCCGTGGCACATGCGGTATGCACAGTCATCCTGGGGAGCTCACAGAAAGGCTTTTTCCAGGAGGATACTGAGCCACAGATGGATTTTGGTAGGCAGCCACCAGCTCAGCATTTTGCCTTCATCCCAGACTTCAGGGCAGTCTTTTAAAAAACACCCTGGGCCAAGCTCATGGCCTGCTGTGATAGGCAGGGACAAAGCTGTCAAAAGATGACAAAACTATTAGTATCTTTGGTCTGGTCGTCATCTCACGTTAGTGTCCTAAAAGAGCACCTGGAGGGAAGCTTTTCCCACAGAAATGTGAGAGCCCATGGCCACAAGAGACCAAGTTCCTGACATTTTGTGCCAGGAACAGCCACTGACCACCGGGTGTGGGAATAGCTGATTTATTTCTCTGTGGTGGTCCATTCTCCAGAGCTTGGTCTGGATCCAGCTGCACACTCTCCATACCTCTGTTTATCTATCTAAAATTTGATTTTTATATACATATATACCACTGTTGATAGATCTTTCACTGTATAGATCTTTCTGTGCTACAGAGCCATGGTCAAAGGAAACAGCATCACAAAATATTTGAAGTGTTGTGGAGCTGAAAGGACACAATTGGAGAGATATCCAGGCACAAAACCTGAAAAGGGCAAAGGACAGAAAGAAAGGAAAGGTGGAGGAAGATCTAAGCACATCCTCTTTGGCTCATAAGAAAGCTGCCAGTGGTGGAAAGCCTTGAAAATACATAATTTCAAAGTTTATATTGCTCATCCAGAAAAATGAATGTATCTGGGTTTTATAGGATTAAGCAGTAAAGTTCATTGCAGCTGGATATGAAGTGGAGAGGAGGAATTCACATGGGGGAAAAAGAAAAGAACAGGAAATGTGAATTATTCAGCAAAACCCCCAGCTAGTTAGCATGATACTTGATCAAGAAATGACTAGACACTTTCCTCTTATTAATAAAATCACTCCATAAAGGTAAAACAAAAAGAACAAACTTTGACATGTGAAAATAAGATAAGTTTTACAAAATGTTTTCTTGCTGTTTCTAGACTGCCTTGAAGATGATAAACACAGTAATAACACCAAGATTACTGCTGGACACAAAGTGAACTCATACTCAGACACAAAAGCTCCAGCCAACCCAAAGAGCTGGGTCAGTAGAAATTAAATCAGCAGCGAGCCCCAGATAATACCTGATGGTGGGTTTGTGTCAGGATGGATGGTTTCTTTCTTGTTTCCTCATTATGACTGGTTGCAGTCACTGCAGAAATCAATAGTCTGGCCATGGCTGGGCACTGAAACAGAGAGAGGCAGAAGCACAGGGGCTTTCTTGGGGGCTTCCCAAATCCCAGCCCCAAACTTCTCAGGTGCACAGGACCTTCTGCAGGGAGTGAACACAGAACCTGTACAGCTCTCAGTGTTGTTGCTCAGGCAGGCAATTTATTTATTTGTATATTTTCATGTCAGAATCCCAAAAGCTTCATCACAGCACTGGAATTCCTTCCTGGACTTGGTTTGAAGTGTGTGCAAATCCAGCTGGGTGGAGGGGAAAGCTCCTTGGAGAATCTTCAGCCCAGAGCTTGCTGAAAAGTTCCTTCTGGTGCTGTAGTAAACAGAGAAAGAACCAGAAATTATTTCTCCTGAGGGGAAAAGGCATCTAAAAGCATTGGTCTTCTCAGAGCAGTAACTGAAATGAAATCATAAAAATTTTGCTGTGGTTTCCCAGTAAACTTCTAAAATACAAATTTGGATCTAAATGTTTTAAAAGGGTATGTCAGTAACTACATACTGGTTTTATTTTACTATTTCATTGGTCTTGTCTCTACTTGGATTTTTATTGGTTGGTTGTGAACGACAGCAAAAATGTAATATTCATTTAATATTAATAAGTAAAACCCAGTCTAAATCAGGTGACTTATTGTATATTCCTTGATCACTAGCATATGATTTAATGGATTTTTAAATTGGGTTTTAGTTCATCATTTGTGTACCTGCATATCCCTTAGTTTTATAGGCAGGGCTCACACATCCAGGTATCCTCCCTACCTGCTTGCCCAGGTTTGTCTCCCAAGACCTTGGAAAGTTTTGGGCCTCTGTTCCAACTTCTCCACATTTCAATATTCAACAACTTTTGGGGTGTGCTGGGTGTGCCTTAGGCTGAGGATAAGCAGGAGCTTCATTTGTTCCAAATGATTTTCCACTCTTTTTCCTATTGTTTATTATTTATTCTGCTATAATTTATTCACAAGATTAAGTGGGTAAACAACATCATGACTACTTCTAGCTGCACAGTCCAGTGAGCATAATGATGCCAGTTTTAAATGCTGAGCAGTGCTGATTAGAGCTATTACACAAATATTCATTTGTTTGCTTTACCTTTACCACTTTGCTCACATACTTCACAAATTAGGGTATTATCCTTTTTCCCTCCCCCCTTACTGTTTTTACCATCAAATGAAGGTAATTTACCATTTTTCCATTTGAATTGAGAAGTTAATTGAACTTAATAGCTTCAGAGAAATCAATAATTTCCTACTGTTATTGATATAATGAAGCACATGTACGAGATTATCCAGTAAAGACACAAACCACTTAAATGAAGAATTCTGCTCCAGGTTGAGCTATTTAAATTCTCTGTGTGGACAGTTAAGGGAAGATCCTGGTGTGTGGGGAAGCAACAGTAACTTCAGTACATTGAAGTTATCATAGAACCATTCAGTTTAGAAAAGTCCAGCTATAACTTATCACTGTCACATTTCCCCACTAAACCATGTCCTCAAGTGCCACTTCCACATTTTTGAGCACTTCCAGAGATGGTGACTCCACTGCTTCCCTGGACAGCCTGTTCCAATGCCTGACCACCTTTCCAGTGAATAATTTCCCCCTAATTTCCAATGTAAACCTCCCCTGGTGAGAGCTGAGGCTGTTTCCTCTCATCCTGTCACTTGTTACCTGGGAGCAGAGACAAACCCCCACTGGGCTACAGCCTCCTGTCAGGGGCTTGTGAGGAGAGAGGAGACCTTTGATAGTGACACACACCATACAGCCAGCATTTTGTGATGCTTAACATACTCTATTTTTCATGCCTGGTTTTATAAAGTAGCAAGAATCCCATATTGAAAGCTGTTTGGGGTCAGAAATCATCTCGGGAGAAGCTTCCTCAGCTTGCACAGCTCCTCCATGAAAAGGGAGAAATGGGAGCTGGATGATTTGAAATGGAAAACCTTGAGGTTTCTTCCCAAATTTAAAAATACACATTTATTTGGAAACTGCCATTAGCTCCTGTCCCGGTTCTGGAAAAGGTTGAATGGTTCCTAGGAGAGTATATAGGAAATTTCAAACAAAACACTCATAAACATTTAAATCTGGATCAAAATCATTAAATCCCTAGATGACATAGGAGACATTAATGCCCTTAATTTAGGGATCAGTGTAGTAGAAAGGGAATGGCAAATATGAAATTAATGACATTTAAATTACTGTTTCATTAGAACACAATTTTGTCACAGTATTTTACTGAATTTAGGATACCCAGAGATCAATAGCAATTCCCTTTATTTAAGGCTCTGGTGACGTTTACTGTGTAATTTTATTTTTCTTTTGAAAGAAGTCGCTATTTGTGAAAATGTTTTTTGTGAAATATTACTGGAATTAAATGCATTTTTAATTGCACTCTACTGTAGTATTAGTTTGGCACTTGAAACTTCTGCATTAATTTGTGTGATGAATGGATGTGGAGAATACAGGATGGACAGTTTCTGCTAGATTTGCAGAATGGAAGAGTGAGACTGAAGTCAGCTCAACACTGTGTTAGTCGATGAAGAGGGCACATAATGGGCTGCTTTACCTCAAAAAAATAAGGAAATAATTCAAAAATAAGTGCTAAGTGATAAAAACGAGAAATTTTTTAAATTCTCCTCCCTGAAGATTTTGGTCAGTGCCTTGGTGGTGCTTTGTGAGCACCACGGAGTCCACGTTACCTTCACTCCATGAGCCAAAACTGCTCTCCCATGGGCTCTGGAATCCCCCACCAGTGGGATGAGAGATGCTGCATCCCAACATATTTACATCTAGACTGCACTGGAAAATAATCTCCGTGAAATAATCCAATTAACTCCCTCAGAGGCACTAAGGGAGGATGGCTGAGTGGAAACACTTCCGTTTAGGAGGCCTTGGCTTTTGTTGCAAATTCTTGGAAGATTCCAAGCAGAATGAGTGACTTTATGGAAGCTGCCAGTCCACAAAGCTGCATTTACAGGAGGAGATGTTGAAATGAGCTGCTGAGAGTGGGCAGTAATTTCCTGAAGGCTGTGTGCTCCACCTTTGGATGTGGTAAAGAGGACAAAACATCCTGGGAGTGTTTTCTCAGATTACAGCTGAGGTGCTGCTTGTCCAGTCCTGCCCACAACATTTCAGGTTGACGCTTACTGGCATGAAAAAAAAACCTAACAAAGGCTGGTTGGAACAAACCCCTTCTTTTTAGCACTATAAAAATTGTGGCTATTACCTTCCCAGCATCCTCTCAGCTAATGGCCTGAAACAGGACCAATATTTGATTTCTACTTGCTGTATTTACTTTATAAATAGATACTTTATGGGTTTCATTCTTTACTGAGATTGAATTAGTGGGTTAAATAGACAGAAATATTTCTTACGGTGGCATACTGATCTCTTAGCATCTTGCACTGACCTGATAACAGGCTAGCAGGAGCGTAAAGTTAATTATTTTTTAAGCTAGAGACTGACAATGGAGAACACTGAATATTTCTGAAACCGAGATCTTCTTTTCTGTCATTAAAAAGCCGGGGAAATCTGAAAGGAGTGTGAGTTCAAGGCACATATCAGTGCGATTATTGAAGGGTTTTCAGAGAGTGGCTTATCACCTCCCCGGCTTATTTACCTGATAAACCAGAGCCTTATGCTTCAAAAGCCCCAGCTGCTCAATCCCAGCGTGGTAGCCACCTCTCAGTGAGGATGAGCCCACTCTGCTGGTGCTGGCAAGCAGGACCTCACCGAGGCTTTTGCTGCAATCTGCACTTCAAAACACCCCTGCAAATTCTCAGTTTCATTAAAAGCGGGATCTGCTTGGTGTGCAGGGGGGCTTTGCCTCCCTAGTTCTGCCCTTTGAATTTGATTTCTTTGTGAGTGAAGGTGATGGAGAAGCTGAAAGGTGAGGGTCTGTGGTTTTGGGAGTGTTGGAGAGGATGCACAACCCACCCCTGCGAGCTGCTGAGCCCAGGCGTGATCTCTGCCAGCCACTGGGACGTGAGATTAAGATCTAATTTCAGATGGCCTTTACCAACCCCGGCGTGAGCAGCAGGAACTTGCAAAAGCAATAAACAGCCTTTGCATTGGTATTTGCACCCAAAAGCTGCTGCTGTCCCTGGGGAGGTTCTGTGAGGGGCTCCTACATCCCTGAGCATCCTTTGCCACCTCTCCCTGGCTCGCCCTGCCTGTCACAGCCCCCTGCTCCAATCTGCACATTAATCTTCATTCTAAACCATCCTGCAGACGCTGCATGCAAATGCACTGAGTGATTCAAATTGGTTTTCTCTGTTTGTAAATGTAGTGTTCTGTGACTGCTCAGGGGCACTTGGAACATATGCTCCTTGATATCTGACATTTTTCAGAATTCCAAGCAAGGGAGGCTGTTTGCAGCGTGGGCTCGTGTGGCCTGTCGTGCTGCTGGTCCTGTGTGAGAGCAGCTTCACTTTCCTGAGGGGAAGGGTTTCTTTTGGGATGGGGGACAAGCAGCAGAATGCAGAGTGTCTGTGAGTTAAGCAGCACAGCCCTACCCTATTCCCAAAAACTCAGTTACAGCAGTCTCTTATTCAGGAGGTTTGTGTGAAAGTTGCATTACTTACCTCCGTGCATTAAATTGTCTCTGCAGAGCCTGGTGATCCAGAGGGGAAGAGTCTGGATGCTGCTCTCAGCCTCAGGCTGGGGCCAAGAGCCCTGGGGAAGGGACTGGGGAGCAGGAAGGGCACAGGAGAGCCTTTTGCTGGCCCTTTCCACACCAAGGCCCACGTTTTCCTGATCTCCATGTGCTCGTTACTGCTCGTGGTGAGACTTCTCAGTCTGTCCTTGTGCAGTGACACCTGAGGGCCACTCAGTCTGTCCTTGTGCAGTGACACCCGAGGGCCACTCAGTGCCTCAGGTCACTGCTCTGCAAGCAGGACAGGCAGAAATAGCTGAAACTCCTGCTGCTCTCACCTGAGTGTCCTGCCTGTCAGCTCTCAGCTGAGGCATCCCTGGAACGCCTGCAAGGCTGATGCTGAGCACGGTGGTGTTTTCACATCAGCCCTAATGGCCCCAGCTGCACGCTGAGAGAGAGGAGGGGAGTGGGTGATGTGCTGTTTGGCCACTTCACTGCAGGGATGCTCCACCATCCAGCTTGACTCACCTTGGCTGCAAGGCAGCACTGCTTGGTTTCTCTGGGCGAGGCAGCTGAGGGTGCTGGAGGGAGGCTGCACCTCCTGTTGGGTTCCCAGGTGCAGCCCCAGGTGGGCTGTGGGGTTTGCAGGCAGCAGCCCAGCTTTCATGGCCAGGGGCTGGACTGCTGCTCCCCAGGCTCCAGGGACTCCTGGGGCTCCAGAGACACAGAGCTCTGTTCCTGGAGTGCCTGGCTGCACCACAGGGCTTCAGGCTCACATCTCAGCACTAATTCCTTCCACGGAAAGGGAATAAGCATTCCAGCAGTTGGCTGGGATAATTAAAATTCATGTTATCCTCCGCCAAGCTCAGACAACTCTCTGTTGTCAGCACCTCCAGAGGTCCTGGTTTAGCTCCTTCTGCTTCGTTTAATGATGTAACAGTGAGAAGGAGAGATATTCCTTTTATTGTTGATGTGTAAGGTTCAGAATTAAACGTCTCTGCTGGTTGCTGGGTACTTTCTGCTACTGCCAACCCCGTGAACTCTTTAAATGTATGCTAATGAGCCTGAGTTGCTCCCATCCCTTCTGTATAATCCATGAAGAGAGAAAAGTCAATCTTAGTCGTGCTTCCTAATGGCCTCTATACATTGTAGTTAGCACAAAACCACTGTGAAGTGATGGAGATCTAGAGTTAAATGCATGAATTAAGCAGAACCCCTCTGACCACACTCCATTAGAAGAGAAACTGTCTCTAGGGAGACAAAACAAGATTTCTCTTTATATATACATTGTAAGAGTCACCCACTGATCCTCCAGGCTTTTTGAAACATTACTGGCACCCTAGTGATGTGGACAGAATATAATTTATCAATATTGCTACAACTTCCCACCTAAGATGTTGCTGGAATACTGATGTCCTGCAGCATAATGAGGTTTTGAGGGAGTGTGAATGTTATCCATAGCATTGCTTTCTCTCCTGCACCTGACTCCTCAGCCCTGATGGAAGTGTGAAAGGAATTCTGTGTATTTTAACAGTCTGTTATTCCTTTTTTATTTGTAACATTACTTTTAAACACCTGCATGCAGTTTTTCTGGCTTGGCCAGCAGCTGTTTGTGTGTGATTTGCTCAGAAAATAGAGGAGGAAGTTTAGGCAGCTATCCTGTGAGGGATTAATGCAAAGGAATAACAGGTTTAAAACCTGGTGCAATGGCATTGGGCTGGTGGGGCTCAGCCATTGGACATGAAACTCTGCCACAGCTCTTTCAAGGAGAATCTTTTCATCTGGAGCAGCAAGGAATAAGCAGCCCCTGCACAGACTGTCCCCACTGCAGCACTGTGAAGCTGTTCCTGGCGAGGTTATGATTGATTACAGCAGCTTATACAGTCAATGGGTAAAAATAAGAGACTGAGAGACCTCGTTTCCTGCTTCACGATCCTGCAGCTCCATGCTAAACTCTCTGCTGGGATCAGCTCCTCACCTGAGGTGTTCAGTGAGTGCATGGGCTTCTCTGCTGCCTTGGACACAACCATCTGATCTCAGCTTTTAAAGCTGTTAACAATTTATTTCTCATTGTGTGTATTTCTGTGGACAAACAGATGCCAGGTAAGAACCTGGAATTACTACTGGCATGCAGAAATTGTGTGCTCTGGAATGGGCTTGTAGAAATCTTAGGAGTTATTTGGATGACGTCTTCTTGGCATCCCTCCCTTGCAGGAGCTTTCAAGAAAGGGTCTGCTGTCACCTGTGCTGTTTAGTAGGGTTTGGTACCAGTACCAAAAACGAATGGCTACTCTGGAATGAAAAACTTCAAAGAATAAAAGTACAGAGAGGGTGACAGCAGAGAATATTTGCTTTTTCCAAGAAATGCATCTGTGCAAGTTCTGTCACAATGATTTGGGCCGACACATTTCTCACTGACACTCTTTCAGTTCCCCAGGAGTGTTCTCAGAGGGGCCTCCCATCTCCCATGGGACTTGTTAGGACATTTCTGCCCTTCTAGTGAAGAAATATAAAAGAAATCTCTTAATCTATAGTGAGAATCCCACTAGACATTGTTTGTCTTCTCTGTTCCTAAGGATGAGAACATTTCTGCAGAACCATTACCCCAGGAGGGACCTCTGAAGATCCCCACAGCTCGAACTTGAAGATGGTCACAGAGGAAGGATTTTTGTGGCACCTCACTTTGGCTGCTCTCTCACTGTCAGGCAGTGAATGTGTTTGTTCTGTACAGCCACAGGCTTTGCTTTAGCTCTGTAACATTGCCACATTTCTGGGTTTCGCTCTGATATTTATCCTTGGTGCCCTGCTCTCCCCCGTGGTGTTTTGGTTTGATGCAAGTTCTTAATGGGAAGGCAATTGCTCAGGGAAATGTGGTGCCTGTCAGCTGTCTGGTCACAGCTCCCCATCCATGGAATTAAACAGAGGCTGTATCAGTGTAAAGGCTCCACGAAGAAGATTTGCTTCATAAAATTCATCTTGCATATCATGCCTCTCTTTGTGTGGAGTGTTCAGAAGCTCACTGCTCTGTTCCCATAATCTACTAAATAATAACAGTTAGCACTTACATCTGCAAATCAATGCTCAGGCTCTCGCTCCCAACTGTAATGGAAGTTTGTTGTTGTGTGAAACAGTAACTTTCATGTCTATGACCGATTGTTGCCTTCTGTATTTCTGTCAAATTCGACCACAGTCACCTCCTGAAGCTTTAACAAAAGGCAGAAAATCCCCCGGTGCTTCTGGCAATTACACATTAGTCTTTGTGGAGGCAGAAGATTACTTGCTGATTCCTGTTTGCTGATTCCATTATGTATGTATGCTCTAGTACATAATGGCTTGTTAATCCCTTAAAACAGCATGGCTAGGAATATTCCTTCAAAACTGTGTTTTGGTTCAATTAAAAAAACCCCCAGCAAACCAACCATCAAAAATGATGAATTCCATAGAGTCTCTTATAACCACTGGGGTTTTGAAGATGATCTCTATCAGGGAACTTATCATTATGGGAGCTGGACTGTGTGTGATGTGGTGAACTGTTTCCTTTTGAAGATATTAATTTTCCTGCCACTGATTTGACGCAATGTGCTCGCAGTCAAGCCAGGCAAGAGTAATACAGCTGATGAAGACAGCTAGGTGTGTTATTGTGCTCTAAAATAGTTCTGTTAGGATCCAGTCTCTTTCCCGAGATGAATTCCTGTTTTCTCTTGGCAGCGTTTGAGATCACTCAGCTGCAAGGCTCATCCAGAGCCCTGTCCCCGTGGGAGAGCTGTGGGATGGTTTGGCCTTATTAAAGTCAGGTTTTACACCCTCTGAGGGGATACCTGAGCCTTTCTTGCAAAAAATGCAGTGCTGGATGATGCCATGCTCTGTGAAATGGGATTAGGATCTGGAAAACAGAATGGCATAAAGCATTTGGCCCTTCAGTGCTTCGGTGCAAACCTCACCCTGCTGAGCTGCTGTTCCACCCTGCACTGCTCTGTGCAGCTCACAGGCCCACGCTTTGGAGTTACCTCTTGGAAAAATGGGCTCAACAGTCACTGAGAAGCCCTGCAAGTTCCCTTGAACCCCTTTTGTGTTCCTTGTACCCAGGCTTGTCCCACGTGGCGATGGCAGTGAGAGGTCACAGCCTTGCTGCTGCCACTGTGGGCGGGAAGGGAGGATGGGGCATCAGAACATCCCTCTGCAATTCCCTCCCTGCTGCAGGGGTGTTGTCCCTAAAAGCTTTAATAGACAGTCCTGTCCCTACAGAGCTCATGATCCAATAGAAAAGATGGAGACTGTGAGGGAGAGTGTAATAATATCCATCTTTGCACATGGGGAAAAGAGGTGCAAAGAGATTGAGCACAAGGTCAGAGAGGAAGTCCTGTGACAGGACCAGGAATTGAATTCCCTCCTGCGGGGTCTTTGTCCAGTGCTTTAATCACAAAACCCACCTTCACCTTTGTGCTTTTCTGTTATTTAATCAGCTGAGGAAAAGAAAAATGCAAATTGATTTAATTAAAGGAGAGAGCGAATTTCTAATTTCAGGCTGGATCATTCTGTGGTTATGGAAAGAGTAAGCATCTGTAATTTTTCTTTCTCAACAGATGTATTTTCATTTACACAGCTGTGCAAAAATTATATTTATATATTTTGTGACATCTGATTTTAGCCTAGGAGCAGATCTGATGTCGGGTTACCAAGAGGTGTCATTTTCTGGCTTGCGGAATAATCCTCCTTCTGGCAAAAAATTGGTTCTGTTTCTTCCCACAGACATGGTTTCTTCCTTTTAAGTGTCTCTCAGAATTATTTTATACTCAATGAAGCAAATCCTCCAAAGGCTTCATTATTCTGATGGTAGCATCATCTGATTGAATATTTCAATCATAATGTCCTTTGGAGAATTTTAGCAGTTTCCACTCGGGATGTCGGAGGCTTGGATTTGTGTGTGTTCCTGAGGTTTTGAGGAACTGGTGTAGGAAACTGAGATCATTTCAGATGCACAGAGTTCATTGGGGAGGTAGATGGTAATGTCTGGCTGTTGACTGGAATACAGTAAATCCAAAAAACCACAAAAGCATCTTTTCTGAGCCCTGGTCAGCACAGCATTTAAGCACATGCCTAATTTTAAGCATGTGAGTGTTGTCCACGTGTGTTCCTGCCATGCATTACCAGTAAATCCAAAGGGCAGTAAAGTGTCACTTACCAGATCCAGCTGCTGGGGACGTCATGAGGACAGCCCAAAATTCCCAATGCCAGGAATATTTTGTATCGTTTGCAGCGTGTGCTGCTGAGATTCTCCCCGTGAGTGATGTCCTGTGATCCCCTCCTCTTAGCTCAGTTTCCTTCCCATCACATCCCCACCTTGCTGCGAACCCTTGATTCTTTTTGCTTGTTCATTGAAAAAAAAAAAAAAAAAAAAAAAAAGTATTGTTAAATGACTCCAGAAAGAAATCCAGGTTTGTTTTGTTGAGGAGTTCGGACAGGGACAGTGGTTTCAGGGCTTTCTGAAGGGCTGTGACAGCCCTTTGTACCCCATTGCCACCTTCCCCTCCCCTCTCATCCCCGGGACAACGGATGAAAGATTCTGGCACCCACCTTGGAAGGAGGAGCTCCTTGGGCTGACGTTGTCACCTGTGAATTGCTGAGGAATCCTCGGTGAGGGTGTTCTGCTTCTTTCAGCCTCACATTAGGTTTTATGAACTTTAATGAACAGTAAGTAATAAATTTGCTGAAGAAATTGGGTTAGCCTGTGATTAACATTCAGAGTGATGCAGATGAGTGTACCAATGATGGGAACATGTGCTCACATCAGGATGAAATGCAGATGAGAGGCCCTGGAGCAAGCCCAAGGATGTGGGCCAGCACAGTTTCATCTCTGTCAGCTTTAATCTGTTCTCGAGTGCCACTGCTACCGGCCTGCAGGAGGAACCTCAAACCAGACCTCAACACAACTTTGGTTTTCTGTTAGGGGCTATGAAAACATTGCTTTACAACAGAGCTCCATATGGAAAATCCCCAGTCCCTGTCTCTAAAAAACCAATATTGCTAGCAGTGGGGAAGGGGTTGGGGGGGAAATGGTTGGAAGGTGCCTCTTGGTTTGGTTTTTACAATGCACTGCTCTACTGAGCAGTCGTTTCAGTCAATTGAAACCCAGCTGAGCCCATCGTCTTGTGATGGTGTCGTCGTGTGGAACACAGAGAAAAATCCCCCCCGCCTCCCTTTTAAATGAAGTGCAAAGTAATGCTGGGAAGGGAAGGGAAAGAATAAATCAATTTTAAGTGGTAATCTATGAAGTTGGACAGAAAACGATGAGAAATGAAGCAACTGGTCATAGGAAATTGACCTTGAAAATGGTGTTTATCTGGCGGCCGCAGTGGCAGAGCCCCGCTGCTGCTGCTGCTGTGGGCCGGTGCCTGGGAGGGAATTTAAATCAGAGTTTCTTTGCTTTGAATCTCAGTTGGGTTTTGGGGAGGTTTCTTTCAGGACTGTGCTTTCTGACAGCTGTGCCAGTGGTGCAGCTCGGCAGCATCTGCCAGGCAGGATTTGTTCCTTTGTGGCAGCCTCGTATTTTGCTCTGTCGCTTGAAAGGCTGCACCAGTTTGGCAGTGGTATAGGGGAAGGGTCAGGAGAATCACCATGGTTGTGTAACAGATACATATGTTAGGGACAGAGATGGTATTTTTACCTGGCTTTTAATTTCCATACAAATAAACTCATTAAAGCGAGCAAAAGGACAAATGAGTAATACATGTCACCTCTGCTATTTTAAGCTGTAACACCTACTTACACCAGAAGGATGGCTATTGCAGTATTACACACATCTCATTTACAGTGAAGGGACAGCAGGGTGTGGGAGGTGGAATATATTGAGTTTTCACTGAAACTCTAGCAGAAAACAATTGACAGAGTATTTCCATGATCTTTGTCTTCTAGGGCAGGTGGTCAGGTCAGATTAACTAAATGCTTTTGGACAATGTTTTTCTGCCTTTTTTTTGTGTACATCAGCTGTGTCCATCAGTGATCTTTATGCAACTCATTGAGGTGGGACAGCTGCTGCTCTCAGCACCTGCTTACTGGGTGTCTCAGGAATTCCCCACTAAAACATGAGGGTACAAGCAGCCAAGTGCTGGACCCTGGAGAATTTACGGCGGCCAGAAAAAATAACCTGATATTCACCTATAAACTTTACTGAGAGATCAGAAATCCTTGTGTCAGTTCTGATGTGAAGCACACAAGTGGGCTCTCTGGTTTGCTCACCTGGCTCATGTAATCACTGGCCTCCTTTGTTCAGATTCTTTCTCAGCAGGAGACTGAGAGCAAACACAGGCAGGACATTTGTGGGGCTGCCCAGGGGTCAGAGAGACCCGGACAAAACCCTGAAGTGCCCTGTACTGTGTCTGGTCTAGCTTTGCCTTACACCTGAGCTGCTCAGGAGCCCGAGGCTTTGCTCATATTGCCCATTCAATGAGGTGCTCCAGGCAATTCCTGCTCCTGTGGGCATCCAGCTTAGCTCTGGGCACCAAAGGCTTGTGTTCCTGGATGGGACCTTGTTGGAGATGCTCCAGCTCCTTTCCCTTGCCTGGAAGCATTTCCTGATCCATTCAGTCTGGGAGAGGGTGTGGGATGAGCATTGGGAAAACTTGGAATGATGAGGTGCCAGGGATCTCGGGTTGGTGGTGTTATCCCAGTGCTTTGTTCTGATGGGAAGCTAACAAATAACAAATCTGAGCAATGTCTCCAGACTCTGTGAAAATCAAGGATTTCGAGGCAAGCCTTCTCCAGATATTTAAAATTCAGCAAGCTTTTTTTGTCCTGGGTCTTGAGATGTTAATAACTTTGACTAATTGTCAACACCACCAATTACTATGACTGATACCTTATCATTTCCCACAATGAGCAATGCTAATTAAAATTGATTGTGCTGCTGTTCTGGCACAGCAGCAAGTTTCCTTTTCATTTTTTGTTTAAACATGAGCTTATTGTGCCTATTTGGTGAATTAAATAAGGAAAGCTCATTATTCTGATGTTTATTTTTGAGCAGGGGTTTTAAGCCACATTGGAAGCCTGTTACAAATGTCAAAGAAATAGAAGAGCTTGAATAAATTGTATTTTTTGGAGTACCAAAACATGCACCTAATAACAATATTTAGCACTTTTATACCATAGTGCTTTTTACATGATCACATTTCTGCACAAATGTAACCACTTCTATTATCTCTGTAAGGTGGGCAAACACTGTTATTGCTGTTTCACAGACACTGCAGCAGATATGCCAGAGCTTTGATTCCCTAATAGCAGAGCACTTCAAGCTATTCACTTCAATTAGGTTACAGATCCCTGTCTTACAGCACTCAGAGCTGCCTAAGTTACAATTTGCAAGACTGGCTTTGCTTGAATTTTATCCAAACTCGGCCTTTTATTTCTCACTACTTTTTTTAAAAGCATGGTTATTCATTCCTCCCAAAGGTAGGATCAGGAATCCCTTGCTGCTTGTCTGCCTGGTGCTGTAAATGTTGATTGTGCCTGTGCAGAGCCATGCAGGAGGGATGGGGCTGTGCAGCCTTGTGTCCTTCTGTTTGGGGTCTTTGCTTCATCATCTGAATCTCCTCGTGTCAGGAGGGGCTGTTCTTTATTGGGTGGAAGCTGCTTGCAGGGAGGAGAGATGGCTGAACAACAGCATGGAACTCTGAAACTCCTGTTATCTATTCCCTGTTGTACTCTGAATTTCACTGTGGCTTTGTGTGAACTTTTCCATGGGGAGTATTTATGGGATATGTTATCACTGGAAGATGTACCTGGGTTTTTTAACTATTCTGCTGGTATCTTCTCCTTAAGTGGCCAATTGCAGTTAATAGCACAAGTCTGTGACCTTATCCCGCTGGAGATTGATTTAATCTGAACAATTTATTCTTTCTATGATCAATATGAAATGAGTTAATATGTAATGGATATAAATGCATGGATTTGCCTGAGATATTCCTTACTTCCTCCTACTTAGTCCATAAAATGAGTCGACGACATCATGGTTGTTATTAAAAAAAAAAAAAGTCTTTTAAAGGGTTCTACATGTTGCATTTTTTTCATAAACAACATCACCCTTAAGCTTTGACAGAAAGGGAACCTGTGTTTGCCTGCCTGGTGCCTTGTGTGAGCAGTTATAAAGGAGTGTGTCATTCAAGAAATATTTCATATTTATCGGGAAAAACCCGAAAAGTCTGGCACTTGAAAGCAAGATTAAAATATTTATATTTCAGAAACACCACCAGCAAAAATCATATCTGAAAAGTAAATACTTCAGTTCTGAACACTAATTCTTGATTATTTACAGCTACATGACTTTCCCTTGAGCACTGATTTCTTCTGATCCTGATAGGAGTGAGGAGCAACCTTGGAAATCTGTCGAGCTGCTTGTGCCGTGGTGCCAGGACGGAGCCCAGTGCTCCTTGCTGGGAACAGGGGGACCTGGCCAGCAAGGTCCCTCCCAGTGCTCTCCTGAGCAAGGGACCCAGGTCAATTTGTTTGTGTGGGGAGAACGCTGGAGAAGTGAGAATTGTCACTCATGGAGCTGTGGGAGGGTGGGCTCTGCTTGGTGACACCAAGGGCACCATTAGCAGGGGAAGCTGTGAAGTGCCACAGTGCCAAGAGTGTCTCCCTGCAGCACAGCAGACCAGCTCCTCCTCTCATCTCTGCTGATGTCTCTCCGTGGACCAGGCTGAAGTTGCTCCTGGTTTGTTGCTGTGCAAAATCAGAGAGGAATCATGGCTGGCTGACTCCCTTGGTGTAACCAGCTGTATGTGGAGGCAGAAGTATTTTTGCTTTCTTCTCTAATTTCAAATGTCCCCTGGAGTTTCGTTGTGAGAAGTCAGTTATGAAAATTGAGAGTGTGAGGGGGGGAATATGTCATTTGGGTTGTGATTTGCTGTTAATTAAAGTTTAGTGTGACACATCCTTTATGTCTGGGGATTCCTGAGTCTCATCTCAGTGGCCTGGGTAGAACGGAGGAGCATCTCCATCGAGATCAATGCTCATTATTATTTTCCTCATTATCATCATGATCCTCATCAGTATTTGTTCTACAACACTGGCTGTGGAACAGAAGCACAGGCAGAGATGACCTTCACTCCTGTTCAAAACCTTTCATTTTTAACAGAAAAGAGACTCAGGGGCTGGGGAGGGGAGAGTGACAGTGAACTGACAGAGAATTAGATCCAGCTACTCAGAAGTCAAAATCAGCCACCTCAAGCACAGCAAGCATTTGATGGTCTGACAACCTTGTTTTACTGGCTGACCTCTTGTAAAACCTGCAAAGAGGACCACAGGAAAAGATGTATCCCTTCAAGTTAGGGACTTGAACCTTTCTGCTTAAAATCAGTTCTTTTGGAAGGTTTGGGACAGAAAAGACTCTTGGCAGCCTGACAGCTCATTGCTTGTGGTTTGAGATGGAGGAGGAGGTGTGTGATTTCTGTGAGTCATCTTCTGACAACCAGCTACAACCAGCTGATAATCTTGAACCATCCCCCCAATGCTGGTGGTTTTCCTTTTTGCTGATGGAAAGTCATCTGGGGCTCAGCAAGTAGATGGTGTTTGTTAAGGCTCTCACATGGAAATGGTGGGACACAATCAGACTGGACTTGGGAAAATTATTTTGATTTACTTCCACTTAAAACCAGAGTAGGATGGTGAGAAACAAAGATAAAAACTAATACCCTGCCTTCCACT
Organism: Cettia cetti; assembly: GCA_013401135.1. NCBI lineage: Eukaryota > Metazoa > Chordata > Aves > Passeriformes > Sylviidae > Cettia > Cettia cetti. The sequence goes on along the minus strand of VZUI01088993.1, from coordinate 165,114 downwards.
TCTTCTTGGTCCCAAGTCCAGTTTTTCATGCCCAACTCTTGACCTCCTCCCTGCCCAGCAATGCAGGATGTTTGGGAATGGGGGACTGTGGTCAGGCCATAACAGATGGGCTCTCCATGGGAGTCATGTTAGATATTTTGGTTGATTTTTTTTTTTTCTAAATGCTTATGTAAGGGTTTTGCTATTTTTCAAAATATCCAAGTACAGATAGATTTGTTTCATAAAAGAGAGAACAGTGCCAATTTATTACAAAAAACAAACAGCACACTTTTGTTTTCTGAAGAAAAGAAGGTTGTATGGCAAGACACAGAATTAATCCATCACTAAAAAAATCCAAATTTCTTCCTCCCCTTCCTCTCTAAGTGTTGAGGATCTGTTTAGCTTCAATCCAGAGGGGGTGACCATGGGCTGTGGCTCTGCTTTCCTGGAAATCACCTGTGACCAGAGAACTGCAGTGAGGTTTGACCTCTCCTGGTCCTGAACCAAAGGGTGTCTGTCCCCTTTGGCTGAGGTCTCTGCTGGTCTTTGCAGCCAGCCACAGACCTAAAGCTTTTTATGCCTCTAAATGACTGGGGAGAGGCTGCACAAAATTCTTCCCTCCTGGGAAAAGCCCCTTTTGCCATGATGGGTGTTTTAGCATTATGGATTTTCCAAATGGATTTTGTTGAAAGCCAGCAGGATTGCCAAGGTGCATCTGGGTGTGCTGAGCAGCTGCTGGCACCCAGAGCTGGGTCTTGGGGTGGCTGTGGGGTTGGTGGAGGGTGATTTGCCCCATTTACACAGCACCATTGCTCCAGCATTTGCAGCAGACAGACACTCACTGGAACTGATCAGGAACAGCCTCTGCTGGCCAGAATTATGGGAAAGCTGTGTTTGGTGCATGATAAATAGCAGGATGTTACATATTTTTCATTATTAGCTCTGCATCCATACAATTAGTGGTAGAAAAGAAAATAATATTTATTTATCTGTGAAGTCTAATGATAAAATAATAGCCAAGGAAAGTATTGATCCCTCCCTTGACCACTCTCTCCAGTGGAAGGTGTCCCTGCCTGTGGCAGAGGGGGTTGGAACTGAATGATTTTTGAGGTCCCTTTCAACCTAAACCATTCTGTGATCCTATGATAAAATAGGAATTTTCATTTTTCCATCAGTTTGCATGTACCAGAGCTCGCAGTACCTCTTGGATGAACTCCACCATCCTATTCCCTTCCCTTCCTTCCACCAAAACTCACTTCTTTTTCCCCTTCCCGTGGGTGATGAGGAATGTGTGTCCTCAGTGGATAGAAAGGACAAGATGCCTTCTGGTGACACCAGGAAGAAAATGATCCAGGAAGTTACAGACACTAAGCCTTTCATTTGTACATCGTAAACTGGTTCAAATGATAAGGAAAAAAAAAAAAAAAAGAAAACATTTGGGAGATGCTGATAAAATCAGGCTTATCCAGTAGAAAGGTAGTGTAGGATATGGCTGGAAGTGATAGGGAAAGCCTAGGCTTGATGACCCAGCAGGTCACTTACAGTCTTACTCTCTTAATCTCTTAGAAGTCTTTGAACTCGTCAATACTAAAGGAGGAGAGAGGAACTGGCTTATCTCATTTATTTACGATGCTGGAAGGTCTTTGCAAGGCCCCTTGTAGAAAACAGTCAGAAAGACAAGATGGGTGGGTGAAAGGGAAAAGTAGAATCAGGAATCAAAACCTGAAGCAAAGATTAGGAATTACTGGGGAATTTTCACCATTGCAGAAGGTTAAACCAGGGGTTCCTTGTGTGTTCTTAAGTCCCATGTCAGGTCTTTGATTTGGGATGGAGAAGAGAAGGAAGGATAGCCAGGTCTGGGGTAGCAAAAAGCCACTGAGGTCAGTCAGGTCCAGGGAAGGCAGTGTGGGAGGACAGAACAACCTAAACAGTAAATATGTGACATAACCTCCAAAAAATGTTCTGTGGCCAAACCAGAAGCAAAAGTCTTTGGTTCTCAGCCCATGTAAGAGGAGACCTTGTGGGGCTGCTAATGGGGAGGAGATGCTTTTCCCCTGATCCCCTCCCCAGCAGGGGTGCAGTGCAGGACCAGCTGTGCTTTTTCAGGAGCACAGAAGGGTTAGACAAACACACAGTGTTATCCAAAAGGCCAGCAGTGGTACTCAGCATCAGAGAAGTCTCATTATTGAAGGAGCCCAAATTAAGAGGCTTCATGTAGCACTACTGGGATTTAAGTTAATTTTTTTCCTTCCATTTAAACACTGCATTTGTTTCTTTTCAAGAGTCGTGTCTGTCTCTCTGTCCTAAACAGAAATATTGAGTAAGGGTTAAACAAACATAATTTGTTTGCATTCCCTGCTGCTCTGTTACAGCTGAGTGTGTTCCCTGCACCACTGATTTTAAAGGGAGCCCCACCTCTGAACTGATGGAGCCTCCTGTCTCCCTTCCATTCCTTCCCATCCCTCTGCCTTTCCCCACCACTTTTTAAGCTGGAGAAGAAGCACTGGATGTCCCTTTGAAATCCAGGGGCTGAAGTCCTGGATGCTGCTAATGAGCCTTTTAAGAAACTGAAACATTGCATTGTTATGATTTGGGAAACAAAAGCTGAATTAGAACTGTAACACTTAACTATGGCATCCCACTTTATTTTCCTCTAATGCAAGCTAAGCTGCCTTACAGCAATCTTTTAAATGTAATGATTGAGACTATTATAGGAAATACTATACAAAGCAACATTTTTTTTTTTTTTGCAGCCTAAATAATAAGTAGGGCAAGGTTTTAAATGAGGCTAGAGTAATGAATGCTGTACAATAATTTTGATGATAAATTTCCCCGGAGGATAAAGTGGAAGAACAGAAGCGGGCTGTATTTAATCATGCAAAGTTAAAGGAATGCAGACCAACAAATATTTATAGAAATGTACGGATTTCCTAGCCTTTCCTGAGATGTTCTTGCCCCTTTTCACCTGGGAGACCTCGCAGAAGTTCAGGTCTTTCAGCGGGTAATAATTAGGAGGAGGAATTGATCACATAGGGTCAAGTGTTTCTTTGATGTAGAGCACAGAAATTCCTGCTTCCTTGCAGGCTGGAGGACTCAAACAATGAGACATTTGTTTTTCACGGCTCTTTCATTCATCAGCGTGTCGGAAAAGCTTGCTTTGAGCGGATACCCAGCATGGGATGCCACATTCTGCAGCTGCTCCTCACCTGCTCCTGACCCAAGGAGCCGCGTCCCCACCGGAGCAGGGCACTGTGAGATCCCCTCCCAAAGCAGCAGCGCTGCCTTTGTGCAAGCACGGTCGGAAGGGCTGTGAGCTGCACTGCAGAGATGAAACCTGGGCTTCCATGGGCTCAGCAAGCTCAAAATCTCTGTCCCCTGCCCCATCACCAGGCACAGATGTGCCCTTCCCATGCCTGCACCAAGGGCCATCCATCCTCCTCAGAGCTGCTGCTCCTCAGCTCTGCCTCCCTCTGTCTTTGAGGACAAAACCACAACTTCAAAAGCTAAGGGACAGTAAAAAAGTCTTCAACTTCAAAAGCTAAGGGACAGTAAAAAAGTCTTCAAAAGCTAAGGGACAGTAAAAAAGTCGCTGCTGACACCTGGCTTGGCACTTTCCTGGTTGTGCATGGATGCACTTGTGGAAGGGTTAGACAAACACTCCATAAAGCATAAGGTTGGGCTGCTTTGTGCTTTAAAAAACCCCAACTGTTAAAGTAGGGTGTTTCAGTGGAACTTCAGCTCAACCTCTAACAGCATCCACTCAGCAGAGGCAAAAACCTGAGGATTTCTGTTCTGCTGATCAATACTTACAGCATATATTGATTTCCAATTTAGGTGTTAACTTTTTAGCTCTTAGAAGTGCTCTTGATATCAATTTTCACCTTGCCTGGTGTTCATTGCATGCTGAACGTTGTGGCAGTGAGTGAGCTCGGAGCCCATCTGGAGGGACGATTAATTCCAGCCACTTCAAGATTGCAGCGTGCAAAGATTTACTCCCCTTGTGCCAGCATCGTGGTAGCACGAAATATCTGTGTTTAAGGCAGTGACCTGAGAAATGCTTTCACTCCAGCCCGGCACAGCCTTCCTGTACTTTCTCAGTCTGTGTAGTCATCTCTGAAATCATAGAATAAGCTAATAAATAGCGCTCTTTATTATGTTCGTGTTGTTTCGGCGTAATAATTCATAGCCAAAGAGCCCGGGGTGGTGGGCTCAGGTTGCTGGGTGGCTGCGTTTTGTTTAAGCAATAAGACACACATGGTAAGCAGCGTGTCCCTGGGTGATTGTGCCTCCAGCAGTGTTAGGAGGCACAAGGTCAAAAGGCTCAGTGGCTTTAACTACCTGAGAAGTGCCGCGTAATCCCCTGCAAATGGGCTGTCTACAATGTCTTACTGCTGTATCAGAGAGGGAATTATTTCTGTTTAAAGGCAACCACATGAATTCCCTCTGTAATTGGCACAGGGCTGACATCACTGGCTGCCAATCAGAAATCCTCTTTGTCTTGGATTTTAACACCTTAATTTCAAGTTCGGGTCATCTGAACAAATGGATTTTGTTAAAATGATGTTTTATCCTCTTTGTGCTCCGAGTCCCATCTGCCTGCTTTGTGCTCTGTGTGTGCCTGCGTTGTGAATTGCTCTGCAGTAGCTTTTGTGTCATCATCAGACACTAAACAGTGACTGCAAAGTCTTTGCAGAGCTGGTGACACGGGAGCCATGGCCTGGCTTGTGCTGCCTGGGACATTTTTTAGGCTCAGGAACTCCAGGGAGCAAGGGGAGGGCAGGCCGCCAGGTGAGCACCTCGGGAGGCGGGCTGGGATTTCAGAGCAACCGCGTAGCCATCAAATTCTTTCAGCCCGCGCTGTCTTTTCCTTTTTATTGGCAAACATAACCCCAAAATAATAAAATCATCCCGATTTACCGTTAAAATAAGCGCACCTAGGTCAGAGCTTTGCCAGCCTGAGCAGATGAGGAGCAGGCCACAAGGATGCTGTTTATCCCAGTGATACTGAGGGGACTGTGGGCAGCTGCTGCCCTTTTTGGGAAGGGGGATGAGGGATCCCACATGGGAAGATTTCCCTCTTGTTTCTCCCCACTTCAAGCCCCAGCAGAAGCAAAGATAAAGGTGTGGCCCATAGGAATTTCTCTGCAGCCCCTTGAGCCGGTTTTGCTGTCTTCCAGCCAGCAGCTGCTCCTTCAGCAGGGGAGAGGAAATCCTGTGGCCCATCACAGAGAATGCTTTTCCTTTGGGAAAATGGGAATACCTGCCAGAGGTCACGACTTCTCTGTCTCAGTTTATCAGTGGGTGGGACAAGGGTACCTCCGTGGGAAGGTGTGAAATCCACTGTACAGGAAATGCTGTGGAAATTGCTGCTCAGCTGCACTGGAATTTAGGGACAAAGCAAGAGGAATCCTCACCCTGTTAGAGGGCAAAAATTTGACAAATAGTTTTAAAGACTTAAAATAAATCTATCTTCATAACCTGAGTGCTGTGCTTTTTTCCTTAGGTGTGTTATAGAGGTAATGATACTTCTACAGTGAACTCAATTAACCTTCTGCAGCCTTCCGTGTGACAGGGAATCCTAAATCTTCTGTTTTATGAGTGCATGTGCAAAATTTGAAGCTACTCTGAACTCAGCATTAATAAATGCCCTTTTCTAATTGGTGCCCATTTGTTTGTTTTCTTTTCCAGTGAGAAAGTCATGGTGGCTGTGAGTGGAATGTAGTGTTCATGGTTGAAAAGAGATTTCCACACAGGACCAAGGTATTGTAATCGTTGTTGTTGTTATCATTATTATTATTATAATTATTAATCTGCTTCTGGTGTTTGGATGCCTTTGGAATTTCCATTGTTCAGTGACATAATAAGATGATCTTCAGGACTTTATCTTTGGTTCTCTGTGTTGTTCTGCATAACTGGACATCCATTGCCAATAGGAATGATTTGACTCTCCTATGTCTGATACCCAGTGCATTTTAAGTGTCCTTTAAAAGTGCTGTGGAAAAAAGGATAGGGTGGAAAACCTGTCTGTTTGGGGTGAAAAACCTGTGTGTTCAGGCTTCCACAGCTCAGTTTCCCTACAAAACTCCCTTCTGCTCTGTGATACATCCTGGTAGGTGCACTCTGCACCAGGAGACTCAGTAGTGTTTGCTCCTGCCTGGCTTCTGAGATCTTTGCATGAACAATTCTGTGCAGAGCAAAATGTTTCGTCTGGGAGGGAGGATGTCAGCGATAAATGAGAAAACAAGAGAAATGGATGATGGTCCATAATGCAAACCCTATAATATAATCATTGTTGTTTGATAAAAGAGACACTTGGAGCAACTCTCCGTGCCCTGCTAGGTATGTCTGGATTTATTATTCAAAAAGACACAATCAAATCTCTTCATTCCGTTGACAAATGGGAGCTATTCAATTCCGTATCTGCCTCTTATTTATAGCATATAGAGGGGTGATTTATATGCTGGCTGCAGATCTTCCAAAACAGTTTTAATTAGCAGCATTGGCTATTAGAATGAGAGTCCTGTAGCTTCCCTGTCATACACATCCCCTCAAAACTGAACAGAAATCTTACTCTTTGCCAGGCAACGCTTCTCTTTTTTTTTTTTTTTTTTTTTTTGGTGATGCCAGCAAGAAAATGCATGTGTGCTTTAGGAGCTCAGAGGTTGAATTGCTGCTTGCAGCTCTGAGGGGCAGGCAGGGGAGGGCAAGGGAGGAAATGCCATTTATTGGTGAGCCCTGGGAGCACGGGGCAGTCCTGGGGGTGTTGGCCCCAACAGCCCACGAGAGCTCACGGACACCATCGGTCACTTGGGGTTTGAGGACAAAGTAAGCCCCAAACACACCAAGGCCAGCTCAGGCTGGGAGCACTGGCATTTTGGGGTCCTGCTGGGCATTTCTGTGCTCAGAGGAGGATGGATCTGAGCTCCCACCTCGCTGTGTGCCGTGGCTGCAGCGCTGAGCCCTCCTCTCAGCGCGTCCTGTGGCCGGAGCGCACGCAGCTTTTGCTGGGAGCGTTGTCTGAAGATGTAAGCAAACATTCCCCCAGCTGCTCCTGCTCCTCAGAGCTGCTCCTGCTCCTCAGAGCTGCTCCTGCTCCTCAGAGCTGCTCCTGCTCCTCAGAGCTGCTCCAGCTCGTGGCCTAATTGGTACCCCTGAGGTTCAGAGCAGAGGCAGGCACGGCGCGGGGGGCAGCTCGGTAAAGGCACCGGTTTGAGTCTCTGTTATTTTCACGCGTCTGATAGGAATGTGATCCCTTTGAGACCTCAGCCTATCTGTCAAACCTGAGATCAGCCAACAGGTTCAAAAGTTATTTGGGGAAGCAATGAGTGACAGAACAATTGCACAGCTCTTGTTTTTTTCCTGGGAAAGCAGGCTAGAAAAGCGCAGGAAACATAAAGAGTATTTTTTGTGCTTTATGTGGTGTGTGTAGCACGCAGAATGCTCTGTTGTTATGCTTCCACTGATCTTTTTTTGACATAAGCAATGCAGTCATTCTGTCTTTGCATCAAATAAGTCTTTGTACTACTTGTCACCAGCGCACAGTGTCTCTGTCTGTGTGTAAACTCGGTGTTTGCTACATCCCCCCCATCACAACTGTGCTGCTGCCTGCAGCTGGGTGGTTCTGCTCCAGCTCTGGGTGCTTTACAGTGATGCTCTGTTGGTGATATTTACTCTGAAGAGTGAGAAAACCTGAGGAAATCTGAAGTTTGAGGTGGAAAATAACATGAAAAGAGAAGACATGAGCACAGGACCTGGTCACAGAGGTTTGGTGTCTTTGCTTGTCCTTCCCTTGGAGGAGGTCAAGGAAAGAAGGCACAACTGAGAGAGAAGATTGGATGAAGTTCATCACTGCCCTGCCAACATGGTACATTTGTGGTGCCTGGGAGACTGATGGGAAAATGAGGAATTAAGAAATGAGGACATAAAAAAAAAAAAAAAAATCCTGCTACAAGCAAGCCTGAAATTAATGTGGTCAGAAAGAAGGAATGGAAATGATTCCTGTGGTTTGCAACGGGGACATGAGGGGCTCTGCAGCTGGGACAGCGAGACGTGCACTGGTAATTCACAAATCTGGGGGAAAAAAGTCACAGTTCTTGGGCTGAATACAAGTTAGTTTGGCTTGGTTTTTTTATTTTTTTTTTTTTTTAATCTACATAAATTGTGCATAGGAATTTTATTTCATTTTCAGGGCATATTGATAAAGCACACTGGTTAAGGAAGCTTTCACATTATTAACATCCTCAGCCTTGTCTTTGAGCCAAGTGAGCAGTATTTGGTGAGCTGTCTTTGGGCATTACACTAAGTGCTTTTCTACTGCAATTCTAATAGAGTGTAGGGCTGAATTTGATAGTGTTACCTATTAGTGATTAGAGAGTGAAGGGCTTTCAGTGTGTCTGTACTGCAGTTTGCTTTGATTGATAAATTGGGCATTATGCATTTCATGATTTTTTAATTCTGCCCTGAAGTAACGAGATTCCTGCTTCAAGTTCCTCTTTTCACTAACATTTTGAAAACATTTTGGAAGTATGAATGGGGGAGCAAAAGGAAGGGGAGAGAACAATTTTATTCATAAACAGTTAAATTGTGCATTATGCAGTGGCACAGGCTAAACTCTGCTGGAGAAAGGTACTTCTAAATTATCCAAACATTAACACTGTAATTATTGAGCATGGATAATAGTTATGAATTATGGATCAGTCATGTTAGCAAAGTCATGGCTGCCTAATAGAGAATGGTTTGATGGGAATGTGCAGGAAGATGACTGAGGATTCCCTCTCACATTTCCATAGGGTCTTTCATGGGCAAAGTGCACCCTCAAAACTCTCAGAGAATATCCCACTACTGAGTGACTACAGCAGGAGCTCCAGCAATGCTCCCTGTTAGGATGGAGATTCATTTCTCTGTATCTGGGGTTGCTCTGGCAAGAACTCCTGCCCTATTCCTCTCCAGCTCTTGAGATTCACCCACAGCTGCTCCCCTATCAGTTTTCCAGTTTGTACCCACCCACTTCTTGCCTTTTCCTCTGCCACATCTATTTTCTCCAGACAAACCCAGTTTTGTTTTACTTCATTTTTTAGAGGAGGGCTGTAATATATTTGAAGTGTCTGCCATTAACTTTTGAGATTCAGTGACCTTTGCTAATCAGGAAGGAGGTTTTTTTGAGGTCTACAGGAAGAATTAATCATATGTAAACTGTTTGCTTTAAAAAGTCTCTTACCAAATGTGGGATTTCCCAGGTAGCTTTCAAAAGGTCAGAGGCTGGAGGCAGAAGCTGGGAGCAGCTGGAGAGCACTTCAGGAGGGCAAACCCTCTCACAGCTGGTTCAGAAGTAGGGAGAGTCCTGTGGTAACACATGGCTCTGGGGAGAACCCATTGTCTTTGAGGGGCTGGACTCAGGCCAGAAATTTGGAGTACCTAAGGGAGCCAAACACAGAGTGGCACTGTGCTGTTGCACCATGCTGACATTTGCCTGCAATATTCTCCTATTTCAAAAGCAATTTGCTGTGCTCTCAACAAAATGATCCTTAGCCCTACAAGACTGGAAACAATATTTGGGATAAGTCAATATTTTTGGCTAAGTCTTCAGTCAGCTGCTGGTACAGTCCCTTCTCCAGGCATGCAGGGAGCTTCAGTCTCTAAAGGAGAAGTTTGCCTTGTGGCCCCTGTTTCTGTCAGCTCTTGGTGTGGCAGTTCATGGTCAGGGGTGACAGGTGGCTCCAGAACTGACCATGCAGACCCCCAAAAAGCAGAGAGGCTTTTGCCCACGGGGGTGCTTTATGTCCTGGATAAACACCTGGATAGAGTTCAGCTTGAGGGATTTCACAGTTTAACAACCCCTCTCTCCTCCAGCCTCTGTAGCACTGATTATGGGACCTTCTAGCTCTGGGTCAGAACCACAGAGGGAAAAGAGTTCATGGAGAAAAGTGCAGTTGTCAAAAGAGAGGGACAGTCAGTGTCACCAATACCTCAAAGGCTGCAGTGCCTTGGTGTGCAGAGTCCTTGCAAAGAAGTCTTTATTTGAATTTTAGAGAACCCTGCCAAACCCCTTAATGTGGTTTTATTACATTTTGCTGTTCTCAGTGATGATTTTTACCTGGGTGTGCTGTGTCTCAGTGAAGCTGATTTTGGAAGATGTCTCACAAATTAAGGACAGTGCAGTGAGTCTTTGGTCTCCTATTGTGCAGCTCTGTTGTTCACCCCCCTTAACTCCTGCAGATGATGCAGTGGAGCCTGTTCTCAAACTTGCTTTCAAGGTTTTATCAAGTCTTGGTGAATAATTGCACTGGGTGTTAGAGGGAAGTCCATCTGCAGGGTTTTACTCACAGAAAGAGGAGTTTTCCAGTCTTCTTTGCCCATACAGGGGAAGCACACTGGGGAAGGGAGGAAGATGCCACTCCACCAGCCACCCCTCTGCAGTGGGGGCTGTTCCCTAGGGATGGATTCAGGGCCTGATCCCAGCCACTCTTCAGAGGGACCTCATTCCAGGCTGGCTCAGAGCCCAGGGGCTTCTCCAGGCTCACCCTGCAGCAGTGAAGTGTGGACACTGCTCTTTCTCCCAATGATTAAAGGACAGAGCTTTCTCTTCAAAGAGCTCATTCCCCAAAAATGATATGTGCTAGAAACATTTCCACCCGATCCAGAACACACAGAAAGTCTGGATATGAATGATTTAAAGACTATGGGAAAGCATAAAGGTGTTAAGGTGAATTTGCGACTTTGTTCAGCACATAGATTGTGTGAGGGGTCTTGAGTATGAATTAAAGAAAGGTTCCAGCCATGAGATATTACAGTTTAATTCAGACATTAGTACAGTCAGGGAGAAGACAGTAATGTATTGCACAACCAAATAGGATTTCCATACTGGATTGCACCTGTGATCTATATGGACAGTGCTGCCTCTGTCAGGAGGAATAATGTGATGGGGATAATAGGCAGCTGTGGAAGGATTTACCTGGAGCAAGCTCTGTCTGCTAATAGCTGGCTCATATCCCAACCCAACCCTGAGAGTTCATTGTTACAATGTCCTGTTGGATGTCAGGGAGGATGTTCTCCTGACCTTCAGCAGCCTCAAGGCATCCATGAATCACTCACATCTGCCCCTTGTCCATGACAACCAGCAGCACATTCTGTGGGACAATGTGTTTAAAAACAAAGGGATTTTTTTTTTAAGGCAGTTTAAAATACGGTGTTGTCAGTCATCTGCTGCCACACTTTTGTACTGAGGAGGTGGGACTTTACAGAGCCCATGTTATCTTCATTAAAATACTCATTATTCAAACAGAGCAAAACCCCATCAATTTTTATTCATCCCTTCTCCAAATTGAAGATGGTACCAGTTTTCCTTGCCTCTAAAAATATTTGCAGAATGTACCTAGCCTAGCTAACTGGGTTTTTTTTCCTTTTTGAGGTCAGGTGTGCCAGTTTCAGTCAAGGCTGGATAAACTTCCTGCCTTGGTTTTCTAAAGTGTCATTTCTTATTCTAGTCCCTTTAGATCTTTGCTCTGACTTTTGGCCACTTCTGTTTACAGACCTGTGGCTTTCCTGGAGCTTTTATTTCTCTTAGAAAACCTGGAGGAAATAGAGGTGGCTGAGGGACAACACTGTGTCTGTGCCATGTGCATGCGACAAGATTTGCTTCAGCCCTCTGGAGGCTTTCTTCCTCCTGAGATATATATATATATATTATTTTTTTTTTCTCAGATGAAGCATTTCCAGCAATGCTCTGAGGTAATCCCAGAGCTCTGTCTCTGCCCATTTTTTGGCTGAGGAGGCTTTGCAGTGTGTGTTGCAGGGGCCATCAGCCCAGGCTCTATTGCACATCAGCAGCTCCGCCGGGTGTTTGCTGCGCTCTTCACAAGCGGCGCTCCTGGAGCCGTGCGGTGAGAACAGATGGGCCAGGGAAGTACCTTGCTCTCGGTGGGTCTGGAGAATGAACTCATTATCCAGGCAGTGGCCTGTCACACCAGCCTCATTTACCAGTGGCTGGTGTAAAAAACAAACCCTGGAAAGCAGAGCCTGGCGGGGAGCGAGCGTGGCAGCGCCAACCGTGGCGGTGCCGCTCGGCGAGCAGCTCGTTGGGATGAGGGATAGGGAGGGAACCTGGGAAGGCAGAGAGGTATAAACAGACATCAAAGTCCTCATAAAAATGACAGTAAGTGCTGCTTTTGGGAATTCAAGGGCACGTGGAGAGGGGGCACATTTCAAGGCTGACTCAGATGAAGGTCCCATTCCTTAGGTGGTACTTCCTTCAATGATTCCCTAAAAAGGCCTTAAAGTATTAACAAAACACTTTTAAAAGAGCATGATGGGACAAAAAAAAAAAACAAAAAACAAGACCAAACCTTCCAGATTATTAGACCAGGACAGGTAATTGAACAGCTTTCCATCTTTCTCCTCTTGAATGCCTCCTGGGAAACACCTCTGACTGTGTTCGCAAGGTTGAGGATTGCAAGAATCCTCCATAGCTGCTGCTTTGGGTGTTGGTAAAAATAGGAAAAAATTTGTCACTCAGAGGAATATAAAAAATGTCAGAGCTGGAAGCAGTCTTGAAAAGGGAAAGTGCAGAGTGGGAAACTTTTGCTTATTCATAGCAAAATCCATGAGAAGCGTGGGGGAAATTGTTGTCTCTGGGTTACTCTGTGTGTGGATTTGTAAGTGTGTGATTGACAGTGTGTTAATAGTATTAAGCTCCATGCTTCAATATTATTGTTGGGAAATCTGACTGCTTGTATAATCCCAAAATTTATATTCCCAAGATTTATACAGGCAGAGCAAATAGCATGAATCACTGCTGTGTGGAATGGGGTCCTGCACCCACCAGGGAAAGCCTCATCAAATAAACACCTGATTGACCCCGGTGACACCTCCTGTGCAGGGAGAAGTGGGAGGCACTCCAGCTTTCAATTAGGCAAAATTTTCTGGTTTTAGAATGGCTGAAGACAACAAAAATATGTCCCCACAGGCTGCTTCTGGGGTGTTTTGTGTTAAACTAGTGCCTGGCACAGCTGGCCCGGCGATGGTGCGTAACCTTTGCAGGAGGTGAAGAGCTGGAGGCAGACAGATGTTCCCGTGTGCTTGGCTGGGATTGTGCATTCCCTGCCCACACAGATGGTCCTTTGGAGCACCCTGGCAGCCTCTCCCTCCCCACGTCCCTTCCCACCTGTTGGCACTTACAGATCAGCTGAAGAGTGGCTGAGTCCTGGGGAGAGCAGGACACAAAGATACAGCAGCACTTCTGGCTGTGAAACAAGGCAAGGTGTGTGCAGTGCATAGCAAGGAAGCCAACAGTGAGGGCTTGCTCCAGAGCAGGAGCTTTCTATCCAGAATCCATTCTGGTAATCCACCAGGTTGCAGCATGGATGGAATTACAAGGGATTTTTTTTTTTTTTTTTTAGTGAAAGGGAGCTTCTGTCCTGAGAAAAATAAAGTGATGCTGAATTGGATTTGGGTTTTCTCCTGCGTGCTCAGCTTTACACAGAGAATAAAAAAGGGCAGAGAAGAACAAATTGACTCTGGAAGTCACCTCCTACAAATTTGGCTTCAATCCTGCCAGCCCTTCCTATAGGAATGAGCCTCTCACCCACACAGAGCCGCTGAAGTGGAGAAGCCCCTTTCCAGAGGCAGCTGCAGAGCCTTATTAGAGCAGTTCCAGAGGGGGTTTCAGCAGACTGCACCGTGCTGCATCCCAGGGGGACCCCTCCCTCCTGCCTGAGACCAGACATTTACCCCATTCCCCCATCTCCCTCACAGCAGGAAGGAGCAGGAGTGCTGCCTAATCACTTCCAGCATCAGCACAGGTTGGGGTGGCTTCAGCCCTTCATCCAAAGCTGGAAATAAACCCAGAATAAGCTCAGACCTCAGTGTGACTCATGTCACTCCATTCTGCAGGTGAGAGGAGCATCCAGAAGTGAAATACAAAGCTGTGAGAACATCACTCAACACTTCAGGCTTCCCATAATGGTCTGTAGGGAATCTGCCAGGCTGGGCAGTGAGCTGGCCCAGCTTGGCCTGGCATTCCTGACCTCACAAGGACCACACCGACTCCCAGCAGTGGCAAAACACAGTGTCATCATTGTTCTTTTCTAATAAATCATACCTTGCAGTTATAAAATAGAGCACTGACTGCAGCTGGTGTTTGAGCTGCTTTGGTGGGAGAGCAGGAGAGCTGTCCAGCAGGGAGTTTGTCAGCTGCTGCACTGTGTGGACCATCACAGCTGTTTAAGGAATAGCACTGTATCATGCAAAATATTTTGCAGGCAGGCACTTTGCAAACCCTGGAAAGTGTTTTACAGATTCTTCTGCAGAGGAGGTTGCCAGTCAGTAGCATGGTTTATTTATTTTGTTTGGTTTTCTTGGGTTATTAAACATGTTTTATTTATAGAGTATGCTTTCTAGAGAACAGTCTGCATACATGTTCTTAAATAAAGCATCTGTGGGTGCTGGGCTGTTGTTTGTGTGTGTGAGGCCATGCTGGTGCCAACAGGCAGCTCCATGGGGTCTGTAGGAGCTCTGGAGATGTGCTCAGTGAACTGGAGAGCAGCACTGGTGTGTCTGAGTTTGTGCAGGGAGAGTTTGTGTGTGGCTCATCCCCTGTTCCACCACAGCTCCTCACCTGCTGCAGTCCTTTCCCAGGCAGTTTTAAGAATCCAGAGAATGGCTAACTCCAGCCATAACCCTCTTAAGCTTAAGCACGGAAGTAACCTTGTGTCATGGAAAAAAGTGTGAATTTGTGTGTGTGTGAATGTTTGCACCATCTGTTCCCTTTCCTGCAGCTCAGAGTGAGATTTTTGTCTCCTTTGCTCAGCTCACACAGGTACCTGTGGTGCTGGTGTCCTCCACTACACAGCACAGATTGCACAGGTTTTTCCCACTAGAGCACACCAATACACGGGCACAGGTGTATCAGTGCAGTGCAGGCAGAGATTTATTCTGGTAATAAACACCCTCCTGCCTTGATCTCCTCTTGTCATCCTCTTAATTAAATTGATATTCCCAAGATGTATTCAATTTAGGGGTTTGGGGTTTTTTTCCTAGTGAGAAGCCCAAGTAGAAGGAATTACTTGCATAATGGTGTGGCCAGCTGGCAGAGCTGTACTGAAATACAATTTCTGCATTTATAGGTTGGTTTTGTCCTAGCAATCTGCAGAGCAGCCAGTGGGCAAGGAAACCCTGCTTATGAGAGTTATTTCCCATGATTATTAATGCCCTGGAAGCTGAAATCAAATATTGCTAATCCATCACTCACAGTGCTTTGACACCGAGCCATCACAAGGAAAGAAGTGTAGTTTAAGTCATATTTTGACTGTAATGGGTTTTGAGAAAACTAAGATTATCACCTAGAACAAAAGTCTCCAGTTGGTGTCACAGAATGAATTTAAATTCTGAATTTAAAACTCTTGCACTCTCTTTGGCCAGGTGGGAACTGCTTGTCTCCACACACCAGCTGATTTCTCTGGAGCAGAGAATTTTGTGGCTGAGGCTATTGCAGTTTATTAAAATGAGCTGTAGGTTTTCTGTGGCAGCCTAATTCACATTTTTCACGTCTTGGCATTTCAAATAATTTTAATCAAATAATTTAATTCAAATGATTTTAATTAATAAATTTAATTAATTAATTTTTAGGTTTACAATTTGTTCCGGAAGTAACGCGGTTTGCTGAGATTACACACATTTTCTGCAGTTTTGATTTTACTGCTGTGTTCATTTAGCTCAGCAAATTTATAAAACTAATTAAAACAGAAGTACTTTTTTGATTCAAATTGTGAATTAAGAACAAGGATCTAATGTAAAATGACACTTGCAGGGAGATTAAGACCAATTGCAACTCTATGAGTTTTTTACAACGTAGTTTTTTAAACTAAAAGCAGTTACTTTTATAGCATATTCTTGGCATGGTTGTATTGTTTCCATGTTTTGGGATGCCAAGGGAGAGTGGGAGATTAGGATCTGATTCAGCAGTGTACTGACACATGTCTGACATTAGCCATGGAGTTGGTCCTCACTGAATTCCTAGGATTTCTTGTTTGCTGAATCGAGATGGAGCTTTGGAGTCAGGTCCCATTTCAGTCACTGAGGCTGTGCTGCTCCCCAGTTCTTGTTAAGCCTTGTGTCATCCAGGGAGTGAAAATAACCTGCAAATCCCAGCCATCAGCATCCAGAGGCAGCACCAGCACTTTTCCTTGTCCTGGGAGAGCAGGGAACACATGGGGTGGTTTGAACTCGTTTGGTGACATGCCACCGCAGGCTCAAACACCAATTACCACGTTCCAAGCGAAAAATCTGGAGTGGGGGGGAAAGAGATGATAATTTAATAATTTTCTTATGAAGGCAAATGACTCCTACATAAATCAAGCTGCTTCATTAAAGGGGGAAGCTGGCTGAACATGGAGGTGACAAAGGTTAACTCCGCACTTGTGACACCAACTCCTGTGTCACTTCTCCCACCCTTGCGGTGAGTTGCTCTTGCAGCAGTGCCTGTCACCATCCCCAGCTCCTCTGGCAGCACTGGCATTCCTTGTGCCACCTTTCACAGCATCAAAAGCAGCCTAAATGTTGGGAGAAATTCACAATCCTGCTTTGGGCAGAGGTGAATGGAAGACTTGGCTCTTTTATCCCTGTGCGCATCTCGCACGAGCTGCAGCGTTCCCAGTGCCCCCACGGGTCCTGCTGTTCCCCAGGTCCTGGCAGCACACCTGCCTCAGCTGGTGCCTGTGCAGTGCTGTGAGCCTGTGCCTCTGTCTGGGCTCCTGTCCCATGCCATCCCTGTGTTTTTTCCTGCTCCAGCACTGATCCTTGCCCGCCATCCTCAGTGGCAGCGTGGCTGCTGCTGAGCTGCCCATGTGAAAGGTGTTTGCAGGAGCCACCTCCCACTTCTGGGCTCCCATGGGACACCCTGCACAGTCCAGGGTGTTTGTCTGACTCTGTTTGGGCTGTCTCAAAGACCGCAATTTGGGGTTTGGCTGATTTCACAGACCTCTGCGTTGTGAATCAGAGAGAGGTCGTGGGGTGCTCTCAGGGTCGGGTGAGCCATCTCAGTTGTTGTCACCTCGTTTGTAAATGTTATTGTACTGTGCTCTGTGTTTTGGGAGTTTGTGACCAATGATGGGGCATCTCAGCTGCTGTGAGAAAAGAAAAAAGCACAGGAAGGTTTTGACCACACAAATGCAAAACTGAATAATTTTTTTGGCGCCTTTGGAGCTTTTAGACTTGATGAAGATGTGGCAGCAAAGAATTTACACATTCTCCTGACCCCATATGGTCGTTCCCCCTGCAGTTCTCTGCTCACGTGTGCAGCATTCCTCTCTCCTGATTTACTTACACCTGGAGCAGAAACAGGGCAGGCAGAGAAAGGCAGCACTAACACCAACCCACCATATGCTGCTGCTAATGACTGAGAACGCTGGGTGTGTTAGTGCTCTCCTGACACATTCCGTGGGCCAGGGGCCTGTGGCACTACAGCTGCTGTGCTTTTATTTCCCCCAGCCCTCTCCCCTTCACCAGGGCATCCCGCAGCCAGGAGGTTGAGGATGCTGTTGCTGTGAGATGCCTTTGGAAGGCACCTCCTCTGTGAGGACAAAATTGCTGCCACTTCCTTCCCTCCCAGTTACACAGCCCAGTGCCAGGGAACGTGGGTATGATCAGGGAATTGCATTTTTTTTCTGCCATACCTCCAGTTTTCAGGACTTTTGTTCTCATCCCTGTGGCAGAATCCAGTGCATTTCCCAGATTTGGGGTTGGTCTCAGTGCACTGCTGCTTTTGCACGTGGAGAGCAGCAGTGGGAAGAGACAGTAGAATCATGTCATTGCACTATTAGTTCATATTTTTATAGAACATCAGGAATTCAGAGTATAGCTCTTTTAATGTCTCATTCAAGCAGGCAGGAACATTGAAATGTACATTATTTGAAGCCCAGGAGACACACACTAGCATTTATAGTGACAGCAGAAATGTTCTTGTATTCCAAACTCCTCAGGAGAAACATTGATAGCTTTATTCAAAATAATGACACTCAGAATTGCTGAATCATGTTCCCAGAGCATCTGTCCTGGAGGAAAATCAGTGCTGCCATCCCAGTCCTGTTTCCAACAACTAAATAATGCCTGGGGTTTATGTGTCTTCTGGTCTGGGAAAATGCATCAGGATGGTCCCAGCTCTGCTGTGGTCTCTCCTCTCCCCCATTTTTAGTGGAAGATTCAGTCCCTTCCTAGTGGAAGTTTCCTTGCACATGGCAGGGGGGTCAGAACTAAAACGTCCCCTCTGACCCAACCCATTTTGGACTCTGATTTTGGGGGAGAGAAGTTGTCATTGAATAAGTCAGTGAACTTTTAGCATTAGGTTGGCAGGGGTGCTTAATAAAAAACAATAAGGTGAGTGGGCCATTAAACACTTTATTAATCTGACAGACAGTGTTTATTTGTCATATTTTTTGATACAGTGGCGAATTATCTGGCAGTAGTAAAGCCCTGGGTTTAGGTGACCTTGTGGTGAATCTTGGCCATTTTATTTTCCTGAGTGCTACAGGGAGGCTCGTTTCATTTTTATGGAAGAACTCTGAGGTCTGTGCATGAGCTCCACAAGAAATAGCAAGATTCTGTTATTACATTAAATATAAGACCTGCTCTGCGTTAAAATCAAGTGGAAGTCTGCATTAAACTGGCACAAGGCAGAAATTAACCTCATATTCTGAAAGAGGCACTGATGCCATGCAGAAAATAGCTTATTTGGAGATCATTCTGCTGATATTTTTCTCAGCTATATCCTTTTTTTTTTTTTTTTGGAGGGGTGGGGAGGCAAACAAGCTCTCGGTGGCCGAGTTCATTTTCTCCTGCTGCTGCTTTTTTCATTGAAGTCATCATAATCCTCCATTTGTGACATCAGAGTTACTGGCTAGTGAGATAATTATGATTTCACAAACTGAAGATTATGACCTTCAAATGAGGAAGGCACAGCGGGGAGGACAGATTCCTAAGCAACAGCCATCAGATATTTGTGAAATATTTGCAAAAATGTCCTTGCAGTTTAAAAAAAAATGAGGGAGAGAGGGCAGGAGGGAAACATCCAAAAAATATTATCAGCAGAATGAGTTGCCAGCCAGCATTTTTTTTCCCCAAGTTTTCCATTTGGTGCCCATGATTCTCTAACCTGTCTCATTTAGCCTTAATGAACACGAGACATTTTTTTAGCATGCCATATGTGCTGTGGTCCTTAGGAAAAAAAAAAAGCATCAAAATAACTTATTTTATGTTCTGACTCTACCCAATCATAATTTACATTTTGCACAGTTTGATGCCCATCTGCAATGTCTTTACTATCAGAAAAGGTAATAAGAAAGGGAGGGGAAAAAACCACAGGAACATGCTGAACGACTGACACAAGAAAACCTGGCTGGGAGAAAATAATTCTTGTCCCTATGTAAATAACTTGGAAAATGTGCTGGATTTGTGGCTCCAGGGGTGGGGCCAGCTCCTGCATCAGCAATGGCTTGAGGGGAGCCCCAGCAGTTTTGGGGAGTCTCTGAGAGTCTTTCTCTGACAGGGGGTGGTGAGTGGTTCCCCCTCAGGGATGGGGAGGATGAGGAGTAGCCATGCATCCTGAAAATGAGCTGAGCTGTGCCTCAGCTGGATCCTTCTTTTTGGATCCTAATTTTGGGACAAGCTATTTAATGGCCACAATCTCTCTCTGTCCAAAGCTCTGTATTGCAAATATTCCATCCTGAAAAGGTGAAAAGCCTTGGAAGGACATTAATTCCTCTTCCATCCTCCCTATCCTTTAAAACACCAGAATTGTGGATTTTATCCTTGGAGCCTGGCAGGAGAAGGAGGAAAGGAAGGAGTCACCAGAGGGAGGTCCCAAATAGCTCCAGTAGCCCATTTTCAGTGTGTGGCTTTGGGCCTGACGGGGTCCAAGGCATTCCAGGAGGGTGCAGATGGATTGGGCCTCTCTGATCCTCACGTTCTGCTGGGCACCACGTGAGGCCTCGTGCTCAACCACTGCAGCAAACAATCCCAGTCAGTTACAGTTAGAAAACAATCAGAACTTTCCAAACCAACCCCCAGCCACAGAAATCCAAATCAGTCACCTCAAGCCACTGGAGAGATGGGATGTGCCCAGGCCAGAGGTTTTGGGCAGGGTGTTGGACGCAGCAGCAGGGCTCTGGGAGCGTCCCAGTTCCCGTTTTTCTTCCTAATGTCTTCTAAGATCTGTTTTTCCCTTTAGTAGACTGAGTCAGAAAATGTCTCCTGTCCCTTGTTCGGAATGGTAGCAGTTCAGAAATGTTTCACTTTGATAGCAGGAGCTGATGGGAGCTATTCCAGCCCAACGAGGCCCTCAGTTACTTCCTCTGGGATTGTACAAAGTCAGAATTGAAAATGGCTTGCAGAAGTCAGAGCTGCCTTTGTGCCAAGCTGCCAGGGGTTTATGACTTATAGATTCCTTCAATTCAGCAGGTGACCAAAAAAGAGCAGCATTTCTTATTTATGTGACACACAGAAGAGAAAATCCTGGTGTTACCATTCTCCCAGTGCTCCACTGGGATGTGAGGAGTGATGGGAGGCAGGGGGCTGTGCTGTAGGATCTCCTGAGAGGAACTGTGCAGGTGGAACAACAGAATGGCTTGGGAGGAACATCTAAAGGCCTTCTAGTCCAACCCCTTGCCACGAGCAGGGACATCTTCAACTGGATCAGGTCACTCAGAGCCTCATCCAGACTCTGAATGTTTCTAGAGATGGGGCTTCTACCTCTCTGGGCAACCTGTGCCAGGGTCACCAAAACTCATATATAAATTAACTATATAAATTAAATTATAAGTTGACCTGAGTGAGGCTCTCTGCCCAGGTTTCTTGACATTGAAATTCAGGATTTCTCCACAGGTCAGGATCTCCTCTGTGCAGCCAAAGTCACATCAGACTCTCTAAAACAGGTATGGGATATTTTTAATGTAGCTCTGAGCTTTAAGGATACTTCCAGTGTAGGTGATGTACTGGGGATATTCCAGAGCAATCATGGCTAATGTAACTTTAACTTGGAATGCTGGGGCCTGGAATACCCCAACGTTGTCATGAGGGCTGCTTTGCAAAGCAGAGAAAGAGAGCTGTATCCATGTGGCAAATTTACAGTCAGAAGTACAAATCCAATCCAAATCCTTCTGTCCCAGCTGAATCCGCAGCAAAGTGCTTGTGATCAAGATACAGCCTAAATAACTATTTGTATAAAATATTTAGTGACTAATTTCTCATTACAGATGCTTTGGGAAATGCTGTAAACTACTTGCAGACAATTGAAAAGTCAAAAAAAAAATTGAAGGGAATTATTAAATATATTATTCAGTGCACATGATTTGACCAGCTTTAGGAAGTGCAGTGTTAAATCACGAGACAGAGCATCTGGAGTGAGCAGAGAATTAGTAGAGAATGAAGGAGCAGCAGCACCATGCCAGGTACCACAGGAACAAGTGTATATATCAAAACAGAATTAGAGCAAAGTTGCAGCTTGAAAACACTGTGGTTTGATTGAGTGAGAACCAGGTGCAGAATTGACCCACTGACCTTCCCTGAGCCTCCCTGCTATGGCTGGCCCTGCTCAGAGCAAGAGAGGTGAATTTTTTCTCCTAGTTAAACAAAAAAACCCTCCATTTACTTCTTCAATTTCACTTTTGCTAAACACAAACCTGTGGCAGTGAACTGAAAAAACAACAGAATAAATAATACAGACAAATACATGGAGGAGTTCAATTACCATTTTCCCCCATTGAAACTGCCTTTTAACAACTACATCTTCTGACTGACAGCTTATTAATACTAATTACATTAGATATATGCAACATAACTAGTGCACTGGTACTTTCAATTATCTTCCCTTGTCTTCATTCCTTCCCCTGTGCTCCCATCCTCCCTTTTCATGCCCCATAACCACTACCTGGAGCTGCAGCTCAGAGCCAAAGGAGCAAAAACCTCTCATTTCTTACACTGGCAGGAAAGGCCACAAAACCTCTTGTGTGTGTGTTTGTGATGCTGTGTGGGTGCTCACTGGGGGAAATTCCAGCTTTGGCAGTGGTGGAAAATGCTTGGAATGTTCGGGGGAATTCTCTGTGAATTTCCTGTGAAGTTTTAGCAGGGACTCAATGATTTTGGAGGTCAGACTCAATGGTCCTGGAGGTCTTTTCCAGCTTTAGTGGTGCTGTGATTATATTCCATGATTCCATTTGAGGTCCTGTAAAGTTCCTGTGGGGTTCCCACACTATTTCAAGCCAACACACCCTGATTTATACATAATTTTCACAGCTTTTTCCACAGCTCAGTGTAACCCCAGAGCTGATCCTGGGGAATCTGTGCTGGGTTGGTCCAGACTGGCTCTCCCTTACCAGAACCTCACCACCCAAACCCAACATGACCCAGCAGCTTTTTGGGAGAGCTGAGGTTGGAGCAGCACTGACTGACCCAGGTCCTTGCTCAGGCCAAGTCCCCAGCACTGCCTCAGCTTTATTTTAGTCCCTACTTAATGAACTTTCAATTGCTTATGCAAATCAAAGCAGTGGAGACACTTAAAGGTTATTTATAATTTCTGAAAATGAAAATCGTTATAAAATCAATCATTCCAGCTTTTACAGCTTTTACAGTGTCATTTAGATATCTGACTTTTTACATTATATTGCTATAACAGTTTATGTAAGAAGACAAATATGTTTTGGTTTTATTTTTTTATATAAGCTTGCTGATTGCTAAAACATCTATGACAGCTGACACAGAAATCAGGGAGGTTTTGATTAGGCTTTTCTGATATGCAAATGTGTGTAAATGAGTTTTATATATATTTTAATTTTTTTTAAAGTTCTATTTAAAGAGCAGGCAACAGTATCCCATAGAAATTAAAGAGTGAGCCTGAGAGGAATGTTCATGTGAGACTGACTTTGAGATGTCCTGAATGATGCTGGGAGGCAACGTGGGGATAAACAGGATCACCAAATACCCTGAGATTTATTTCGATAGTGTTTTTCTGTGGGGCACATTAGGAATTCTTTTACCTGGTGCCCATAAGAAGGCTCTGCTGGGGTCAGGAGGAGCTGAAGATGCTGCAGGTGATGAGCAGCCCCAGCTGGGCAGGTGCAGTGGGAGTTGCTCAGGCACTTCATGGCTGCAGGATTTCTCCCAGCTGACAGCAAATCTTGCATCTGTCCTCTGTAGAAAAAACCATAATTTGTACTGGTTTAAATCAAGCATTTGGCTCCTTGGACACAGAAAGCTGGCAGTGGTTTCCTGCTGTGCATCCTAGTCTTGGTATTTTGGATCCATTAAGCTTCCAGAGTGGTTCCCAGAGTCTGGACACCAGACTGAAGAGAGGAATAGTTAAATTTTGGGGTCCTTGTCATCTCTCTTTTCAGTTTCAGCCTCAAAGAGCCAAGCTGAGGTTTCCAAATAGCAAGCCTGCTTTTATGGAACATCTGCAATTTTCTACAAATCCCACAACTTTGGATCACAGGACAAACAAAAAGGCAGGATGGAGGAGCTGGATCCAAACCTCTCCTTAAAAAGGGAGGTTTGGCTGGTGGCTGGTCCATCTGCAGCCTTGGACCTCTCATTTGTGTTGTGCCCTGCTGGAATTTGTGTTCAGTGTGATGGAGTTCTGTTAATTCACCTGTTTCCTTTCATCTTTTGAAGTAAATTAACAGCTATTTTAGCAGTATCACAGTAAATCTGTAACATTTATTTTGAAAGGGAAAAAGAGCTCAGAAGATTACCAAGGTGTCCAGCTGTGATAATATTACCTGCCTTGTAAAGTGCCGCAGGTGACTCTGAAGATGTAAAGCAAATTGAGGATTACATTAACTTCCTCCTGACTTGCTCAAATTATTAATTCAGTATCACCAACTATCAAATAGAGTAGGGTTATTATTTTTTTAAGTGTAAATGAATAACTGTGGTACATGGCAAAGTACTGCCTGCAAATAATTAAAACCTGTTTTGATTGTATCTGTAGTAGAGGTTGGTATGTCTTTTTTTTTTTTTTTTTCAGTGTTTTCTTTATAATACAAGGTGATAGCAGCCTGCATTCACATTCAGCTTAAACAGGCAGAGGAATGAGTGCTGCATAGCAATGTGATTTTGTAACAGAATAGTTTTACCGTGGAGATTCACAAGTTTTTTCAGTCTCTTTGCCTCACTGCAGGGCAGATTTGTTACATGTTGCTCTGTTCACTTCCAGAGCTGGCCAGTGGCAGAACTGGAAACACGTTCCCTCTTTCCAAAACATTTTAGTCTGAAGCTTAATGTGCAGCTTTGGAAAGCTAATTCTCCCTTTTTCCAAAGAGACAGTTCTAGTGGTTTATCAGCTCTACATATAGAATAAATATACCTATATAACACCAATGCCAGTGTTGGAAGGTGCTCTGCTTGGCTTCTCTGCGTGCAGGCATTCCTTGGAAGGGACTGGCTGATCCAATCTGCACAATTGTAAGGGTGCCACTGCCGGGTGAGTGCTTGAGCAGTGGCAGTAATTCTTTTCCTTCAGTCCTGGCTCCTGTCTCTTCCCAGAAGCCAGAGTTCCCAGGGGCTGTGGGAAGCATTGCAGGGCTTGTTCTTGGAGGATGTGGCAATTGCAGTTCTTGGAGGATGTGGCAATTGCAGTGATTTAGAAGAGGATGCTGACTCACAGCTCAGATTAGCAAAGCCGGAGTGGATGGCACAAAACCGTATTTAAATCTTCTTCAGCTCTCATCTTCAGGCTGAAACGTTTTTCTCTGGTGAAGACGTGGCCTTATTGATTATTCATTATTCCTTAACCTTGATACACTCGGTTAGAGGGAGTAGAAAGAAAGGGACAGGAGTGACTTTTACCCACCACAGTGGATAAAATGATGGGTTTGGGATGGATCCTCCCCAGTTAGAGAGGCTCACACCAGACACCTGGGCTCCTGCAATAACAGCAAGGCAGGAAAGGGAAGGAAACATTCACCCAACAGATTAAAGAATTACAAAATTATCTGTTAGGGCAGAGCCCTGCAGTGTCTTAGCCCCAGGATTGATGCAGAAATGTATTTTGCAGTTCCCTGTTGAGTCAGGCTTGGGTGATCCCCATTTCCAGGGCAAGGTTTTGGATGCTGCAGTCACTGCTGCAGTCCCCTGCTCTGTGAAGCTCAGTGAGATCACTCTTTAAATTCCCTTCCCTCATCCATTAATCAGGAGCAATTTGAAATCGTAAGAGCACTGTAGCATTTCTGTTAATCAATAACCAACCAGGCTAATAATTTTCTACTAATATATTCTTCTTTAGTTGTGCAGGGAGTGAAAACTCATCAATTACCTGTGCTGATCCTGCCCAGTGCCCACCAGGGTCAGTGCAGAGCTTTCCCTGGACTTCAGGGAGTGTCTGGGGATGCTCTGAAATGCTCCATTGGAGGTGGTGAGAGATGCAGGAAAAGCAGGAACTTCAAAAAAACTCTCACTGCTGTTTTATCACTTCAAGACTTCTGCACAAGTCCCCACACCCCTGTCCTGCAGCAGGATGTCAGCTGGAAAATTCAACACCTACGAAATTTTGCAGTAGCAGAGCTCTGATAATGAGTTTAACAAATAATTAGCTGCAGTACCTCTTTGTTTTATAGAGGTGCAATAGTTGATGAACTTGCTATGCCACAATTAGGAGCTCATTAGCAAACAAAATTCAAGGGTAACAAATACCTCAAGGGGATGTTTTTAGGAGCATTTAATGAAATAATGAGATCAGAGGAAGATCAGTAAGGAAGTGCAAATTCTCAGAGAAGCTGCACACCTCCTGCGTGACCAGCGACCAGGCAGGGTCTGGATGTCAGGACTGAAGCTCACTTTATTTGTCAGATTTTACATTCACTTACAAATTCTAGTTCTTTTCTGTGCCATGAGAAATGGCACTGTCCCCATTTTATTTTTCCCAGCTAGTAAAATCTATATTGGTTTTCTATTCTGTTATTTAGTTTGAAGGTTTTAGAAAAAAGGACACATTCCTTTTCCCATTGTAAGATGTATCTCAGAAAATAGCTTTTTAATTTGTTTTGATCTGGTGTTTTTAATATACTTTTCAGTCTCATTGAGGAAATAATCCTAACAAAAAGTATTCCTGAGCTGCTCACAAAGCAACAGGAGATACATTCCATGAATCCATGCACTCCATCAGAGTGTTTCTAGGAATTTTTTCCTATTGTTTCTATGCTTATTTACGATGGCATTTTCTGTGGTTAACTCACCTTGTCTCCAGAAATCCATCCCTCATTCTCTTTGTAATGGATAAAGCAATAGGACAAAGAGAGCTGGTTTTTACCCTTGTCCCAAGAAAAACCTTTTAGAAAATGATAATGGGCTCCTAACAAATGAGAGAGCTGGTTATCATTGGGGAGAATTAATCTCTGCCTTGATTGAGAACACCTATGCCAAATTACAAGCTACAATATCCATCTGCTTGCTGTTACCCAGCAATATAGATTTATTGTGACATTTCAGAGAAGGAGTAAGAAAACATATGAACAACTGTTGTGGTTCATTAGCCCTTTATTGGTAAAACGTGGTGCTCAGGGCTGTGAGAGGTGCAGGGAAAGACAATCCTTTGGCTGAAATCATTGCATTCATGAGGCTGTGGAGAGCATTCCCAAGGACAAGCTTACAAATGAGCTGCTGCTTTTTAGTCCTGTGAGGGTTTTGGGGGCTTTTTTAGTTTGTTTTTTTGGGTTTTTTGGGTTTTTTTGGTTTGTTTTTTGTTTGTTTGTTTGTTTTTTGGTTGAAAGTGGAGCGATTCAGCTCCAGGAGGTGGGAGGAAAATTTGGGGCACATCCAAAAGCCCTCTGGGGAGCAGCTGCTCTGGACACCAGCCACTCATCCCAGTGTCAGGCAGGTAGAACAACCTCACCTTTCCTGCAGATCCTTTGCCAGCAGAGCTGGAGAGGGCAGCCAGTGTCTCCTGCTCCTTCAGAGCCAGCCTGGCAGGCCCAGGGAAGCACCACCAGGATCCTGCCTCCCCTGATAATTCCTGTTTAGTCTCTTACTCTGATTGTCACCATCAGAAGCTCTTTATTTGTGGCAGGTGCCTATGAAGGAAAATGCATCCACATTGTCACTTTCTCACAAGTATTTAATTTTAATCCACTCTGGGGGGCTGTTGCAGGGGTACAAGCACACAGGCTGTTGATTTATTTGCAGTTAAGGCCCTCAGAGTCAGGATGTTAAAGCCTTCTAAAGCCAACTCCCTCCTTCATATGGGAGAACCTTTGGAAATGCACTTTAGGTTTATGACACTGGCTTGGCTTAATTTAATTTACGGTTCACTTAACCGATTATTCAAAATACCAGATGTGACAGACAGTAGATTCAGCTGAAATATTACCTCACAGGCATGTTCAACACATCGAATCTGCTCTCCATATGGGAAGGCATGGAATGTCCCCCATCCCCATCCAAGAGCAATCAATTTGGTTTTGAAAGGAGAGTGGCTTAGTGGGAGACAGGGTCCCTTATTTCTCCTGTAACCTTTGCAGCAGCTGATGTGAGAGTTTAACCTGGGCTCTGCTGCATGAGAAAAAATGTGAGCTTCTAAAAACGCCAGAGGCAAAGGATTTGTCGTGTAAAACATTTGTTGCTTAGTATTTGCTGATGTTCAGTAATTCTTAGCAACTGTTAGAAGTACAGTAAAGGCAGGCAATGAAATAGTGGCAGAAATGTGGAGCATCCCAAGTTTTTAAGAGAGTGTCTCTTCTGGTGGCTGGGACTGTCTTTGTGAAGCGAGGGGCTGGACACAACAGTGTTGGTAAAAAGGAGTGTAGGTCACAAATACTTGCTGATTTTATCATGGAATTGTATTGGAAGGAACCTTAAAGCTCATCCAGTTCTACCCCCTGCCATGGGCAGGGACACCTTCCCCTATCCCAGGCTGCTCCAAGCCCTGTCCAGCCTGGCCTGGGACACTTCCAGGGATGGGGCAGCCCCAGCTTCTCTGGGCACCCTGTGCCAGGGCCTCCCCACCCTCACAGGAGAGAATTTAACCCTGCCCTCTGTCACGTTGAAGTCATTCCCCCTTGTCCTGTCATTCCATGCCCTGCCCGAAGTCCCTCTCCAGCTCTCTTGCAGCCCCTTTGGGCACTGGAAGATGTCTCCAGAGCCTTCTGTTTCCCAGGCTGGACACCCCAGCTCTCCCAGCCTGGCTCCATAGGGGTGTGCTCCTGTGGCCATTGAGCTGGGGGCAGGTGCTTTGGGAGCTGGTCCTTCCTGGTGGCAATGGCCACCAGCTATGAACAGAAGAGTCCCAGCAGTCTCTTGAGGCCTCTCTCCTTGTCTCTCATCCCTTGCATTTATCCTTTGGAGCAGGATGATGTGTTTAGTCAAAACAAAAGCAATGGACACATGATGAATCCCAGCAGTACCTCTAGGTCAGCAGGCAAGAGCTCTCTTCTTTTGGGGAACATCAGATGCCCGTCATCCATGCTTTTGAAGTTTATGGCCTGAGGTTCCTTCATGTCAGGGCAGGACATATGTAGGGCATTCCTCTAGACCTTAACTATTAAAGAAAGATTAAAAATTAAACTTCCAGTAATACAGGAACCTGAACTTTGAACTCCCCTGTGTCAGTGGAATGTTAATCTGATCTCAGCAGTACCCGATAAAGTCGATCTGTCTTCCTCGCCTAGTTAATTTTTAATCATTGCTATGGATAGAAGGGCTCTGGTGGATGGGACTAAGAGCAGACTGCCTTATCCCAGCCCTAAATCCCAGCATGGAATGGGGGAACAACGTGAACCAAACTCCTCCCATTATTTATATTCTATATTCCACCCCGTGTTTGTTTAGCCTTGGTATGTAGGGGTGCTCTCCTAACTGATGCTCAAGGGTAATAATACACAAAAAAATCTGCTCATGTGCACACATTCACAGGAGACTGTCAGGCTGTTAATGGGAACAGTATTTCCTAGGTCCACAGCAAATGTTTGTGGCAGTGCTAACTGGGAAAGAGGATTGATCTGTTCAAAAACAAAACTGCTTTTAGCTCCGGTTCTGGGGTGATCCAGTGCTGTATCCAAAGGTGCTTCTCTCAAACTTGATAGAAATATTTCAAATTAACTTTTAAAGCATTCTTTAAAAGATAATAATTTGATTTTGCTGTTGGTGAATTTTGCAGTATTCCTGTTGTTCTGCATCAACACTACAAAGCCAGTGAGGGTGTCAAGATTAATGCCCCATGTCAGCACAGCATTGAATGTGCTGAATTTTATCATCAGTGTGAAGGGAGGGGATCCAGAGACTTTAGAGCTCTTCTCCATTACATGGACAGTCCCAAATTATAGTGCTGGGATAACAGCAAGCCCAGGCTCTTGGTCACACCTTTCTTTCTCTGCCAACCTCTCACTGCTGGAAGGGAACAGGGTGACTCTGATGGTGCCACTGGTGTTTTTTTGTGAGTCCAGGCAGTTCCCATAGAAAACCAGCCAAAGTCCCTAAAGGGAAAGGTGATGGCTGATGGCCAAAGGATCTCAGCAGAGAAAGTCAGAATTACAGGGTCCCCAGGTGGCTGCAGGTGGGGAAACATTCCCTTAAAAGTGGACTTTGCAGAGTCCAGCTCGGACAGTTTTCAGAACCTAACCCAAATTAATTATCTGTGTGTAGGAAAAGGCAGGGTCAGCAAGAAAATGTATACAAGATGAGGCAAGATGCTGCAGATGCAATAGAGGGAACAGATGTGTGCACTCCTATCCCTAAATTATCCCACAACTCATTTGGGCAGCTGTAACCTGGGATGATGTTGAATTCCCGTGTTTTTTCCCAAGATAGGGTGTTTAGAACCACTCTGTTTGCCTGATCTCAGACCCAACCCCTCCATGCCTGCCTGCCCAGTGCCCTTTGGGGGAGCTAATTCTGTCTGGCAGTGTTGGAGGTGACAGCTCCGTGGAAATAATTATCAGAAATGCAAATCAACACAAGAACATTTTTTACTACTTCATGCCTGGAGCTGTGCTAAACTTAGCAATGATGAATAAACAGCACCAACATTCCCCTCCTTGAAAGGACAAAGAGCCTCCTGGTATTTGGGATGTCTCTGGTACTTTTGTTATCTCAGTGTAGCCAACCCTGAACATTTAATAACATGAGCAGGTCCTCAAAAATCAGTGAGATTAATAAACGTTGAATGTTTTCATTTCTGAGCCTTGGAGGTGTACTTAGCTAACATCTTCCTCTGCAACTGAAAGGCTGGGAAATTACTGCTGGTTAATGATGGTGAGATACTCATGTAATCACTTTATTTCAGGAGAAAGACTTTCAAATAAACTCCAAGAGACTCGTGATAAAATAGCAGGAACTGGCAATGTTGAAATATGAGCCTCTATCATTAAGCCATTCGCTCTTAATTAGTTTTTATTTGCAATATTGACAGCTAATCTCTTCTCTCTATTATACCTGCACAACTTCCAGTGACTGGCATAGTACAGTATAGAAGTAGCTGAAGATATAATTTGGTCCTCTCCATGTAAGATTTCCAAACCACACAGGATTTTTTAAGGAAAATTAAGGTAAGCCAAAAAATTCCAGACCTGACCTTGATTTCCTCTGTTTTAGAATGAGAGATTAATGGGATGCAGCCCAGTGGCCTGGCTGAAAAAAGTGGCGAGACACAATTGTATGTCTTTCAACACCACCCAGTTTTGAGGGAAATAAATAAATAAAGAGGCAAATAAATAAATAACTTTTCATTTCAACAAGGTGACATTTGCCGATGTTCACTAATTTAGGAGAGGCTGATTTATGCATGTTTAATCTTCGCTAATGATGACTCCAGGGCAAGAAATGAAAATAAGTGCAGTTAATAATACGTGTATATATTATTAACACCTTTACTGATGGAGAGGGGCCTTTTCCTGGTGGTTAAATTTAGGAGCAATTTGTGGGAGATCTGAGTGGCTCAGGGCTGTCAGAACCTCTCTCTAACTTTCCAAAATGTGAAGAGAAGGGATATTTGGACAGTAAAGCTTCTCAGCTGATCGACTATTAAAACTTGTATGAAAAATGTTTGTAAATACAAGAAGCAGCCCAGTTCCTTATGTTTTGTGGTGTTCTGTAACAATGAAATTATATGTATTGTTACAGCCTGATTGTGGCTGGCTTCTCCTCCTGCCACACAAATACTGAGAGGGATGCAACCCTTGAATTCAGTCCTGAATGCTGACAGACAAAACTTACTGCGAATATTAATGTGCTTGGTCTAATCATCCTGCTATTTTTTTGTGTAATTTACTCGATCAGGGAGTTGGAATTCCCTCCTAGCTGTTACAGATTCAAGCATTTATGCAAAATCCTCCAGTCTGGAGATTTACAGTGGATTATCTACAAATATTTGAATACATTAGTGCAGCCCTTTAAATGCATTCCCTTTATTTACATACAGAACAAATAACAAGCAACTTGAATGACAGCACTGTAATTCCATCAAGGAGCTCATGTCCTGAGAAACCACAGGAATAAACTGTTAAGAGGCCCATGGGTTTGGTGGAGCTCTGCCTGGAATTGCAGCTCCATAACCTGGGTTTCATTCATTTTTTGTATTATTAACAAGAAAAAAGAAGCCACAGTTTTATAAATTGTGATGCTGATGTTGTAGTTGGAAAAGGGAAGAGCCAGAGAGGGGTGGGGGTAGCATGATTTCCTCTCACCTCCTTCTGCCATAGTCCAGGAAAAACCAGGTATTTTGCATATCCATCAGTGCAGCAGCTGATCAGAGAGAAAACACTGGAATCAGGTTGTTGATGGGGTGAGGGAAGGTTTGCTGAGATTGATGGGGGAGTTTGAAGAGCTCCTTTCCAAATGACCTGCCTTTACCCTTTATCCATGGGGGTTTTTTTGGAAGTTTATATTATTTGCATTGCCTGATGGGGCTGCTGCACTCGTGCTCAGTCCCAGATTATCATGGTACATCAGCGAGGATTGATGTGGGAAGAGCAGCCTGGGCTTGGTTTCTGTTCCAAATTTTCCTCTGGAAAAAAAAATAAGGAGAACAAAACCAACCCCAAAGACTTGCTGGCTTTCCTCTGTAGCAGGAGAGATGGGTTCCTGCTGATCCCAGAGGTAAAGCCCTAACAGTTTCCATGGAATAGTCAATTATCTGTTTCATTGCACAAGCCAATATCTTTTCTCAAAAAGATGTATTAGGGTGTTTAGTCATTCAAGTGATCCATCTGGCTGAGCATTCAGAGATGGTCCTTAACTTGATTTATCTAGCCCAGAAGTGGTGTCCTTGAAGCTTCTGGGCCAGTGTGGGCCTGTCCATGTCCCCACTCTGTAGGGGACAGGGCTGGTGACCTTCAGTTCCTGGCAGGAGCAGCGCTGGTGCCATCACACCTCTCTGCCAGGAAAGCCTGATTCCACACTGAATTTAAAAACTGATGTTGCTGATGAGGGCTGAGGGGCCACCAGGTGCTTCCAAGGAGAATGCAAAGAAGCCCCCAGGCAGCAGATCCCTGATAAGGCACTGTCCTTTCCTCCAGCAGAATCTGCACCTAAATCCTGATGGAGTCTGGCTAATCCCCTGCAGTGTGAGATTGTGCATTGCCTTTAAATCTCCTCTGCTTAAAAAACACACATTACAGCTCCAGGATCCACATTATCCCTGTTTCCATCAGGCACCACCTCCAGCACAGTTCAGCTTTTCCCACCCTCTGCTCCTGGTTTTGCACCAATCCAGCAGCAGGGTGCCCCTGGGAGAGGGTGCCAAGCTCTCCCATGAAACAGGGAATTGGGATTGCAGCCTGTTTGGGTCAGGCATCATCACCAATTGCTGCTGGGCACGTAGTGAGCTGCAACCCCAAAGCCTTGGACTGCAAAAGGGGAAGGAAAACCCCCAGGAAGGTTTTGGCTCCCTGGGAAAATCCAGAAGGATGCTTGGGGATGAGGCAGGACTCATCTGAGTGCCAGCTCCAGGCACTGGGAATGTCTGTGACACAGGAGCAGCTTAGAAGGACACTGCATGTCATGTCTACATCCTCAAAGTGTATGTCAAGACAAGAGCATTTCCTGCAACACAAGTAAATTAAATCAACAGTGTAATATTTTAATTACTAAAAACTTCAGGTGAAATTCTGCATATTTTTCTTCTGGGCTATCATCCAGCTTTACAGGATAAATTCTTTAAGGGTAAATTATTATTATTAAATCAAATTAAGCTTTGGTTCCCACTTGCTGCTTTTTGAAACTGCAAATTGCCACTTGTCAATGATTTGTTCTTCTCCTCTCCTCCTCTTTTAAAGGCAGGACTGCAAGAAAGTTTAAGTATGAATGCATTTCTTAGCAAGTGGAGTTATATATTTAATATAATCCCAAACAGATTGTCTACTCAAACACTGTTCATTAAATGAACTGTCTGCAAGTGTGATTTACAGTGCAACGTGGTCATGGGAATGTCTGTGTGTATTTAATAACTGCACAGTAATAGCTTATTGGCAGGAGTGGTAATTCGATTTTGGAATTTTATCTTATTTTTGAGTTTCTGGACCGTGAAATCCTGCTGTCTGACACACTTTTCCATTGCTTAATCTCCTGAGATTTGTGTAAAGAACAACAACTTTCCTCCTTACTGAAGACACAGTGCCCTGCTGTGTATTTTTTATTGCCACCCCCCAGTGCTGCTACTCAGAGCCCCCCTGTCACATTTATGGGCTGTATAAAATACACCAAAATATTGACATTTAATGAGCTAGGAGGTCCAGTCCTAGAGAAGATCAAATCTTCCAGTATTGCATAAGTGCAAAAATTCTCAAGGATGATTTTCTGCATAATCTGTTGTGTTCTGTATTTAATTTTCTGAGCTTTCCTATTGATTGCAAGTCAAAACTCTCTTATTTAATGAACTTAAGGAACTAAACCAGTAATTCTTATTCCACACAGAGACTTGTAAGTGTGCTCTCCTCCTCATGGCTTGCAAGTTTGGCAGGTCTACACCTGAATCAACCAGAATTTGACTGACTTTCTGTTTGCTGAACCTTTGAGAAATGGTTTTAGAACCAAATGTTGCCATTTTTCTCAGAGCAGCGTCATTGCAGCTGCACTTCCCACAGGGGTTACTGGTTTGGGGGCTCTCCTGTGCCTGTGGAGAGCTGGGGGACATCCCACAACATTTGGGTGTCAAGGAGGACACACTTTAATTCACTTGTCATTGTGTTGGTGTCTTTCTGCCCAGTGGAACTCTGTCCCCATAAATACATGTCTGAATCAGCCAATTATTCATCCAGGATTAGAACTGAAATCCTTGCTCTAAGAACAGCTTTGCCCCTAAAATCACACTATTTAAGGTTTTAATTATTTTAAATCTTATATAAATAGTTGTACATACAGACTGCCTCCTATGCACACTACTCCTCTAAAAACTGGAAAATTAGGCAAGAAAGGGAAGAAAATAGCAAACTAGTGGGATGAGAGGAAACCCAAACTTGTGTGTCTCACTGCAAGAAGGGAGGGAGGCACTGGTGGTTTGGGTGGCATTTGGTGACCTTGCTGTAACTGTTTAAGGATTTTAAAGATTTCCTCCAATTTTTGGCATTTCTTTTTTAGTTAACAGAGTTGGTAACGAGAGCCTGAGGGGTTGGTGAGTGTTAAGCTGCTCTTTGTGCTCGTGGAGTTTTATCAGTCTTAGCCTCTTTCCTTTACATGGGTGTCTGTTGTATCTTATCTGTGTACAATAATAGTATCTGGCAGGCTGGGTAACTATTTGATGCTTATAAATGTGTTATCTGTATGCTCAGAAGTTTTCTATCAGGTAAGGGAATGGAAACTGCAGGAGCTTTGTAAAACTGATGCTGGGTTGGGGGAAGAAGGAACTTGACTGCATTTCCACTGCTTATGCTGTCACCAGATACTGAGTCATCTCTGGAGAGTTCTTGTCCTGTGAACTCTGATTTTTACTCTTTTAATTGGTCCACCAAAGGGTTCAAAAGCATCAAGGCTCTATGGCAGCACCCCGGGCAGGAATGAGATTCCTCCAGAGCCACCAGGGCAGCTGTGAGCCCTGACCTGTAGAGTGGGCACACAAAGTGTGCTTGTACCTCCTGTCAACAGGATGGTTAAAATGCTGCTGTTCACCAGCTCCTGAAGTGCCTCACAGTTAAAAACGAGAAGTAAGAGTGAAAATTCAGAAATCTGGTTACCCAAGTGCCAGGAGAACTGACAGCTTGCTTTGCCTCTTTATTTGTGGCTAACACAGGACAGAGCAGAGGATTTCAATATGCAGGAGCTTCAAACGTGGAGCAAACAGTACTGTAAAAAGCATCATCCTGATACTGCTTTTTCTTATCCTTCCCCTTCACTTTCCCTTCTTTTCCCCTTCTTCTTGCCCTCTTTTCAAAGCCATGTGCATCAGAACACATCTGGTAAAAGTAGCAGGAGCTGT
This sequence comes from Cettia cetti, assembly GCA_013401135.1. Classification (NCBI taxonomy): domain Eukaryota; kingdom Metazoa; phylum Chordata; class Aves; order Passeriformes; family Sylviidae; genus Cettia; species Cettia cetti. The sequence continues at coordinate 129,758 of VZUI01088993.1, read as the reverse complement.
TCTTTGGTTTTGAGGAGGACCAGCTGCCCACAGAGAAAGGTGTGCTGTGGAGGGGACCAGTGACACTGAGGACTCCACTCTCCCAAATAAATTTTGGCACCCAAGGAGGAGGGGAAAGACCATCTGCATGAGGTTTAATTGCCAGTGTATGCTCAGCTGAGCTGGCTCTTTCATCCTGCCTTTGCAACACTCTGTCTTCCCAATGTGTCATCCAACCCCCAGAACTTGCTGAAATCATCCCTTTGATCCTCATCTCTGGGCTTTGTCCTGACTTTATTGACTCTGCTGCAAAGTCTGGATCTCTCTCTGTGTACATGGAGTGTACTGGGCACCCAGTCCCAGCTAACATTCAATATTTGTCAGACAACCTCTGAGTGCCTCCTGCAGCCATCCATCCTGCTGCTGTTCCTATTGATCAGCCTCTTCTCCTGGCATCCACACACAGATCTGGTTTGCTTTTTAACTGATCACAAAATGAAACAAACAAACAAAAAAAAACCAAAAAAAAAAAGAGCAAAGCAGAGCAAAATAAACACAAACTTGTCATTTCTTGCTCATGTACTGTTGATAAATGTGCTCTCTCCTCATCCCTTAAAGGCTGTTGTACATAGGCTGTTGTGCCATGCCATAACAACTCCCAAATCATTCCTCCCCACTTCTCCATATCTCATCTGTCTCTAGGTCCCTCAGATGTCCTTATCTTAATGGAATTTTTCCTTGCAACTGAGGAATTGTACCAGGGGGCTCTTGCACACCTCAGGCAATGCCTCAGCATGCATATTCCAGCCCTGCATTGTCATATGTTGCTATAAATAGCTCCCACAAAGAGTCCATATTTCTGTGGAGATTCGCCTGTCAGCTCCTAACAATGGGAGTCATTCACAATGGGAAAATAGAATACCAGCTCCATCAACCTTTGACAGACTAATAGGGGTTATTTGACTTTCAATTTTTCATTATCAGGTTTGGCAGCCACAATCCTCCTGTTGAAAAATACAAACTGATCCGCACTCCCAACAAGGAGGAACCAACAGCTCCCGGGGCTGCCAGGCTGTGCCATGTGCCCACTGATAACACAGGGCAGGGAACCAGCTGCTCACATGCCAGGAGTTCAGGGATCTCAGTGCTGCCCTTTCCTGCCCTGTTTTGACGGCTGCAGAAGAGTGGAGTGGTTTTCCTTCAGGCTGAGAATGATTGGGGCTGGAGAAGAGAAGGTTGTGTGCAGATCTCACAGCACCTTCCAGCATCTGAAGGGGATACAGGGAAGCTGGAGAGGGATTTTGCATCAGGAGCTGGAGTGGCAAGACAAGGAGTAATGGGAGGAAACTAAAAGAGAGGAAATTCAGGTTAAATATATAGAAAATATGTAATAGATATATGAGGGTGGTGAGGCCCTGGCACAGGTTGCCCAGAGAAGCTGTGGCTGCCCCATCCCTGGAAGTGTCCAAGGCCAGGTTGGACAGGGCTTGGAGCAGCCTGGGACAGTGGAAGGTGTCCTGCCCATGGCAGTGGGGTGGAATGAGATGAGCTTTAAGGTCCCTTCCAACTCAAACCATTCTGGGATTCTATTGCTGAAAAATCCCTCACCTGGGTTTGCTAAAAGGATGCTCCCTCTGCCTTGAGGGCTCCAAGTTCAGAACCTCAGCACTGCACTGAGGCTCATCACTGTCCCTCTGGCTCCCTGCTGTGTCCCTTGTCCTCACTTTGTCACCATGTCGTGCCTTTGTAGAAACTGGTTTTTTTTTTTGGGAAGTGGCATTGTCACAAGGCAGCTGCTCTGGGCTGTGCAGAAGGTGAATCACTCAATAAACATTCCAAATTTAGCTCAGATTTGCCACTAGCAGAAACAAAAAAAAAAAAAAATCCCACATGAGAGTAGGAAATGCAGGGGATGTTACTTTGCCTGAGATGTGAAAAGGCATCTTACACCAAGATAATTGTCCTGGAATAAAATCTGGCAGCAATAAAGGACAATGAGCTACTTGAGGTCGCTGCTTTAACCACGAAGTAATTAGCCAAGCCCAGCTTTATGGGCCCTTTGCAGGACCCAAACTGGCTGTTTAGAGGGGGAAATGGGACATTAACCTTTTTCTTGGGGAAGATGTAGGTAGTGTCACACATTTGAGTGAGGTCCCTGGTGTGCACAGGTCAGTGCCAGAGGTGTCCAGCCCCTGTCAAACAGTTGGTTGTCCAAGCTGGGTCAGAGTTTGGAGATAGAAACACCCCATAAACAAGAGGTATCTTGCAGGTTTCAGTGATGCAGGGGACAGGGGTTAATCTGCAATCACACAACAGACACAGCTGTCCCTGCAGAAGACACGATGGGTAATGGAAAAGTTGCCTGCAAAGGTTGTCCAAGCCCTGCTGAGTACCCACTGCCACAAAAGACAGGAGCACCTCAGGGGAGAAGACCTAAAAATGGATTTTTGAGTAGTCAATGTTCCTCTAATTACTTCAGAATCGGTACCAGCAGTAGGGAAGAAGTCTTCTAGCAAGAACCTCCTCATAATTCAGCAAGAATGGACTGGCCTGAGGACCCTGATCCATTATCCAAACCTAAATCCTGATGGCTTTGTATCTGAGGGAGGTCCAACACATTTAAATATAAATAACTGCACAACTCTGTTAGTTCAGAGCATAGCCTAGCACTGGCTTACCTTTATAATTGCAAAGGCTTACTCTAAAAAATCCCAAATTACAGGAAAACCTGCTTTAATGGGGATCAGAGTTTAAGGTTCTCAAGGACCATGCTCCTCTACAGACAACAGCTTAGTCCAACAGCTTAGAAATTGAAAATTTCTTTGTTTCCTTCTGACTCTGGCACAGCAGCTGCAGGGATTAATTGAACTCATGAAATCTATTGATTTTCTGTAGCTGTTATTAAAAAAAAAGGCACTTTTGCACCCTGTGAAAGGTATGACTATCACTAAATTGTGTGCAATAAACCAACAAGGCTCCGGTCTGTTGAGAAACCCCGAGTCCCATTAGTCTCCTAATTTTTATTTCAGAGCACAGAGGCTTTTATTGTGTTACTGAAACTTCTGAGCCAGTCCTGCTGTGCCATCAGCCTCATCTCAAACAAGAAACCTACATGATCCCAGCATCTCTTCTGTGGATCAGCAGGAAAGACGCTGGAGAAGCCACGAGGAGGTTCTCACTTCTGCAGCTAAAACCTGCTCAGCATCTCTGCTGTTCTCTTCTGTATCTCCATGTAAATTCTCATGTGGGCATCAGGAGAATGGAATTAATTTTAGAAGGTTTGAAGTGTTCCCCTTGAGATAAGACATTAAGTTTTTTAGTGCTGACCTCCCTGCTGATAGTTCAGTAAAAGCAAAGCTGCCTTCACCAAAGTCCTCCCTGCTCTGAGGGTTTCCAAGAGCTGCATTTGTTTACAACATTGAATAAATTACCTCCACTAATAACAGGAGTGGAACCAAATCCCAGGGTGTGTTTGGGGCTTGTTCTTAGATCCATAGTACTGCAAATAGATTGGTACACAAGCATCAGTTTTTACTCTTAAGCACAGTTACATTTTATATCAAAACTGAGTTGTATTTTAAGACCAGACCAAAATTCAAAGATGGCAATGCAATCTTTTTCATCTGAGATTATCTAAAAATGTTTTGCTTATATATTTTGTCATCTGAAGTGATGGTGGTGGCAGCAATCCATATATTGCTTTAAGGCTTTCTTACTTATTTCAGTGATGAGGCTATAGATTGTGTCATCTCTGCTAAACAGTGGAGTTAAATAAATCCCATTCTCCTTAACAATTTCTTAAGGTCTTTATTAGCAATGTGCATGATGATGTACTATAAACAAATTCCCTTCTGCCTTCTGCACTAACTGGAAAGGATTTTTGAGCACACCTGTTAGATTTGATGTCTCCCATCACCATATGCACACCAGTTTCTGGTTTTTGTGTTTTGGGGGAGTTTTTTGTTGAGTAGTTGCTAGATAACTTATCAGGGAAAGTGCTTTGCAAATTAAAAAGTACAAAATACCTGCTTGGTGGTCACCACATGATTAATACTTTAAAATCAAATTCTGCAATGCATGTGCAAGACGGCAGGAGGGAAGGAGTCCAGAGCCAGTCTGTGTGTTGTATGAAATACCAGCTTTTTGGCTTCAAGTTTTCCAGTTATGTCTCCTTTGTTTTGAGGCAAAGAGTGCTGTTTTATTTCCTTTAATTCAATGTAAAGCTTAGGAAAGGCATATATATTTATTAAGGCTTCAGTCACTTCCCTTTCTGGTTCTCTAAAGACCTGAGCACAGCTTACAGCTCCCATTATACCCAGTGAGAAGTGTGTGAGTAGGCAAAGAGGAGCACACAGGCTTTGCTTGTGTTCAAGCACTCCTGAAGGAGTTTTGTGCGTGTGTCTCCTTCAGAGGAAGCATCAGCCTTTCAGGACTGGTGTAACTGGAGTCTGTTTTTAAACACTCCCTCTCCAAACTGCATTTTTACCCTTCCTCACTGTCTTGCTGGCTTGCAGCATCAGAATTTGCCCCTTTCCAAGCCTGGCAAGTCCTGTCATAGTTGACAAAGATGAGGATGGCTCACAGTTGTCCTGATTAGATGGATACCAGAGAGTGAAAGGCTTAATGAGGTGCTCTGGTGCATAATCACCATCACTGATGGCCACTTGGAATGAGTTATTCTGCAGGATATGTTGTGTCCTGCACTCTGGCTGGAAATAACACTCACAAAATCGCACAATTTCTTCACCAGCTGAACCAGCTATCAGTGAAAACCCTTCAAAATCCATTTTAAATAAGAGCCTGTCTCTTTCCATAGAGTGCCAGTGAGAGCTGCTTCCAGATACAGTGTGGGCTGAACTGTGGGACTGGTTTATTTTTCTGTGGTGCTTAACAGAGCCTGTTGAGCTTGGGCTGAGGGACAGGAGGAGAAGCACTGGGAAAAAGATTTTCAGGCAGAGGGATGTTGTCCAAATGGTGTCCCTGATGGGAAAATGGATGGAGAGAAGGGCAATTCCTGCGTTACTACAGGACCCAGGCTGAGGGAAGCTTATCTCAGTGGCAGAATGGGCTTTGTCCTCTGTCAGGACTCTGTGCTGGCTTCCTGTGTCTTTGCTCCTTTGCTGACACCCTGTTCCTGTGGTCCTGCATGCCAAAAAGGCTTTCTAATGGCACAATTCCTTAATTAAATTCCAGGCTGTGGCTGAGCTGTGGGGCAGAGTGGTGCTCTTGTCCCTGTCCCCTCCTGGCAGCCTGGGCTGCTGGTGGCTCCAGAAGGTTCTGCCCAACTCCCCCTTTGCAGCAGTGAGTTGGTTACAGAGAACACTGGGGCCGCCTCAGGTTTAATTACCATTAAATTAAGGCAGCAGTTACAGCTTTAAATTGCACATTCCAAATGAAGGGAGGGTGGATGTTAAACTTAATGACCTGAAGGAAACCCTGAAGGTGCAGGAGTGGGGGTTGGTCTGGAGACCTGCGGTTTGTACAGCCAGAAGGGACCAGTGCAGAAACCTCCTCTGACCTCCTGAAGGCCACCCTGAATTAATGCAGCCCAGCTGGGCGTAGCTCAGGAAACATCCACTTGTGAAAGGCAGGTTTGCAATGTTGAGCAGTGCACTTCAACTCTCCACAAATCATCTCCAGCTGTTATTTACTCTGGCTATTAAAATGCAGCATCTCATTTCAAGTCAAAGCTTGCCTAGCTTAATTCCCAGCTCCTGGATTGTATCATAGCTCCGTTTATTTCATCAAGAGGCTGCAATTATGGAACATCAGTGTCCTGTGTAGGTATTAATCAGCTGCCATCAGCTTGTGCCTTCTCCTTTCTTCTGCTAACCTGAGCAGATTCAGTTCCTTAATTTTTGCACTGACAAAATTTACTGTTCTTTTGATCATTCTTGTGGCTGTTTGGTGCAAAACCAAAGGTGGGGACTGCTGATTGCTGTTGTGGTTGCACCAATTCACATTAACAGTGTGATATAATCTTTCTATTCCCATTCTGCTGATACTGTCAGGGAATGCAGTAGACCTTTCACTACCATGGTGATGCCTAGTCTTGACATCCAAGTTTTTTCTGTATTTTAGCCCCTTTCTTCCCCAAATAGACCCTTCCAACCTGTAAAAGTGCTGTACTTGCTTTGTTCCTAGGATTCAGTTTATCCTATTTCCTAATTAGGGTTTAGGACTCACTCAGTAGCAGTACTGTGGAGCACATAATGCTTGCTTGTGTTGATCTTATCAGGTTGCTTTGAATCAATACCTTCTCCACTTCATTATTTACCATTCTCCTAATCTTTGTCAGTCATTTGACATTTTTATCAAATAATGTTTTCGTATTTTCTTCCAGCTTGTTGATAAAAATGTTGTATAGCTGAGGGTCAATTACTCAGGGTCCTTGCAGGATCTCATTAGAAACACCCACCACTCTGTGATTCCTCTGTGGAGTGACTGAAACACAGTAAAATCAAATGAATTGATTAGTGGAGTGGTATAGGAAACAGTGACAATTAGGGAACTCCACATTAAACAGTGCTGTGCTGGTAGAATGCAAGGCTGAACCACGCAGTGCATTGTGTTTTAAAATAATTTTTACAAACACAAAGAGAGAAAATAACCTCTGGTTTATTCAGTTGTTCTGGGCTGTGACTTTTTAAGGCAGAGTTTTTATACTGGAAGAAGCTTCAGGACGAACATTGCTGTAATTTTTAAAAGGTTGTGGTTCATTGCAGCTTCTTTTCCTTTTGGCCTTGAGGGAACAAGGATTCCCCCTCATGGGCAGAGCTGTAGCAGCAATGGGAGGATTCCTCAAAGAGCTCTGGGACATTCTTGATGCCTCCTGTCTCTCTTGCAGTTTGTGTTGTCCTTTAAGTGTGGTGCCTGAGGATGGGGAGATACCTTGCTAGAAATACAGGTTTCTGAGCATTCCATTAATCAGGAATTAAACCAGGACAGGAATCTAAGTTCAGCCCGTGCAGGTGAGTGGTTCTTGAGTTTTGGGTAACAGGGTGCTCTTCCTTTGAGTGCTAATGTAGAAACAAGAGATTTCATAAATCATAAACAAGCACAGCTGATGGGCAGGGTCTTGGCAACCTTATTGCATTCACATCAGAAACTTTGCCTATTTTAGTCATGTAGATTATGGGATGTGATTTTTCACGCTCTGTAATATCAAGGCAAACCCTACCAAGAAAGCTTTGTTGCCTCAAGACTAATGAGGTTGTAAAACTCTATCCATAAAATCAGAATAATAGTATTCCCTTGCATCACAAGATTGCTGTAAGTACATATGTATATTCTGCACTCGCCTGGCCCAATAATGTGAGAGCAAAACTCCATTTATTCATGTGAAGGACAAGTTTCTGCAGTGCACAAGGTTACAGGTAAAATCCCAAGGTTTTCCACCTCGCTATGTAAATGGAGAGGAACACCAGTATTGTTCATTGCATACAGTGAGTAATAGAACAGCAATTATTGCTGAAATCTTTATTTGTCTTTCCATGCAGTTATCTGCTATGGTTTCTTTTGTATGTTCTCATTTGTTTAATTAAATTACATTTGGTCTTTCCAGAGTCCTTTCTGTCCCGACTTGGTGTGGACATTTATTAATAGTGTCACTTGGTTGATAGTCTGTTAATTTTAATCTTGTCTGAATTTGATTATCTTTGTCTATTTACACTTCAGAGACTTTTCCCTGAATTCAGAAGGACTTGCTCTCTCTTCCCACTGTTCAAGCAAGGCTAGTTGTGTTGTACACAGGGCAGGTGCTTTAATGGCACTAATTAATCAAGAAGCAGTGCAACAGAGGAAGGAAAACATTACAAATGAGTGCAGCCAATTCCAATGCAGAGCACCCTGAGTGACCCACACTGGAAGCTACCCTGGCATCACCCATCAGGCAGAGCCAGAGCAGTGCAGGAGTGAGGCAAAGCAGATCCCTGATAAACCATTAGCAGCTATTCCTTGGCACCCATCCCTTTGGCTTTAGGTCAGGTTAGGGTTTAAAGCACTAATCTCCAGTGCTTTAGGTTTCTGAAACCCTGTGATAGCTCAGTGTAAGTACTTAAAAAACCCCAGTCACTTCTGGACATGTTCAGTGCAACAGCATCATGTCGATGTTTAAATGAGTTTTGTCAGCTCTCAGGTGTTTGGTCTTTTTCTCAGGGCAGCAGGTCTTGCTCCCTCACCCTGTTCTGCTTTTAAGTTTTTAGTGCTTAGAGTTGTTGGGAAGAAACTTTCCAAATGTGGACTTGAAATACTCAAAGCCCTCTCTGCACGACAGAAATATAAACACTCAAGTGCATTTGTTTTTTAACCCATGATCTTTGCTCATTCTGAGAGGGTCTAGGAAAAGGTTGGAGGGAGCCATGGAGAGCCCATGGCTTGTTTGGAAACTGCTGGGTGCCTCCAGGAGTAACTAGAACCTTGTCAGGGTGGGGAAATGGAGCAGAGGATGTTTGTGTTCAGTTCATCTGGAATTTGTGGTAGGCAGGATCTCTTGCACAAGATGGGGAAGGTCCTAGGTAGAATTTGTGTTTCTGTCACCAAAAATGCTTTGGCTGCCGAGCAACACAGAGAGGGCACTTTTCTTTATCTGGTTTTGAAACAATACAGTCACCTCTCCTTGTTTATCCATTTTTAATAAGAATGGTGTGAAAGCCCCCAGAGCTCTGACACCAGGCACAAATGTCTCCTTGCCGGTTGTGTTGAGTGGGTTTTTATTTTTTTTCCCCTTAATAATTTCAGTTATGTTAAAATTCACTGTTGGTTCACCTTGATCTGTATCAAGAAGTGAAATTCCTCATTCTTATCTCTGGATTCTCTGTGGGTTTAGGAGTTTAAGCACCTCACAGCCCAAAGGATTGTTGCCCAATTAATCAAAGTGTTTCTTTACATTGCACCAGTGAAGGGAGTGAGAAGAAAACAGGTCTCTCCACCCCTGTCTCTTCAAAGAGATAATGTGTAATTATTAAGAAATGCTGTTGCCAGTTGCCTCCTCTCTCTCCCAGTGGAGGCAAGGGGCAAGGATCACACACAATCACCTTTCCTCATTTTATCTAACAAGGGTGAAATTCTACTGTCAGGCGTATTTTCCAGTTTGAGTCGTGATGTACAGCAGATTGTTATGCATGATTATAAAGCCTAATAAATTTCTCACCATCTCATTTTCCCTGGCTGGTGGAAGTCAGGGATTAAATGCCATTCTGATGGGTGGTAAGGTGATGTGGAGAGCTGCACTCACAGCCCACAGCACAGGGCTGCATCTGCCCCTTACCCTCCGAGTCAGGGATATGGAATTTGTGTCAGCTAGCCTGGTGGAGATTTCCCAGTTCCCCAATTCCCCTCCCATTTTGGGAGCTCACAGGCTGTGGGTGTGTGGGTCCATGCTCAGCCTGGCTTGTGGGGCTGAGCCAGAGGGGCTGGGACTTGCTGCTGCCACAGGAGTGGGAAACTGGGAGCCCATGGAATGGTCATTGCAGGGAGCTTGGCTTGCTCAATGCAAGATGAGGTTCTGTGGTCACGTTGCTCTGTGGTTCATGTGATTTCAGCAGCTGCTGATTTGTGAGCAGCACAGTGTCTGTCTGGGTTATCTGGAGTACGTGGCAGTGCCTCAGGCAGGGCCCTGTTACCCTTCAAAAATTAACAGGAGATGAATTCTGAGAGCAAAATGGCCAATTAAGATGTGTGAGGGCTCCATCAGCTGCTCCTGGAGTGCTGTCATCCTCACTGGTGTTGGCTTTCATCACAGGAAGCAAAAGCCTGTGTGGTTCCCATGTCTGCAGTCTCACACCACCAGTTCTGTCTGCATTCGAGACTCCACCTGCCCTGTGAATACTGTTTGGTGTTTTTTTTTTTTTTTTTTGGAGTGTGTGGTAAGAAATGTTTAATGTAGGGATGATCAGCGTGGGGGCCTGGAAATGTTAGTGAGACTGTTACATGATGAGGTTAAAAAGGTAGAATAGTGAGGGGGAAAAATACTGTGATCTTTATGTAAGTGTGAACTGTTTCAGAAGTACTTGAGAGGTTTTGTCTCCTTTTCTTGGAGTTAGAAAAATGTTAATTGAGTATCTCAGAGGGTGACCAATAAGTTTCTGGACTTCCACATATTGTTAAATTGCTTATCTTTGCCAAACATAGAGATCCATTTTGCTAACAAGGGACAGGCTGCAGCTGGAATTTTGCTCTACCAAGTTCTCAGCATGGACAAGGATCTTTTGTGGTTTCTGTGAGAAGCCCAGCCTGGCTCAGCTCGGCACTGTCAGATTGTTTGTCTCAAGGGAACTGTTGGGGAGACAGACATTTTCCATTACTGCTTTCCTAGTGTTAAATTTGATTTGTTCTCTTACCCAGTTCTTGCTACAGAAACCAATCATGCCCTTTCTTTTTGGTTACACAATCATTTAGAAAGAGCATCCCAAATGATCTATTCAGGTTCAGACTGGCACAACTCTGCTAAAAGGTTGGAGTCCTTTAAACTACTCTGTTATCTCCTCCTTCTCTCTCTCTTTCTCTTCAGGTTACCTAAAAAACTTCAGCCAGAAAAGTACTGCTGCACCAGTAATTACTGGAAATAAAAGTTCTATTTAAACTCATGTGTCATCCTAAGCATTCATTTGCAATATGTGAAGCTAATCCACTGTAAATGGAAAAATGAGGGGTCAGAGTGGGGCAGTGGCAGAACTGGGGTGCAGCTGTTGCAGAAACTGAGTTCCTGGGGTCTGAACAACTGAACTGGAAATGCAGTTGGAGGGGAAATTGTGGGAATGAAATGGAAGCTGTGCTGTAGCAACATGCACTATGCAGTGCATCAGGGAAAAACCATACCACAAACAAGTCAAACCACCCATATTTCTGGTACTCCTGACAAGCAGGAGTTGCCATCAGAAGAATTTGAATTACCTCAGTGGAATAAGGTTGCTCTTCCCATGACTCCCATGATTGTTTGTATGCTACATGTGATTTTCTGAAATACAGCTCCTTACCACAACATACATAGGGCTTAAAATTATCCTCCCTTACCGTTTTATGTCTCCATTAGTTCAAATCAGTTTCTGATCACTTTAATTTCTTTCTGCACTAACACAGGGTGGTTTTGCTGAGATGTGTTTCACCTGAACCACAGAGTTTTGAAGAATCCTGCATATGTTAGAGTGCACACAGCTAAACTTGTGAATGCTGCTGAAATGGCTAAAATATTAATTCACAAATATGGATCTCCTGAATGCATTTTGCACAGCCTTTAGCATGGGTCATATTTACTCTGGAGGGGCACAGGACCACAGAGCTGTGTAAATTTTAAGGCAAATCATGAAATGGTAACATCCTTTACAAAGGAAGCCTGTTAACTGATAGGTTGGAGAGGGAGTAGCTATTTTGGTTCACTTATCCCTATAAATTTATTGGCAAATGCAATCTAATCATTGCTTGCAGTGCAGTTCCAAAAGGGGGAAAAAGGGGGAAAATAAAAAGCAGCAGCTTTTCAGAGCTCAACTTTATTTTAATAGGTTAGGCTGGTGCAAACCTGTGTGATGCTGCTTCAGATGAAAGGACTGAGATCTAACAAGTCTCCAGTCTGTCAAACTAGAAAGGACACAAACTATTTTTTTTTGACACAGAGGGGAAGTAATCAAATATTTAGGTCTTTTGTTTTCATTAACCAGAACAGGAGGATAAAAAATAGATACCAGAATATTCCTTTTGATTTGCTTCAAGAGTAAGTGAGGCATAGCTGTTCATTCTTCTTCATTTTCTCTCAGAGATGAAAATCAGGAGCAGTGCTGTCCTCCCGGTTTGTTGTGGAAGGAGCATTTTCTCTGTCAGCTTAAAGTATCCATACAGAGCACTTTGTCTCTCTCTGTCTCTCTTTTATTTATATGAATGGTTTTGCAGCAGAAATAAGTGCTTAAGTGCTAACTTTTTTTTTCCCTTGAAGAGAAGATGAACTGCATGTCAGTGTGTACAGACAATGGATGAAAAACAAACAGAATTTGTTTCGCAGGTGTTTTCATTTATGCATTCTCAGAGCTTGATGTGAAAGTGCCTTTCAAAACACCACAGACACACCAGCTTTTGTGCTTTAAATGAAGACTGAAACTCTCTGCTTTCCAAGAGAGCCACTCAAAAGGGTGAAACTTAACAATTCCCATGGCTAAATTATTATTGATAAATTATTCCATTTATAAGGATACCTTGATCCCCATCTCAGAGATGAGAAACAGAGAGAGACAGGCAGAGATTTTTGCAGGGAAGCATACCAGAGGGCAATGGCAAATCCAGGAGCACAAGCCAGGTCTCCTGAGTCACAAATGAGATGTGGTTAAAGTCTGCACACAGCAGAGTCTGGGCTCTAATGCAAGGATTTCTGCAGGGGCTGCTGCATGCACAATGCAATATGATGATTGTTAGAATGGACAATTGTCCCACTGGCTGTCATTGAACAACCCTCCAGCATGGTCTGTCTGCTCAGCAAAGGAATTGGAAATGAACTCCTTTGTTTTTATTCCTTTTGTTTTGAAGACCTTTTTAACTGCAGAAATCATCCTTATGATGTCAGCAGGGAAAGATTAATCCAGTATGGTTTTTTTCCTGAAGGTGAAAAAACATGGAAAATTGCCTGAAGAAAATTACAGACTGTGTCCTGTTAAAAAGCCATTAATGCCTAAGGTGTTGGGGGGGAAAGGCATTGAAATTTCAAATATATTGGATGATTTTTCCCTAGCATTTAAAGACGTGAGAGTATGCTGATTATTTTCTCCCTCAGATTGGCTTTTGTAGGTTTGGTCCAATATTTCTTCATTAGGTGAGAATTAAACAGAACAGAAACGTATTTTCTTGCTGCAAGACATCCTGGACAATTTCTCATGAACAGAGAATTCAGTGGCTTACAAGTCATGTAATTAGGGGATTAAAATCTAAGTGTAAGAGGAATTCTGAGACTTGGGTAACAGCTGGAATGAGCAGGATTTCTTTGCAATGTCTGTAGGACATGGTCAGAAATAGGATCCATCTGACTAAAGGTGTAAATCCTGGGGCTAAGGATTTTTCTTTCTGCATGCCAGTAGAGAAGACCTGTTTGATTTAAGTCATGGTTATGTGGATGTTGCAGGGAAAGAAAGTTTCTAATAGATCCAAAGTGTATTTCATAGATGGCTTTGTGATTTGTATCCACACCCTGACTTGCACTCAAAAGCAAATGGGGTTCACTGTGACAAAAATGGATTTATTAAAGGACTGACCAGAATAGCCCATTATTGCTTTGGACTATCTAGCAGTGATTTAAATGTGCTATCCCTGGGAAATCAGGGGAGAAACCGTGGGATAAAGGTATTTTAAGTGTCTGTCACTGATGTTATTTTCTGATAAGTTGCCCTTCATGCTCAGAAATGATGGAAGGTTGACAGTCCTTTGCCTTCTCTTGGACTGAAACAAACAGCACCAAGTTAAAAGTTACTGCATTTGAAATGTATTTGAGAACTAAATGGATGAAGAAGCGATGATTTTTTTTTTTTTTAGTTGTGGCACCATGAAAAACATGTTTTCCTGTGTGAGGAGAAGCAGCTGTTTGATAACCAGTGGCATGTAAGGACACAGAATCAAATCTTCTGTCCTTTGGGCTGGATTTACCAAGTTACATCTTCGCTGACCTTGTTGACTCTGGAGCAAGAGGACACCACCAGCTGCCAGCAGTTCCCTTCTGTGGCCTCCAAAGCCTCTGCCCCCAGCTGAGGGGCATTGGCTGGTGCTGTGTGTCCCCCCAGTCCTCTGCAAAGCCCAGTGCAGCTCACCCTGCCACGGGGCTGAAGTCTGGTTTTGTGCTAGATGAGGAGTGTAAGTGCCACTGCCTCTGATTGCTTCCTCTGGAGGAGGCAGTCACTTGAACTGCTCTAGCTGCAGCTCGTGCCTTTAGGCAGGCTCTGTCTAGACCCATAATTGTTATGTTCTAGTCTTCAAACCCTTCTCTGCATGATCTGCAGTAAAGGAGATGCGTGAGCATAATGATCTACATGTGTACACAGCCAAATTCTTCCTTTAATTGTGTCAGTACAACCCATCTATTGAGTGCACTGAACACAGGGTGAGCTCTGCCCTGGCACATTTGGATTTGGACTGCTGATTAGCCTGCAATACATATTTCACTTTGCCACCAATAGGACCTTAACCTCACTTAAAAAGAGTAATGACAAAACAGCCCAATTATCTGTTCCCAGAGTCCATTACCGAGGGGGAACCAAAATTACCCTTTCTGTTAAAACAGCCCAGTTCTCTATTACATTTGCATTAAAAAAGGGTCTGAGATTAGGTTGCCTTTGTGTTAGGCACTGTATGAACAAGTAGCAAGAAATAGGTCCTGGCCCAAAGAGGTTACAGTGTAAATTAAACAGAAGTGGAGAGAAAGGCAGTGGCTTTCATTCATTCCTGTGGGGAAATGAGGCACAGAGTGTCTTACACTGCACAAGTGCACAGAGTTAACTGAGAATGAGCTACCCAAGCCCAGACACCTGTCTTACACTGCCAAAAGGGGATGCACACAGTGGTCTGGTTATTTTACTTCTGGAACTAGGACTCTGGGATACTTGAGTGTGTGTCCCCACTTGAAGATTCCATGTGGCTGCAGTGTTTGAAAAACATTTAAACAGATTAAAAGAGACCTGCACTGCTCTTCTATCTCTGTCTCCTCACTGGGAAGCACAGAGCCCCAAAACCTCAAGGCCTGTGGTCATGGTAGCTCTGCACTGCTGTCCCTGGCACAGAGAGAATTGTGTGTCACTTGGAGCTGCCCACAGGAATCAGGGACAGTGGGAATCCTGATTCCCAAGCAAATGAGCTGTTGGGAAACAAGAGCATTAGAGGTTAAAACATCTTGGCGTCAATGAATCAATATTTTTCCCTGAAGGTCTGTTTTGTCAAAAATTTGCTGATGAGCACTGCTACAAACCAAGTTCTGAGTGTTATCAAGGGGAGTTCCCAGCAGGCAGGCAGTAAAGGGAAGGTGGGAAGAAGACAAGGATGGCTTTAGGGAACTGTCCCACCTGACAAGGCTCTGTCTGAAGCCCCAAAGCAAAGCAGAGCTGCCTTCAGCTCCTGGCCCTGCCCTCTGCACCCTGATTTGCCTTCCACTGAGGGGATGAAGCTAAAAGATAGCAATTTGTGATAGAACAACAGCACTGATTCGCTTTTTTTTTTTTTTTTTTTTTTTTCTTTCTCACCCACACCCAACCCCTCTTCTTTCCCCTTTTCTCCCCTTTCTGTGTCCTGGCTGAATTTCTGTGTCTTATGTCAGCTTTTCTATTGCTGGGGGGGATAATACAGCCCTGAAGTAATCACTCATTTCAGCACCTTCCTATCTGTGTCTCCAGTTTGAAATAATTTTCCAACCTGCAAGAATGTTTTCTGAATCTTTACTGAATCTCACTCCTTGCTTAAAATACAGTTGTTGTGTCTTTCCATTTTTACTACCTTCTTTGCCTAAGAAAATCCATGGGTAGAATCCTGACTTCTGTGAATTTATTGGGAAACAGGCCAAGGGCTCACCTCTGGTGTTTGGTAAAAGACCTTTCCATAACTGCTACAGGAAGCACTGCCCTTAAACAAGAGCTCTGAAGAGCCTGGAGCGCAGCCAAATGGGGAAACAAGGTTGTTATTGGCATGATTTTAATCATGATAGACAATTAGCAAAGCTTAATTATATTGAGAAAGAAAATCAGAGCAAGTGGCAGTAATGAATTTTCCTAGTAAATCTCTTGTGCTTCAGAATAAAACCAGCTGACCTATAAATACAATGAAATTAGAGGAGGTGTTTGCCCACATGGCTTAGCTTTGTGCTGCCTGGGCTGTGAGTGTGGCTCCTTTTCCGAGTTCCTTTTTATCATCTTTCTCTCCTGCAGTATTAATTCTGGGAACAGAACTGCAATTTAGCCATTTAGATGACACCCAGTATCAATAGGCAGCAAGAGGAAGCTTTTTTTTTTTTTTTTCCTGTAGCTCAACTTGGTAGTATTAGAAGTTAATAGGCTTAGAGAGCCAAGGATTTTTAAAATACTGCCGTTAGCTAAAATAAATATTATTTAGAACTCACTAAGTGGGTTATTTTTTTAATATTGTGAAAGTCGGAATGTTTCCAGAGGATTTTCTGGCTACAATAAAAATACTAAATTGAGTACTATCAGCCTTAGAAGATTTCAAAGAAGATTTCTCATGTTTGTGTTAGTAGCCTATAGACCTGATACTCGGAGAGTGAAAGCATCTGGCTTAACTCAAGAGTGCTATTTAAATCATTAAACCTTTTAATAGCACCGTAATAATGGAGCTTATAAAACAAAGAAGCTTCTGGTGAAAGCAGAAAACCCCTGTGGGTGATTTTACATTGGACATCTTTAAATGCAAACTGTGATTGCAAATCTTCCTGAGCAGCTCTTTCTCCTCTCTGCTGTAAAGCCCAGGAAACCCAAATGCAGCTCAGTGGCCAAAAATGGCCAGGTGGGTGCCACTCCCAGGAGCCTGAAGTGGCCTTGGCAAAGTCCAGACTGCTCAGGAAGATTTGCAGGGTGGCAGATGAGTGAGGGCAGGGGTGTCTCTGCTGAGGGTGCTGAGGTCTGGAAGATGAAGGTTTATTTGAGTCTGTGTGGCCTGAGTGTACCTCCTCCCGTTCTGGGGGTGGCAGTGCTGTGGTGGGGTTGGAGGGTTCTCAGGTCTGTCCACTTCCACAGACAAGGGTTGGTATTTTCTGAGGGCTTCCACGAGCACAGAGCCGTGATTCCAGTGGGATGAGCAGAAGGAAGGAAATTTTGGGTGCACTCACCCAGAACAACTCCCTAAAGCCATCCTTGCCTTCTTCCCACCTTCCCTTTGCTGCCTGCCTGCTGGGAACTTCTCCTGGTAACAGTCACAGCTTGGTTTGTAGCAAGGCTCATCAGCAAATTTCTGACAAAACAGATCTTCAGGGAAAAATATTGATTCATTGACTCCAAGATGTTTTAACCTCTAATGCTCTTTGTTTGCTGTGAGTGCACCCAGAATTTTCTTTATTCTTTTCATCCCACTGATGGCTCTGTGCTTCCCTGCTTCAAACTGGCTTGTCTGCTAAACTCAGATTTGAGTCTCCATGGCAAGTCACCTGCAATGAGGCCTGTACAAATTTAGATTGAACTCAGATACTCAAATCTGAGAAATTTCACATCTGGGGCTTCACTGTAGAACTCTTTTCAATTTGGCTTTTTTGCTCTTGTCTCCAGACTAAGCAGAAGGGACTGAAGGTCTGCTTTGTGCTCCCCTTGCTAACAGAGATCCTAATTTTGACTGGCAAGTCAGATTTCCCCAAACAGAGAAGAAAACCAGAGAGATCTTCTCTTTCCAAACCATTTCTAAAAGCCAATTAGCTCACTGGCATAATCTCTAACTCTTCTTGTTAGACACTCCAGTGCCTAAGCAAGGAAACAGAGCAGGATTCTTGTTTTTTTGTGGGAAGGCTGTGAGTAGTGACAAACAAGTTCTTGCCTGTGGAAAAATCCTTTACAACTGAAAGAAAAATGTTTTAGCATTTCAAATAGCTAATGCTCTGAGATCAAGTGAAGTTCTTTGCTTTAGGAAGTGAAATGAATCTATTTGACGGGATATTTTATTAATCGGTTTTAAGTTTTAGCAGTTTAGTTTTACATTTCCATTAATATTGTAGTACCATAGGAATTTGTGATAATGTTTTTGGGATTATTACATGCAAGTCACTAATAGCAGAAAATATGTAAAAATTCATTACTATCATTGAATTTAGAGCAAACTTAAGTCAACCCAGTTATGTGTGATTTGTGTGTAGTGCTGTCTAGGCTGAAATAGCTCAAAGCCTTTCATCTGCACTTTGTTGTCTTGTGGAGACAGCAGCATTTCAGTTGTGGAATCATTTCTGCTCTGTCTCAAGTCCTGTGGAGCTGCCCAAGATCCACAGTGGACTGGGAGCTCATTCCTTATGTGCAGTGTACTACAAATGTTTTCCATCTGTGGTTAAGAACACAGAGAAAATGTGAAAAACCTCATTTTTACTGTTTGCTTAAGGCAAAATCAGGCAATTAGTAGAAGGATAGGTTGATAAGCAAAAAGGGGTTGCTTGTTGCTATATCTTTTTCTTCAGTTCCTTGTTCAAGGGCCCAAGTTCTGAAACCTAAATTAATGATGAAATAATGAAAGCAAGCGAGAAAGAGGAAAATACGTATACAGCTCCCTCCATCATCCTTAGCTGGACTGTTACAGCTTCACTGACTACTGTGAAGCTTCACTACTATTTCTCCAGCTGAAAAATTACACATCAGGGTGTGCTAAAAGCTCACAAATATCTAAAGTAACACCTGATGTAGTTATCATTTGTCCCTCTGAATTAGGCTATTGCATGGGCACTGATTCTCTTTCTTTCCTTTAAGTTTCCTCACTGGTATAAAGATGGATTAAGTAATTGCAAAAAACAACCATTTACTTACTGGGACATGAGCACCCCAGTCCTGCTGTCGTGCAAAAGGTTGATTTTTCCTCTGTATCTCCAATGATACAAGGACCTGAAAGCAAAATCTTTGTATATCCTCTTTTACCTGCTAGACTGATCTCTCTGTAGGGAGTGTCTGCTTGCAGCTGACTTTGGGGAGTGGGAAAAATATTCCTGCAGCACAGTTTTGGCTTTTGAATATGAAGTGAAGCGAGGAAAATTGTTGTTTGTTTGTTTTTGTATTAAGACGTCCCCTAAAATATTTATGACCTTTTCTTTGTAGACTCTAGCCCTTTGTTCTTTGGATTACACACTTAAGAGCTAGGCACTGATTTTTGAATGCCTAAATCAGCCTTTTTATTGGCTTCTTGTCTACAAAATGGAATAACGTGTTCTCTCGTGCAGAGGTTAATAAACCCTTGTGGAAAGCTTGTATTCCATAATGCTGAGTGCCTGGAACAGTCTGTGAGGGAATGAGCAATCTCTTCCTTCAGAGACAGTCGTGGATGTGCTGCAGTGAAGGCAGGGATTGCAGGGGAAATCCTCCTGCAAAGCTGCTTGCTCAGGAACAGCCTGCAGCCATGGCATGAAAATCCCTGTCAGGTGGGCTGAATGGAAATTGTGTGGGGAAAAATGTTTCCAAAGGTCTGGACCTCTTTTCCCTTCTGTCTTCTGGCTCCTCTGTGGCCAAGAGACCATTTCAGGTTTTTGTGTGAGATTTCGGTTCCTTTTCCTTTGCTGTGAGGAAGAGCAAAGTGCAAGGGGATGAATGCAAGGTTGGTTACTAACGTGGATTTATGGAAGTGCACAGAGGAGGGAAAAAAACCTCACAGCTACTACTTAGACATGTCTAAACCAACCCAAACTCATTTAGCAGAACCAAATGGAATAATTGAATGATCACAGTGTCAGCAGATCAGCATGGATCTCACCCCTGGTGACGGAGAAGGGATTGATGTGGATGCAGCAACGCAACTGAGCTTTTCCCAGAATCAGGGGCAAAAATGACAGAAGTGTTCCTACAAGTTTATAATGGTGAATTTCATGCAAAGCATTACTCCAGCCTGCTGGAGTTTGGAGGTCTTATTTTCAGTAAGCCTTCCAGCTGGGGGCAGAGACAATAATTCTGCTTGTATCTTCAGTAGTTAAGGAAATTGATGCAAAAGCATCCGTGCATTTAAAGGAAGATCAGTGGTGGGTGAAAGCAAAGGCACATTTATTCTTTTCTTGTTTTGGTCAATGGCTAGGAACTTTCATTCAGCTGGAGGAACTTACTGTGAGGTACTGTACCTGTAAGTGGCAGATTCCTGTCACATTATGGTTGGCACCCCAGGTTTGCCATTTCGAGGAAAGAAAAGAACCACAGCAAACCTAAGAACAGCAGCAAATCCATATTGTGCTGCTATGCTTTAATGTATAACAAGGGCTGGGGAAGAGGGGTCCATGGGTTAATTATGCATTGCATTGCAAAAAAAAAGGAATTCCCTTTGAACAGTTAGGTTTTTTCTCTAATTCAATAGAACTTATTAAATAAATGGATAAATGCTGGCATTGTACCATTCCTTTTCTGCCCTGTTGCTTGCTCTTTAAACTAAAGAGGCTCAATAATATAAATTTGGCATTTTGAGAGAGCTTTTTGTGCCACTAAGCACATAAAACAATTGTGTGCTGTCCTGGCAGTCACTACTGAGGGCAGAGATGCTACTCTTGTCACCTTCTGGGAGCTGCTTTGGGTCAGGGCTCACCTGTGGATGGCTTGTGCTGGCTGGTGTCAGTGCCTGTCCCTCTCCATGGTGTATCCATGGTGTATCCCTGCCTTTCCCTCTCCTCTGTGGATGCATTTCCCCGTTGTGCTGCTCCTGTCTGTCCAAACAAACCTGAGTTCATCCCAGCTGGAGCAGGACTCACCGGGGTCACAGCTCCTGGCACGCTGCTCCTGCCAGCTGTTCAACTGGGCAACTTTATTTTTAGCATCTTCCCAGCCTGACTTATCAGTGAAGCACTTTGAGGTAACGGCTTCAGCGCGTTTGATGTTTGTTCATTTTGAAAGATGTCATTTTAAGAATTTCTGCAAGTTTCAAAACTGCCCTGTGGGAGATCTGTTCCATGCCAAAATGTCATTTCACATTCTGAACTACAAACTCCCTCATACTTTCTCTTCATAAATGTTTCACAGTACCTGCATTTTTTATCATTGCACTTTTGTGTGACCTGTGAGTTCCTTGTAACTAACCTACAAGGCCTGTATGGGGGAAGTAATAGAATTATTTTAAATGAGCTTTTTTCCTCTGTCAGAAGGTAAAGCCACTACCCAATTATTTCTTCCTTATGCATAGATATTTGTATTAATATTTTAATAAATGCAGTGTTTATAGTGACACTCATAGGTCTGTGTTAAAATTAAATCAAATGTGTCCTGGAAAGTGAATGCTTAGTTTCATTGCTAACAGTTGTTAGAACCAGGCCTTATTCCTTCAGTAGCAGATCAATCTCCTGATATTTTCTGCAAGTCATCAAACTTCATTCCCGGGCTGTAATTAGGTGTGAAATCCTGCTTGATGCCTTTCCTGGCAACACTACCACTCAGAGCAAACAGAAAAATAACCTGAGATAATATTTATTCTGGTGTCCTGTGTACAGTGAGCAGCTCTGAAACATCCTCTTCCATGGGAAACACCATCAAGGGAAAGAAAAGGCTGTCCTTGAAATGTTCCTACCAGGGCTGGTAGCATGGGGAGGTGAGCATCAAGGGCAGGCAGGCAGCTCTAAAAATGGGAATGTTGGTTAATAAAAGCACAAAAAATGGAGTAATGGCAGGTGTAATGACCATGAATCAGAAGATTTTTCCATTCCCAGCTCTCCAAAAGCCAATGGGGAGCAGCAGCCCTGGGGAAGCTGGGTGGGAGCAGAACTGGGAGAGGGGTTTTGACCTCCTGCAGCATCTCTGGGAGGGTGCTCAGCCACCAGGCTGAGGGCTTCTTCTGTCACTCCTGAGCTCTCCTGTTTAAAGCCCTTCCACTTCAGAACAATAAATATTCATTGAGCTGAAGGGCAGGGGAATGAGAGAGGGAATACTTGAATTAGTGAGGGCATGAGCTTAAACCTGGGGTTCTCTTATCTCTGTCCCTTTCATATATTTTGATCAAAAAATTTTCATCCCAGATCTTTGCAAAAAATGTTTTAGGCAAACTGATTTCTCCACAGCCTCCAACAAGTGCAGTGTTTTTAATGAACCACGTTGTGCAGGTTAACATGCACAGCTGAAAACTTGTAGGGAAGGCAAGCCTGAGGGAAATTAGTTATTGTGTCAGTCACAAAGGATCATAAGGATGCAAACTCTTCAGTTTTCACTGGGGGTGTCTGTACTGTGCCCATGGAAAGTTAAACCTGCACTTCCCACCTTGTTTGGGTTTTGCTTTTGGGATTATTTCCTCCCCCTCCACAAATACCTTTCCTAGGATTTCTTGGTCCACAGAGCCCTGTATTGGATTTTCCCTTTTCCACTGAGCTGTGCATGAGGTGGTATAATAAGATCTGATAGTCATCTCTTCTTTTTACAGCTACAAAGTCATGAACTCAGGGCAGTATTTCCACCTCACAGCAGGCTTCAATAGAGCAGTGTAATACCTCTGGCAGCCTTGGGCTGCTCTGTCAGGAGGAACACTGGGTGCCCCCGACAGGGCTGATTTAAGCTTCACAGTTAACATTATTTTTAAGGACTCAGGACACAGAAAACCTCTGCGAAAAACTGGTTGCTTCTGTGCTCTCCCCACAGAACTGACACTGAGTATCAGATGTCACAGCAAACCTTTCCAGGCAGTGCTGGCTGAAATTGTTCAGAGCTGTCCTGAAAAGCAAACAACTAATGGCTTAAAATAAAAGATAAGAAAGAGAAAATGCTCCATAATTTAACTGTCAGGAGAAAGGGACTCTGGTCTTAAGGGTAAAGAGTTTCTGTGGAAAAATGTGTTATTTTTGTGCTGAACACATTATTTTTGTGATGCTACTGGAAACTAAAGTCCTGGAACATCCACCCTTCCTTTCATTTAGATTCTTGATGATGAAGATGTGTGACCCTTCCCACCACTCCCTGCCACCTCCATTTCCCTGGCTCTGCTCTCATAAAGATGTTTTCACTGCCAGTGGGTTTCCAGCGGTGGGGGAGGTTAATGAGCAATTGGCACTGATTGCCCTTTTCCAGGCGATCCTGGGAAGTACCGAGTCCCGGGGGGATCAGGGACACCTCCCTGGGCACTGAGAGGTCACTGGCCACACTGCAGCAGATCAGCATCCCTGGGCTTGCCAGCAGTGCTCCCTCCCTCCTCCCCTGCAACTGATTGCCCAAACCACTCACCCCACAGCTCTGTGTTAGGAATCAAATTCTTATGGTTAAAGCTTTTTAACAAAGGGAAATCTGTAAATGTGTTTGTCAGTACCTTGATGACAGGAGAGTGAGCCCAGCCAGCAGCGAGGCATCAAAAAAAAAAAGGTAAAATATTCTTTCCAGCTGCTTGCAAGACTTTATGGGAGGTTGTAGCAAGAGCAGTGACTGGAAAATGATAAAACTGACTTGATGACATCTCTCCACCAGCTACAGGCCTGGAATAACACAAGACAACAAGGCTTGCTCCGAAGTCAGTGACCAATTTTGTTTAAAAATGGCTTTTTAAACATTGAACAAATTTTGCATGAGACAAAGCACTGAGGAAAATGACAAGTTACTGTTTGTGTTGAAAGATTAATTTAATTTGCATTCAGCTCGAAATTAAAACATTGAGTTAATATACATTTAAAATGTACTGTTACCAGGAACCAGAGGCAGTGTTTTACTGTTTCTGTAGAAAGTGTTTGTAATCTAATTAAGAAATAATAAAAATAAACACAACACAAGAAAGCCAGAGAGAAATGGTCAATGAGAATAGATAGAATTTCAGAGAGTGTTTGCAGTGAACTTACGACAATAAGGGGAAGCTTGGGAAATCTTAGGGGAGTTACTTTTCCTACAAACCCATTTATGGCCAAATTCTTCCAATTTCCTATGGTGATTTTTATTTTTCTTTGTGCTCTTCAAAGTCTGCATAATGCTAATAAACCACAGAGCTTAGAGACCCATGAACGGTGTAAATCAGGACCGTGGTCTGAATGAAAAGCTGGGTGTGATATGCTTGGGTTTTAGAACAATAATGAATTTATTGTGCACAGAACTGCCTGTGCAAAGGCTGCTGCTGGAGTTGGTGATGTTTGCCCACCCACAGCAGCTGGTGGGGACCTGTCCTGGCTCTGACTCCATCCCTCCAGCACTGTGTCCCCATTCCAGCTTTTCCACTCTAGTGCTTTGCTCTCCGTGCTCTTCCATGCCAGACTTCCTCCCTCCCCTCCTTTTCTTCTTATCTCATCACCTCAGAATGCTCTTTTTCTTCATTCAGAAGTCAGAGATTAGAAAAATGCGCTTGTTGCTGTCAAAATACACGTTCCAGGCTCCCTTCCAGCCAAAGACTACCAACTCTTTGGATGATAATTCCTCAGGGCACAGGTCTCCTGACTTATTGTATTCAGTATTTATTGGGACAAACTCAGAGTGAGCTTCTGAGTCTCAAAGCCACAACTTCTGTACTTTTTCACAGTGTGTGGATTACATATCCAAAATTCCATAATGCAAGCACAAGTTTAGATTTAAAAAGTCACCCCAGAACCTCTGTTTTTTTTAATTTACAGTCATTATTTCAGAATGCAAGCAACATGCATATGTTCTTTACAAACACTTGTAGCTTCAAAAACATGCAGAGCATCTCAAGTGATGATTAATATTTACAAAATTACATAACTCCAGAATATGGCTAAGAGTTGACAGTGTCTATGTTCATTGAGAAAATAAATAACTATAAAAAGTCCTATTTTTTTTTCCTTTATCTTCTAATCGAGATGTAAATTAATAATCCCTGTTAAAATGTAAACATATTTAGGAACTATTATTCAGAAATCCTGATGGCTTTTACCTTGATTTTTGGAAGTCTTTTGAATACATTCCACTCCTCATCAATCATAGCTTCTCTTGTTCTGAGAAGAAACCCAAAAAGACAGAGGTGAATGAATGCTCTGTAAAAATTGAGAGGGAAGGGCAGAGAAAAGAACAGCGTGATTGTACTGCCTTGCCACTGCAGCAAATAATGCACATTGTACTTTCAGAGAGGGAGAAAATAGAAGTTTGGCAGGCTCCACTAGAATAAGTAATTTAAAAGCTATCACAGAGCTATCTGACCAAAACCACTGGGTTTAATTATGCTTATGGGAAAGAGGAATAAAAACAAGAAAACATTTTGGACAGATTGGGTGGATTCTTCCACAGCTGATTCTGTTGTGAGATGGTCCAACAGGAACTGATTTTCCTGCAGTGTAAGTTATGTTTATTGTACATTATCCCCACGCTGGATCATGTACCTCATATATTTTGCTTTATGGGACAAATCAGATAACAGTTTAAGGCTGAGGGGTAACTGACTGCATATATCCCCAGCTGGTTAAACTGCTGGTTGTCACTGGGCATCTTTCATGGGAAAGGCAATTTCAGGAGGATGAGATTCCATCTAACAGAAGTACCTCAAGTACATTTTTACACTTGCTCACATGCAGTATTTATTTCATAGCTATCTATGCAGAAGATAAATGTGAAAGATACAATTACTGAAAATCCCTCAGCTTGCTTGTGTTCTGTGATTCCTTTCAGCTCAAAGGTTTCAAATTATCATCCCTTACAGGAAAAAAAAATTATAAAAATTAGCTTGGTTTTTTATAAAAGCAGTTTTGTCTACCCTGCAATTTCATGTTGCTGGAGAGGATTTCATAGTAAATGTGAAAATGTTTATATTTGATACCCCACAAGCAGTGTGGCAATTACCAATTTTTGCTAAATCAGTGCCAGAAAGAGCTAATAGTAGATACTTTATGGCTGCTAAGTTTAAAATAATTCATTGAAATTAAAAGATATAAATTGGATATCTATATGGCTTTTCTTTACATGTTTAATTGGATGTTGAGAAACCAACAAATGTATTTACAGGATAAAAAGATTGTGCTATGAAGAGAAAATTGGCTGAAAGAAATAATCTTTAATGCATGTCAACAGTGACATAGAAAATGTGAGGTTGTGATGTTATGAGAGTTATGTTGTTGACTGTTATACTGATATAAAGTTTATTGATTGTATTTAATTCTGTGTTTAAAATGTTATCCCTCCTGGCTGTTGATATGTGTAGCATCCTTCCTTTCCTAATTTTCACTTCTTTATATAAAAGGGTGAAAATGGGGCAGTGTCTATTTCAGTTCAGCTGGTCTGGAGACACCACGGTGTGGATTTTGTGTGCCTTCCAGAACAGTTACAAACATTCTACCAAATCTATACTGGCAGAATACTTTATAATTATTCACTTCCTATTCCTTTCAAGTGATTCACGTGTGCTTTAGAACCATCACAAAATCCCAGACTGGTCTGAGTTGGGAGGGATTTTAAAGCTCCACCAGTGTCCATAGCAGGGACACCTTCCACTACCCCAGGGTGCTCCAAGCCTGGTCTTGGGCACTTCCAGGGATTCAGGGGCAGCCACAGATTCACCATACCCAGCAGTATAAGAGTGATAAAAGACAATACAAGAAAGAGATATCAAGGTTTTTAGGTACTTAATGCATACTGAGTTAGACAAATTCCACTCCCAGGAATGGTCACAATGAAGATGCTCAGGTCTGCAAACTGCTCCAAACCAAGGCTGTTCCAAAGCTGCCCAAATATTTTAAAAAAATAATAATAATGAAAAAGGCAATGAATTGACAATCTGACATTCTCTGTTTCTCTGGGAAAATATCTTAAAGTACACCAACATAATATATTTTTCTCCTACTTTAAGATGATATGTGTGCTGGTCCATGGGCAGGATTTTGCCCTGTGTCTATCCAACACTGCAGATATGTTTTCCTCCCAAGCTGATTCCATAACCCTGTGCTCCTCTGCTCTCTGTAATTGTACTGATCCATTGCATACTGTTTTTTTCCCATTTGACCTTTGCTTTTCACTGACATTTGCAAAATGTGACTAAGTTGAAACCAGACTAAATAGATGTTAACAGCAAAATCTTTTTGCTGCTCTTTCTCTTAAAAAAAAAATAATCTATTTTTTAGAACTGCAGAATGCGAGGACAAATGCACAACTTCTGATATTTTCCATTACTCCAGCACATCCAAATGCAATTAAAAGCATTGACCACTTGCTTATTTTTATGTGCTGATTTACACAAATCTATTCAAAGTAATGAGAAGCCCAGCTGGTACAAATCGTTACCAAATGCCTTTCGTAGCCACCTTTAGCCAGAGAA
Organism: Cettia cetti; assembly: GCA_013401135.1. NCBI lineage: Eukaryota > Metazoa > Chordata > Aves > Passeriformes > Sylviidae > Cettia > Cettia cetti. Next base: position 102,956 of record VZUI01088993.1, on the reverse strand, counting down.
CATTTGTTCTACGTTAACTGAGAACAAACTGTTTCAAATCATGCTGCAGTCCCTCAGAAGTATTAGACACACATTTATCAACTGTTTTGAAAGGCAAAATTAATTTACATGCTTCTCTAGCACCAGATGTGTGTTCTGACACGTCGTGGTACAACCGAGCCCAGCGTCTCCGTGCAGTTCCACAGCTTTTGGGTGGAGGGGACATTTCCTCCCTGGGCAAAGCAAGCTTGGCAGCAAAAGCTGCTCAACAACCTATTTATTAGTATCTGCACTCCTCCCCTGCTGTTATATTAATATAATGAATTGTTCACAGGTGCTCCAAATGAGGTTTAGATGATCGCTGGGAGCTTTGTTACTCAGACAAGCCAAATCGAAAGGAGCAGATGCAACAGTCCCCCAGCAGAAGTACAAAGTATGACTTAATGAAGGTCATTCTGCACATTTTGGCCTTGGTGACCCTGTGAACAATCAGACTGTCATTATTTTACTGTTTCTAGACAGAAAAGTGATTGCTTCTTGCCCATTGCCTTGATTTTTTTTTAGTTGTCTTTATTACATCATTGGGAGCTTTTAATTGCATTTAATCCTACTCCCTTTTAGCTAAAATGAGATAGTTCCCATATGATTGTTGTTAATCCATGCTCTAAGTCATGTTTGAGCCTTAATGCTCTTTTCTGTGGCGACGGTTAAATTAAAATGTGTACTCAAACACTGGGCCAGGTGAACAGATAGTCAAATGGACATTCCCAGCTGGATATGCAAAATGGGGAGAAAAGAGGAGTTGGAAATGGTGCCAGATGCAGGGCCTGAACATTTCCTGTGGTGCTGTCCAAAACCTGTGGTTTTCTTCTCTGCCCTTGTTTTGTGGCAAATAGAAACTAACACAATGCCATTATCCCCAGAAGGCCCATGTATGCACTTAGTTTTGTAAATCTTGATTTACTGCTTTAAAAGTCTCTTAAAAGGCTGTGCAGGATGTGAAAGAGCTTCAGAACCTGAGAGATGAGGAATTGTCATAGGTGTGTCTTTGGGAAAGGGAGGTGTTAGCCCAGCACAGACCTGGGTCCTTCCCCCTGACTGTCACAGATCTCACTGGGATTTTGCAGAAAAGCTCATTTATGCCTATTCCTTATGATGGAAAAAGGGGTGAGGATTTTTTTTTTAGTAGCCTTTTTAGCTGTCTTTAGTTTTTGCATTTCTGAGATAAGGCTTTTCCCTTGCTTTATGTCTTACACCGCTCATCATAAAGGGATTGTGGTCTCGGCTGGAGCCTCTCAGTGCTGTAATAATTGCAATAAATGTGAGGGCTACTGCACCCAAAGTGCTCCTTAATGTCCTTCTGCCCCCAGAAGGGAAAGAGAAGAGGCTCTTTCTCCTTTTTTTTTTCAGTTTAAAGGGAATGCACTAAGGTCACAACGTGCATCAAAGGTCTGCCTTTGCATCACTCAGCCCTCCACTTGGCAGGCTCTCTAACATGCACACTTTGATAGTTCAGTGACAGATCTCACCAAGGAGAAAGGACAGCATTTTAACCTTGAGTACACATTGCAGGAGAAAATTACACAGGGACAGAAAAGCCATGTACAACTCCTGTGCAATGAGCCGAAGAAAAGGATCTTCATTGGGCTTTTCATCTAGAGGGGGTTTGGCAAGGAGCTGCCAAATGCTGTTGTTTTGTAAAAGGTGGGGGTTGCAGTGTATTCATAGTGGCTGCAAGTGGTCAGTGGTGGAATTCCCACCAGGATACCACTTCTGCCAGCAAATATGACTGGAGAGTGAGATTGTAGTGCAAACATGAGCATAGTATTCTTGGTTCTCCCCAGAAGACATACCAGGTTTGTCCTTTTCTCCAGCAGTGTATAAATCCTTTGCTCCAAGGGGAGTGCATTCAAGATTAGGTATAACCTAACTCTTGGGTGAGTTTTAGTGTAAAAAATGTGTATCTGGATGCTTTTCTGGCTTGGGCCCTGCCAGACTTTGTTTATATAAGTTTACACTGGATTCCTGGGGGCAGGTGTCTCATTTTTATTGGGCTTTATGGCAGAGGCTGCAGAGTGGAGTGCAGAAGTAATTGTTGGATCCAACCATGAAAACTGCTATTACTTGGTTTCTCTGTGACATCTGTTATATCCTGTTGTGCATGTGATGAGAGGCAGATTTTGTTTCATTTCAGAATCTGTTGGTGAGCATGAATAGTATCTAAAATAGCTGATGGTTCATCAAAACACATATAAAAGCCACGCTTCCCGAGCTCAGCTTTAGGAGGTGTAGCAAATCCGTGCTCTGTAGCAGGAGGATTCAGCTCCCAGACTGTGGCAGAGGCAAAGCAGGGAGAAGGTGTGTCAGGCAGACTGCAAAACCCCCTGTGGACCAGGAAAGGAGGAGGATATTCCCAAACCAGCAAAAGTGGCAGGGTGGATTTATGGCTACCTGGCTACAAATGTCAGCTATTTCTGTTTAATTTCAGCAGCTTTTCCCAGGATTTGCACATTCTCCCATCCCAGCAGGATGCAGGGGGATTGTGTCCTGAACACAAACAGGGACAGCACCAGGCAGGGCTGGAGCATACGTTCCCACAGATTTGGGGTTGCCAGGAGGGCACAAGGCTGGGGGAGCTGCTGCCTGCTCCCGTTTTCCCATCCTGGCATATGTGCTCCTGGTCACATTCCGGAGCCGTGCGTTTTACAGCTCTCCTCCTTCCTCATCAACAGGCCAGATGGATCCAGTCTTGCCTACCACCCACTCCTGAGCTGTGTGCTTATTGACATTTGTCACTCCCAAGGACTTGTACTTCAGCAGAAGGTAACTATTCAGTTGGCTGCTATAGGTCTTTTGTAATTCATTAGCTAGTTAATCAATTTTTGACTTCTTTTTTTCTTGCTAAAGGCCATGTCTATGATATATTTAATTCCTGAGTGAAAATATTTAATATCAGAAGCTTTGTTTTTTAAACAATACGGATTTTCCTTGCTCTGGAAGCTGACAAACATCTTGGTATTCCTCTCCAAATTTATTTTTATGTTGAGGAAACAAGCTCATTGTAAAGGAGATATGCTCATTGTAAAGGAGATAGGCAGAAGTTGATGAGAAATGAAGGAATCAGAAAGGAAGGAGTTATTTGGCTTAACAATACCTCAGATTTATTTTTATTTTATGTGTAACCTTGATTCCATGTAACTTCTCTGGATCCTGATGCTGCTGGTTTGGGCAGTTTTGTTAGAGGTTGGTATAGAGATTCAGTCTTTAATGCACAACACACATGAAAACCTTCCAAAAGTTGCCATGGTGTGTGTTTAGCATCTAAAGTGGAGTTTGGCCCTCATGTTGGGTTGAAGGGGTGCCACTGTATTCCCCAGTTTCCTAAGTATTATCCTGATTTGGAGAAATGTCACCATGTCACCTTAGCCACAGGAACCACATATCTGAAAAATTATCATCTCCTCTGTGTGGTCTCAAGCTGGACCTTGAGCATATGACAACTGCCAGTCTTTTAAAAATCCCATTTGTTAACATTCTTTGAAATTATCCTGGTTTTGTGGCACTGGATGAGGACTCCATAACTGAGTTGTATAGATTCTATCTTGGTTCTGTCATAATTTCTTATTAAATGTGAATAAGAATGCCAGGAATGAAAAAAGACGTAGACATTTAGGAACCTAAACTCCAGTGAGTGCCAGTGAGTGGTTTTCTAATATAAATAAATAGAATGTACTTGAGATATTCTTTTAAACCTCGGTGTTTTTCTCAGGCTAACATTATAAACTCTTTCAAGTGAAGGATTGTCTTTTTAGATAAACAGCAAAACCCCTTTAGAAAGGAATCCCTGATCTAGTTGACACCTATAAATTTATTACAAAATAAAAATACTTCAACCATCCTTCATTTAAATTGTTATTTGAAGATTTATATTATTGCTTTGAGTTGCTATGGTGGCACTTGCAATTTCCATTCCTGCCTGGAAAGCGTAAAGAGGAAAAAAAAATGAATAGCAAACGTCAGAAAGTAATGATTTGTCATGTTTTGAAATGTATTACAGAAATATCAACTTAGGCAAATATGTTTGGCTGAACTCTGGCATGCTGCCTGGAGCTGAGGCTTCCAGACTCGTGCAGAGCCTCAGTGTGGAGTGCCTGGGGATTGGGAGCTCCAGGGTCCAGCCTGTGTGCTGGACAAAGGGAGAATTGACATCCCAGGGATGGTTTTACCTGGACATTCATTTCATGGTGCTTTTCAGGGGTCCCAGAAGTGCTGAGATCTTGTATTGCAGCTGGAACTTGTTACTGTTGAGCCACATGCATGGAGGTCCTGAGTTCATCAGCAAGTGAAGCAGCCTCACAGAATTCCTCATCCTTGGCCCAAATGCATCCTGAAGGGCGGAGTGGTCCTGGCAGTGTCAGTTGCACTTTGTCATAGAACCATGGAATGGTTTGGGAGGGATTTTAAAGATTATTTCCAGTTCCAAACCCCCTGCCATGGGCAGGGACACCTTCCACTATCCCAGGTTGCTCCAAGCCCCCTTGGCTTTGGACACTTCCAGGCATGGAGCAGCCAGTTTCTTCTGTACAGAATCAGAGAATCACAGGATAGGAAGGTACTAAAGCCCATCCAGTGCCACCCCTGCCATGGCCAGGGGCACCTTTCACTATCCCAGGCTGCTCCAAGCCCTGTCCAACCTGGCCTTGGACACTGCCAGGGATCCAGGGGCAGCCATAGCTTCTCTGGGCACCCTGTGCCAGGGATTCCCCATCCTGACAGGGAAGGATTTTTTTCCTAATCTCCCATCTAACCCTGCCCTCTGGCAGTGTGAAGCCATTCCCCCTTATCCACGTGCTCTCATAAAATCATCAAGAAGCAGTGGCAAAAGAGTCAATAATCAGCAGCTGTTAAAGAGGGATTCTATCCGTCCTTGGATGCTGATGCTGGTTCTGAAATGGCAAAAGGAAACACATATTCTGTGGTATCCAGAGAATGGTTTGGGTTGGAAGGGACCTTAAAGATCACCTCATTCCAACTCCCCTGCCATGGGCAGGGATGTCCATGAGCTGGACTCAGAGACATAATGAGAGGATAAAGGAAAAGGTCAGCAATGAAGCGTTAAAAGTAGAGAAATTTACAAGTTGCTGTTAAAACAAGAGGTTTAAAAAATGTATTATTATTAAAAGGAAAATGATGAAAAATTGATTTCATACTTTCAGCTATAGCTTTATGTAGCAGTAGGTTAGACTAACTCGAAAGTGGGCTAAGCAACTTTCAAAGGAAGGTGTCAGGAATCCTTTCCAGTGCCTAACAGAAATAACACATTAAATCTTACTTGAAAATGCCTTTTTCAGCTAGTGCTTGTAATACCATGCTGAGGGCGTATTTCAGGATGAGTCTGAGGTTAAAAAAACACCTACTGAGTAACCAGTGGCACTTGCTTCAGCACTTGAGTTTTCCTCAGAGGTCTTCCATCCAATTACTGGCCAGATCCAGTGATATTTAACTTATCAGATCTGACAAGAGCTGAACCCAAGGTAGACTGACTGCCTAAACATTTATTTGTGTCAATGACACGTTTAAAACTCTCTGCTCTGTCTAAATATTTAAAAGGAAATATAAAGAGGAAAATGTAATGTGACATAAGAGGAAATGAAAAACAACCTTACTTGTTGAGGACATTCACCACACACAATTGCTGTCTCCTGAATACCTGTTATTTTGGCAGAAATTGAGGGGAATGCAGCTCTAAATATCGTGTTCATCTGTCTCTTTTTAATAAAAAAATGATTTTTACAATGGCAAACGGATCTTTTGCTGTCAAAATCATAGAATATGACAACAGCCAAGATCTTTAGGAACCTCTGAGACTGAAGTTTTCAATTGTAAAGCTAAATCTAAAAATGAATAAATAATGAAGATAAATATGTACTTAGTAAAAAGAAGCTGCAGTATTGTCCAAATCAGAGAGCTTAAATGTGTTGGCTGCTTGTTAAAGTAGAAAAAAATCTTAAGAACAAGCTATAATAAGTTTTTTTATTGGAGGAGAGTTTGAAGTTTTCAAACCCCCTTTTATTCTCTAACCCAGAGTAAAGCCAGATTTTGGAATTCTCTGTGAAGCAGATAATCTGCATGTACATAGTAGAAACACATTTTTCTTAGCAGGTACCCTTTGCTGTCAGTTTATGTGTATTTAAACTCATGTGAGCACTCTGCAAGGTAATGCAGAACCGTGTGGGCTTTCAGGATGTAAGGGATGCTGAAAATTTTCTTCCCCCATGAAGTTCTCCTAGAAAGGAGTTTATTAAATTCCGAGGTGTCTCTGTATGGATCATCAGTGGTGTCTGGGGGGAATGAGAGAACAACAGAACTCAAAATGTGTGCATATATCATGCTCTTAGCAACATGTTCTCTGTTGGAACCTGACACTTATGTTTGCAAAAGCAAACCCTCTCTAAATTAGTTTGCAGTTAATTGGCTGTGAAAGGAAACGCACCTTGCCAAGAAGGATTTGAAATATGAAGCAGTTTGGATTTGTGAAGGAGTTGATCACTGTTCTTAGAGAATCACAGACTCTTTCGTGGGCATCTGGGAAATAATGTGGTTCATAATCTCCAGTGCTTTCACAAATTCCTTTATTTGGCAGGACAGGCATCTACTTGCTGGCATCTACTAGAAGATAAATTGATTTTGGAGGGGCAGTCTTGGACTGTTTGTTGGAGCTGCTCATTTACAGCTGAGGAAAGTGTTTGTAGCAGGGTTAGTTTGGTAATATTTTGAATATGTGAAGGAGAATAATAGGGGCTACCAGATAGAATGACAAATCTTGGTTTTATTTTTGCACCCAGGACTCAAAATTGAATGAATGGCCAAATATATAACAATAATTAGTGTTTATGTACCTCCTTGCCTGTCTCTGGGGTCTTTCCGAGCACTTCTGGAGAAATTCTGATAGGATGCTTCTGATACACACGTGGTAGAGATGGACATAAAATGAGTTGACTTAACCAAGATCACAAAGTAGTCAGGTTCAAAGCTGAGATCTGAACCAAGCTCCTGAATCCCTTTTTGCACATGTAACTACAAGATTTTGCAATCTTTGCTGAGATGCATGAAAGGAAGGTTCCCCCTGTGACCACGCCACAATACAGTAGAGGGTCTACCTTCAGAAACCAGGAATGAATCTCTGGAACATTCAAGACTTAATTCCATTTTAAGTATTTCCACATGCTGGCTTTTAATAGAGAGATGTCAGTGATATTTTTTGGGATAATGCATTTTCTACCAGATTGCACTGTGGGGGCAAGAATGATCATAACCTCTTCCTGATATGTCACTCCCAGAAAATAGAGTGGCTTCACATTTTTCATGAAGAGTTACCAAAATTTTTCTACACATTTTTTGGTGGGCAAGAGCAGTGTCCAACAACATATTCTGCTCAATCACCTGAGGTATCTCTGAGGAAGTATCCCAAGAGATCTTTGGTGGAAAAAGAGAGCTGAGTTTCTTTGCATTTGAGAAAACTGAGGATGAAACCAAATCATGATTAATTCTCCTGCTGAATGGCTAAAGGAGGTCTCTGTGTGGCTATGGCAGTAAGGGATGGGCTACCATAGTTACTGATAATGCAGCAGATACTATTTTCAGTTAGTGCCTAATTGCCTTAGAGGAACTTATTAAACTGAAATCACTATTGTGTGAGGAACTATTCACATAGAGGATCTCCAGAGTGATCAAGATGATCCTGCTGTGGGCTACAATATAGATCAGTAAATGTGAAGAGGGGTTTTGTGAGAAGGCTGACATCTTGAGAGCTCACTTGGCAAGGGATGGGTCTGCTCGTTGTGCAGTATTTTAGTAAGATGTTAATAGCAGAGATAAAGGCTGACTCTCTTTTCAGATATTGAATTCCCCCTCCAAAAATCACACTTGAATCCAGCAAAGTGCAACATGGTGTATCTTTCACTTCCAGATTCTTTCAAAGCACCAACAAAAACTCTTTCTCAAACATCCCTCAAAATTTCTCTGTACCATTATTTGGTAGCCCTTTATAATCAGCACAGCTTGGGATACATTAATTAACTTAATGAAGGTAAGGCCTATATTCCATCTCAGGGAATGTCCAGTTCTCATTAATGCCAGTGGCTGTCACCCGTGTGCAACACTCACAACAACTCCACAGGGTTTTTGGCCAGTGCTTTGCCATTTTTGCAGGATGATGCTGGTTTTGCAGTGTGCATTCTGCCTTAGCATTTCACATGAGAAACACACAAGCTTGCAGCTGGACAGCACTGATGCTGATTAACTTGCCTCTGAGGTGAGACTGGGAAGTTTTTTGATTACTCTTTTCCTAGGGAGTCAGAAATCTTGACTGAATTATCAGCGAATTCACTGTCAACAATTATCCTGCAAATTATCTCTTATTTGCAGGTAAGCATTTTTGCTCTGCGGGAGGCAGTGGTTTACTAGCAACTGCAGTGCTTATTGAAATTGGGTAGTATAACAAACTACTTAGAATCCAGGTCTACAGGTAGCAGTGGTGGATATTTTAATATTTAATAATTTTAATTCTTTTGAGGCAATTCTTTTAAAAATTTTTACAGTGCTTTTGGTTGTAAGATTGAATTGATCCTTCCCTCAACTGATGTGTACAGGAACACTTCAATAGATTCTGGATCATTGTCCTATTAGTACAATGATCCAAATTGTACAAATTGAACAAATCTATTCAGCACCTCAGCTGACCCTACTTTCCCTTTACCTGTTTTAGCAAGTAAAAAGTGACTGAGAGCTGCACAAGTGACTATTGCAAAAATAGTTGAGAACTACACTTGTGGGTTTTGCTCTTCAGCTCCTCCAGCTGTTTAGTGGAAATGATATTTTTGGCCTACAGACCTTAATATAGAACTCTTAATGGTTTATCACATAATTGGTGATGGCATAGTGCATCATCAGAAAGGACAATATAGGAATGATTAGTTTAAATAAGCTTTACAGATAAACACAAATGAAAGCTGTCAGTCTTCACACCATATTTCTTGCTCCTCTGCTTCTTGATCATGTTTCTCAGTAGAGAGAAGGAACTGTCACCAAATATATGTTCTCGTGTGAGAGTTAGTGTGGCAAAGTTACGGCCTAAAAAACATTTTACATTAAACCAGAGCAGATTGCTTATGGCAACTCCTGCATAATGAAGGAACACAATGAAAAACTGCAGTGCATATTGCTCTTCAGGTCTGTTCTATTTTCATTGGGTTTTTTTTGTTTTTTTTTTAAAGTAGAAAATTGCATAGTATAATTACAAGTTCATTTGCATTCATATTACAAGCTGTGAGCTAGTAGTCTTTTATATTTAAAAAGTATTATTAGCAAGTGTGACTTGCATCCATACATTTCAGAAATGAACAGGAATGAAGTTTTATACTACTCAAAGTTCCCTCTCTACTTAGTCAGCTGCCAGCACCCCTCCTGTAAACTCCAGGACCTCAGTGAGGCCAGCAGCACCATAAATGCAACATCATTTTATTGTGTACTGGTCAAAGGGTTAGAGCAGCTCAATTACTGTTTTCCCAACAAAAAAAATATTGCCTTTTGGGAGCTAAGGATCACCAGTATTTTATTGGACCTAATACGTATAGACAAGCATGTCTCCTCAAGGATGCTGTCTACTATTTCCTAATCAAAAAAATTACTTTATTTCTCCTTTAGTCCTTTGCCTTCCTAGCTGGTGAAATTCTCACCAATAGGAAATTTTGCTGCAATGAAGTTGACTACTTACTTCTTTTAATTCACATTAGAATAAGTAGGTTCAATTGAGAATCTGACCTTTCATTTCTGTAATAAATTGAAATGAACAAAACAGGTCTATAGCGAAAAGCTCCATTGCGTCAACTGCTTCTATAAATGTGGCTTAAATTTTGAATTTTTTATGTTATAAAAGTTATTACATGACGTTATCTTTTATGCTTAATACTTAATGTGCTGCAGAAAGAATAATTGAGGGAGATGAAACTGATAATATTTGAGAATGTTACCAGATCTGTGCATGTACTTCCAATCAATCTGTTCGCTCAGCCTTTCCCTCTGCTCCCTGCCCTGTTAAGTGTGTTGCCACATCGGTTCAGCTCTCCCGCCTGTCAGGCGGAGGTAAAATAACCTGTAGACATCTTTCTACCTTGTGAGCATCCTGCTGATCCCTGCCTGGCTGTCATCCCGGGGAGTGCACATCAGCTGCTGGGTACCCGCGTGTCCTGCAGAACATCTCGCTCGTAATTCCCCATCAGATCCAATCCTCTGTAATGGTCTGAGCCCTCTTCCCTGTCAGCTGAGGAAGACGTGGCCACTCAGCCCCGGGGGGCGAATCGGAGCTATCTAGAGGCTGCAAAAAGCTTTTCTTTTAGTCATTTACCTCGGTTAGGGAGAGGAGCGCTGCTTTTATGCATTGATTGGAGATAATACTGGTGAAATGGCAATAACCTGGCAAATGTACTTCTCTCTGTATGTAAATCCTTTCGGGAAGTGCATGACAGACTCTGCTTTCTATGGGTCTCCGTTTGTAAAGAAGCTGTTATCACAGAATAAGTTTAATGGGTCGTGAATTTTGTGTTGAAAGGAGAGTCTCTCCATGACTTCTGATCCGCCTGCAACAGACCTATTGGCTCGGCAGCGAGTGCATTACGCTAAATATGCTTCCTCCATTGACTCTGAAGGTAACAGCCCTAAATGCCTCATTAAATTTTCATGGGTGACTGCGAGAAGCCATGAGAAAAGCAGCACACTGGTGGCGGTGGGGCGGCGGGGCCCCCGGCCCGGCCCCAGCCCCAGCCCCGCGGCCGTGCGGGGGGAGCCGCGATGGCGGGGCCGTGTCCGGGCTCCACGGCCCCCCCCGCCCTGACTGCCCCACTGACCGCCCTCCCTGCGCTCCGGGGAGCCCCTGGAGCCCCCGGTACCCATCCCCACCCCCGGCCGTGCTTCAGCGCGGTGCTGCGGGCGGGGTGGGGGCTCTCCGGCCGCTCCGCTCCGCTCGCACACGGAGCTGCCCCGGAGGCGATGACAGGCTCGGGACGAGCCGACGCGCCGAGCCCCCCCGCCCCGAGCGGGGACAGCCCCGCCAGCCCCCTCCTCGCCCGTCCCCCTCTCCCTGCCCAGCTGCACAGCGGCGCTGAGACCCCCAGCCCTGGGAGAGGAGGAGAAGGAGGAGGAGGAGGAGACCGACCCCTCATCAGCAGCGTTCCTCCACCGCACACCTCCCTTTTCCCCTCCCTCTGGCCTCAGCGCCGCGCTGGCGGGGCCGGAGAGGGCAGGCGGCGCGGGAAGGCGGCTCGCCCAGCATGGACGGGCCATGTGCATCCTAAGGAATAACAGCAGCTGCTGCGCCCACGATGGGGAGCAGAGGAATGCGAGGAGGAGAGGACTCGCTGGGGCAGGTGAGAGAGCCGGTCCCTCCTCCCCTGCGCGGCCGGTCCTGAGAGCGGCGCGGCGGCAGGCGCGGGGTTCGGGGGCCCCGCGGGGTGCGCTGCTCCTCCTGCGAGCGGGGACCCCCCCTCCCCGCGGCAGCATGGAAGGGCAGCTTTCCTCCGAAGGAAGTTCTTTTTTGCCCGTCCTTCCCCCCTCCCGCTCGCTCCCGTCCCCCCGAGGCGGGGAAAGGGCTGGAATCCCCTGCGAGTCTCGGGAAGTTACCGGCTGCGGGGGGAGCGCCGTGCGAGGCTGCCCCACACCCAGCCGAGCTCTGGGGCAAAGGGCTGGGGGCGCTTTCGCCATCCCCCGCAGCGGGGCAAGTAAAATAAAACCGAGGAGGGAGCCACAGACGCGATGCGGCTGCGGGATTCCCCCCGACCGCTCCCACCGCGCCGGGGGTCCCTGGGATGCGCCGCTCTCGGGAGCCTCGGCCGCTGCCGCCCCGCAGCTGGAAGCGCCGATCGGTCGCGGTAGTGCCCGGTTCCCGCGGGAAGCGCCCCCCGCTGCCGGGCTGCGAGCCGGCTGAGAGCTGCGAGCCGGCTGAGGGCTGGGAGCCGGCTGAGGGCTGGGAGCCGACTGAAGGCTGGGATGCGGCTGGGCTGCGCCGGCGCTGCCCTGCCCGGGAAGGTGCGGCAGGGCCGGGGGACGCCGCGCTGAGGAGCGGCGGGGAAATGGCGCCCGGAGCGGGGCGGAGGAGCCGCTGGATGCGCGGGGAGCGGGGCGAGCTCGCTCTCCTCAGCCGGGGACCCTCTGGGGACCGCCCGCTGCTCCCCGGCCGGCAGCCCCCGGTGCTGGTCAGCGGTGCAGGGGAGCGGTGCAGAGTGACCGCTTGCGTTCCAGGCGCTGCGGGTTCATGCGCCTCCCATTTACAGCTCCTACTTTAGGGGAAAAGCCGACGACCCCCCCCTCCCCCATGATCTGAGTGTTTTGGAGTGCTTTCTCCTCGGGGTGCGCACGGCCACCGGGTCAGCGGGAGCGGGCAGCCAGGAAGGAAAGTTCGGAGCGCTGCGGTGGGAGGAAGGTGGGCGCAGGAGCCGCTGCCAGGCTGGGTCAGGACGGCGGTGACAGAGCCCGCAAGGGCCGGCAGGACAGGCACGGCACTGTGAACTCCCCAGAGCCACCCCTTCCTTTGGTGTTCTCCAGGGTGTTTCACACGCTCAGGTTCATGACCGGAATATTTGAAGTGGTTCTATGAATGGTGAAGTGGGATACTGGGACCAGTAATCATACATAGTAAAGGACAGTAGATAACAAAGCTGGTTTCTGGGCTGGAGAGTCCTGGAGCTTGCAGACGAATGGGAAGTTTTTAATTTCCCCACGAACTTCTCTTTCATTGTACATTTCAAACCGGTTAAGTCAATTTCCAGGTCTTTCCCCGAAGTAGTTTTAAAAGCAAAGTCCTTGGAACTCTTTGCCATTTGTCTAAATTCTGAATGCATGTCTGAAGCATTTAATCATGTTTATTGTTTTCAGCCACTCAAACGGAATAAAAATTACTTATCGTTGACGAAGCTTATCTCGCAAGCTGTTTCACAGTATGTTTCCATTGCAAGACACAGCGCTGTGTTAAACTACTGATGACTGTATTGTTTATTGTTCTTTCATTCCCCACCCTCACCCCCCCGTAACACCAGTATCAATCTGTTCCTTGCTGCTATACTCAAAAATAATGGAGGAGCAAGTTTTCTCCAGTTTGGTATTTTCACTTGTAGCTGAGATTTATGTCTTTTATATTTGCTCTTAAGCTGTTTTTCATTCAGTGTGCTGAAGGCAGCTGATGTATTAAAAAAGGAATCAAGGCATAAAGCTGAAAGGACTTTGAAACTCCTGAGCTGAAACTGTGCATGGAATTAGTGCTGGACCCACAGCATTATTTATTTGTTGATCCACATACACAAAACCTTCCTGTAGCATAAGATTCCTTGCCCCTTTGTCATTATCATTTTATGTCATTACACAGCTAAAATGCACTATTCACATTGGTCTAGAAATACAGATTTATTGTTTGGAGTGTTTTGATCTTGGACTGTACTTCATAGGTGATTTTGCTGCACTTTAACAGTATCTCAATGCAGTGATAGAGGACACCATCATGTTTTTTTGTAGGATTACCTTTGGGACCTTAGTGACTGCACACATCAGTGGTTTCATCTTAGGAGGATTGAAATTGATTTTCTTTTTTTTCTTTTTTTTTTTTTTTTAATCTTAGCCAGGGAAAGACCCTGTGTATGTCCTTTGACCCATGGCCTCCCATGATGAAGTGAAACCAATAGTGGAGGATGTAGACTTGAAGTAGCTACTACTAAAAAGTTGAGGTATCAGAATGAACCCCTTGCTCCTGGTGATCAGCCCATGGGATTCTGAACCCCTTGTTCCTGGTGATCAGCCAATGTGATTCTTTGGGCGAGGCACAGTGTTTAAAATTTGCAAAATCTGTAAAACTGCTGCATATATGTATCAAAATAAATTTAAAACATGAGTGTTATGATACTTTTTTCTGTACTTTTGATGGGTCCTTGCTCAAGCAAAGGAAGATTGACCATTCCCTCTCATCCATAACAGGCATTTGTCTCTAAAGTATTTTATATTTCAAAATTTTCAAGGTATTTGTGTTGAATTTAGCAATATCCAAGCTCAGCAACTAAATATCAATGAGGTGGGAGAACCTCTATTTTTACAACCCTGTTTGAATTTTAAAGTGATAGCAAATACTAGCAAAGAGGAACATGATTTTCTAGATGTTATAGTTCAAATTAACTTTCCCAGTCAATATTTAGTCAAGGTCTTGATGGTTAAAGTTAACTGTCCAAGTCAATGTTTGGTCAAGGTAATGACTTGGTTTTTATAAACACTACCCAAGCATTCTTGCAGAATTAATCAGAGTTGCTGGATCACAATACGTTTGCTCAGCCAATTACTTAGGAATAAAGCTACGTTATTACTTGGTCTCTCATCTGTCCTGTTCTGTTTGGTGTTATTTCATCAGTGCTTGCCTTCAGCCCTTCTGTGGCTTTGTTCTTGCAGCACCAGCTCTGTCTTTGAGTCATTTATTTACCTGGTGGTTTTGGGAGATAAAGGAAGTGCTGCACTAACCTGTTTTTATGGGTAGGAAGATGAGGTGTGGAGATGCCAAGTGCTGGTTCCCAGAAGGAAGTGCAACATGTGGTGCAAAAGCAACATTTATTTACATCCAAGGAAGTCTTCAGGAGCCTGTGCTGAGCAGCTCCTTGTGCAGTGCTCAGGGAGAGATGAGCACTTGGGCTAAAGCAATCATTAACAGTGTCTGAAAACCGTTTTGGTGTCTGGTGATGAAATTGAGAATTGTTGGCATTGGTACTTTCAGTGAAAGATGGAAACATGTTGTGATCTGGGAAAGAACTGGAAATCTTTATTGTGATTCTTCATTTCTTGGCATCCCATTAAATGGGATCTTCATTCTTCCAGGATGGCACTTCAGTCTCTTTAACTGACACTAAAATCACAGTCTGGACTTCCATTGTTCCAGTGGTTTTTTCTTTCTTTTTTTCTTTCTTTTTTTTTTATTGTACCACTTTCAAATGCATTCCCTGCAATTACATGGGTATTAGAGTAGATATTCATTAGGATTTTACTAATCTGAACCTCAAGTGCTGTTCTGCAAATTTGCCAGCCTTTGTAAGGCAGTGCTTGACTTCATCAGCTGTACTGTTTTATTATGAGTATTTTGATACAGTAGAATGAAAAGCATATATTCTAAACCAAGTAATTAATCAGATTGAAACATTTTCATTTTCATACTTTGATTTGTCACAAAGAGAGCCTGCAGCTCTGTATTTTTCCCTTAACACTAGTTTTTGCCCAGTCTAACTGCAGCCAAATGACATTTCATGGTGGTGGTTTAAGAATTTAATCTATGAATTGATCTTCCACTTCTGTTTCAAGGTAGCAGAATTTTCACAACTTGGAGAAGGTGAGTAAAACCCAACACTTGAGCTCCAAGAAGGGTACCTGTATCTGTGTGTTTAATCTTACACCGCTGTCAAATGTTTTGAAGTGTTTCAGGTGTAAGCAGTGTTTTGAATTCTTAACTTTGTTTATTGAAGTGGTTCAACCATGTGCACAAATCCTCTGTCAGAAGCCACCAGTGTGAGCCTTGCTGGTGACAGTGGGACCTGTGGTAGAGCTCTCTCAAGGTGGTGCCATACTGATGAACCAGAGCAGAGCAAGACCTGTCAGCTTTTTGTCTCTTAATCAATATATTGATTTTTGTGGAGTGAGGGTGAAGCTCATTCCCTGGGATGACCCGTGTGTTGGTGGGGGCAGCAGCTGCCCAAGCCCCAGCCCTTCAGACAGCTGCACATCCTGCCCAGCTCCATCCACAGCAGAGCAGCAGCGTTGCTGAAGGGCTGCTTGTCACATCTTGCTCTGGCTCAGTCCTCTGCTTAGATACGTGAAGCTGTTGACATGAACTTATGGCCCTTGGAGGCGTGAAGATTTCCTTCAGTTACTAATGGAACCAGGGAGGGTGATGGCTCTGGGTGAGCTTTGGAAAATGCAGTGTTCCTGAGCAGAGGGCTGCTGGGGGAGCAGGCTCCAGGCACTTTCCAGCCTGTGATCCTTTGCACTTTCTGCAGAGAGTCATTCCATTGTTCTTTGTTTAATGAGGATGCAGAGGTTACTTTTCTTAAGGATGTTTTATCTTTTATATTTATTTTGTATCTTATGCTTTATATCTTAAGGATAAGAATATTTTCTCAGGTTTTAGATATACAGAAGAAATTCCTCCCTGTGAGGATGCCGAGGCCCTGGCACAGGGAAAAAGAGAAGCTGTGGTTGCCCCATCCCTGGAGGTGTTCAAGGCCAGTTTGGACAGGGCTTGGAGCAATCTGGGGTAGTGGAAGGTGTCCCTGCCCATGGCAGGGGGTAAAACTGGATGAGCTTTAAGGTCCCTCCCAACTCAAACCATTCAGTGATTTTTATGATATGTACCACATTAAAAAAATGGGGCAGTTGCTGTGTTTTTCTGTATTGAATTTTGTATTTCTCTGTGTGTGTGTATATATGTATATCTAAATATATGCAAAGATTCATTAGCTGCCCTTTTTAATACATAAAGATTTCTCAGGTCTCCAGGTATTGCCAAGCAGTTACACTGAGAGATTCCCCACCCCTCCCACCTCCAAATAATGATTGCTCTTGTGGGTAGAGGAGCATCAGTTTCTTGAGAGTCTTTGCAATTCCCTGAGCCTGAAGGCAAATGAATAGAAATTTAGTGGACCACCTAGTTCTTCACTCAAAATTCTCCAAAGAGGAGTCTGACCTAATTTATATTGTATTGGATCAAATAATCCTATCATGCATATGTGCTTGCTGTTTTGTTTTCTTTTAGCAGGCATATTGCTGTCTTGCAGAAACTTCACATTTAGATGTTAGGCAATGTCCCTGTGGTTTTGGGAGGTGCTTTTCCTCACTGAGTACTTACTGGAAAATTACATTTAGAGGACACTTGTGAACAGGGAAACAATCAAGACAAAATATTAAGGCTACTAGAATTATTCATACCTCAATGTGAATGTTCTGTTGTTTAGTACTGAGGATAATCAAGGGTCTTCTAATACGAAGTCTCCTTATTATTAGTAAAGATGGAGCTGGAATCTCCCCAAAATGCTTTTTTTTTTTTTTTTAAATGCAGTATAAATATCTTTGTCATCACAAATCCCTGTGATAGGGGTTCTGGTGGGGTTTGATGTGGGTGACTGTAGGGTTGCTGAGGGTGTCTGCATGTGTTGAAGCTCTTTGGGAGCTGTGGCCTCTTAAAGCAATTCCAGGTGTACAAAACCCTTTTCTGATGTTATTCTGTAGAGAGTTGCACCCATCAGTGTGTCTGTCCCAAGACACACTCCAAAGCTTACCAATCCATCTATCTCTGTTCCTGTTTTGAAAAATTATTGTCTAAACCTTCACAGGTTTATTCTTGGGAAGCTTAGGAAAGTTTTGAGTCGGCAGAACTTCAAGATCATACCAACCCTTACCTGAAAACAGTTCTTTGCTCTTGAATTTCTTGAAGAACTTGGATTACTGGGAATCCAGTTGATGCAATATCCATTTCATAGGGGATTCTTTTACATTCTTTTACATAAATGTCCTCTACCCTACTGACAGAGCAGTTACTTAGAGAACTAAGAGGCATCAATATTTGTTGTTTCTTAACCTAAAGGATTTAAATTTTTTTTCAATAATTAAACTGAGGGGAAAATTTTGAGTGGTCTCTTTTTACACCATAAAAAAAAAAAAAAAAAAAAAAAAAAAAGCTGAATTTCTGGTTACTTGAGATGCAGCTCAATAAACTATGCTAAAACAGCAAAGAAAAAGAGCGCTTCAACTTGTTTAACCTTTCCAGGACCTGTCAGTCTCTGCCTGAGACTGGCCAGAACACTTCTGTTGGCACATGCTTTTTGCCAGATTAACATGGATTAGGTCACTTGAATTCTCCCCTCATTGAATTCATACCTTTCCTTTAATCCTCTCTCATGGTATCTGTCAGGATTGATGTGGGGAAAGAAAAGCTTTTCCTGTATTTGGGATATTTTTAACAAGTAGCATGAAGAATTTGTTTTACCTTTCTTGAGTTCCTTGTGTAAGCTTTACAAACCAAATACTTCTTAACCTCTCATGTTTTGCTTGTGGCTGTGGTGGGGTAGGAGGGTCTGCTTTCCTCATCTTGAGGTTAGTGATGGTGGGCACACTGCTAACTTGGTGCTGCTGAGGATTCCAGGTTTAGGAATTTCCAAATAGCTACATAGTTAAGATAAGCATAAAAGTAATTAGGAAAAAACCCAAAATACTTCTAAACTTTATTGTAGCACAGCTGATATTCAGGAATTTGTACTTCTCTTCAGTTCATCAATAGTCAATGCAACAAATATTTTATTAATATTTTAAGTTTCCCTTTCATTCCTTTATGTAAAAAAATACACACTAAGTTTAGTTTTATTTTTACTGCCTCTTATGTCAGTTTTCTTTTAGCTCTGAGGCTGATTAGCAAATTCAGACCTTTTAATGGCAAGATTAGATGACCTGTTAAATGTTCATGTCTTAACTTTTAGCAGCTATTCCACCAAAATCAAGGGTCTTCCCAGCAGGTGGATTTCCCCCCTGCTTTTTAAACATAATGAAGGTTTTCCCATTCTAGGATTTTAATTTCTGTGAATGTCCATACATTTGGAAATGTGTTTGTTGTACCACAGGAACACTGACAGGGTCACTTGGAATTGTTGTGGCCCCTGTTTGTGGTTTTAAAACACCTGGTAGTCGTTTGCAAGAAAGACTCCCCTTTTTAATTGCACTATAATTAATACAAAACAAATCAACAGGAAGTGCTACTTCACACAGCGTGTTGGCAGTTAGCTCAAGTTTAAAAACAGTAAAGAAAAAAAACACATCAGGGAGTTTAATAAAGATTATTTTATGAATGGGGTTTTTCTTTCTGGATGCTGAAGTAATCAAATCTCACATTATGGCTTCGGGACAGTTTTCCACCCACCATCCCTGTGTGATAGTTTTTATATATTCTGACCCATTTTTCTTCTTTTTGAAAACAAGAGAAATAAAATGTTTGAGAAGTCCTAAAGAGGATAACAAATTGAATTGACCACTTACTGTTCCTGGCACTCAAATTTTATGGTCCTTACCTCCCTAGTGATGGAGTGAGCTATTCACCAGCACTGCGTGAGAGTTGCAGCTGATGAAATTTGGTAAAGTTCTTTCAAATCAGAGCCACTACACTGATTTACATCACATGAGGGCTTGTCCCCTGTTGCTATGTTACATTTGTAGCAAATGCTAATTGAATTTGGTGCATACAGATCCTCAGAGAAAAGTGAGAATTGTTACTGAGTGAATCCCACTGTGCCAGGCTTCAGTTTCTGGCTTTCAGTGCAGGATGCTCCCGGAGAAAACACGAAATCTTCTTTATGCTGTCAAACAACACCAGAAAAATAACTCTGCCACAGCTTCAAGACAGGTCTGGGACTTCAGCACTGCTGAGTTTGGGCTTGAAAAAGAACAGCAAGTGATTTCATAAGGGAGCTCTGTTGCACAGCTCTTTATTTTCTTCATGGCAGGACTGGTGGTCCAACAGCCTACCTGTATGTGAGTTTCTCATGGGGTTTTTTTGCAAAATTTGTTCTGTTGGATTCTCAGATGAGGCAAAGAGATGGCAGAGGGAAGTCTGGCCTCTCCAAGGGATGCTTCTGTGCCTCACCAGTCCTTGGAGAAGCAGCTGAGTTTGTTAACTTAGACACGATGCCCAGTCCTGACAGCTGAAATTTAGGTGAGAGGAATCCTGTTCTCGGTCACTGGACTCGAGTTGCTTTTTTTTTCCCAGGGAGCAGAAATCCAGGGGAGCAGATCATGTGCATCAAGCTTCAAAATATTGCTCAGGCTGTGTAGAGGAGTAACTCAGTTCTTTATTGCAAAGATCATCTCTAGTTCAAAGAACAGACTGCAAGTGACCCGTACACACTGTGGGTGGCTGACTCTGCTAATCAGTGTTTTTAGAAGGAGCTTTTTGGTGGAGAGGGGAAGAAGAACAGTGCTGAGAAGGGAAATAGTACAGGTAGAGTCATTTGTCTTGAGGATCTGGGAACACAGGAATAAATTTTCCTGATGAATAGAGTGTTGATTTTCTTCTTTGTGGCTGAAGGTGTGTATATAATTTGCAGTGTAGCCAATGAGTAAAGCATGTAGAACACCAATTTTAGTATCTATATTGGATTACCTCTAAGGTGTTTTTTCGTTCTGGTGGACTGGGATTATCTTTGGCTGCTTCACAGTGATTATTAATTAATTAATTTATTAAGGAGATGTATTTTGAGGCCAAATGATAGTGGATATATCTTATTTTCATGGGTGCACATATATTTTCATGAGAAAGACTGACACTGAATTTTTCCAAGACAATCCAAGGTTTGATTTGTTACAAGAAACAGGCATCCAGAAACCATCAGGAGTTGTGATGGTTTAGTGTACGTCTGGTTTCTTCTCCAAAAAAACCATTCTGGAGATCAGTAATGGTTCTCTGTTGTTTTTCAAACAATACTGGAAAAAACAAAAGTATGTCTGGAGGATTCCTTCCCACTTGGGCGTGAACATTGTAGGTCTTAGGTGAAAATTTTCAACTTAAGACAAATTCAAAGCAGTAGGAATAGAAGTAATTTATGATCGTTCTGTAGTTTTAGCATTAATACAGTGTGAAAAAGTTCAGCCTAGAGTTCCAGGAGATGGTTGAAGAGATTTGGTCACTGCTGGCACACTTCTGTAGGGCTACATCTTTATCATTCCAGGATCACTGCATGAGATAAAATGTAGATATGACAACATCTTGTGTATTAATCTTGCTGAGTCCTAATTGTTCCAGCAATTGCTTCCTGTAAGAAGTTGGCTGCACTGGGTACCTCAGGGAGAGCAGAGTGCTAAATAGAATGAATTGTGTATTCAGATGTGCTTTAGCTTGTACTTTACTTGCAAAAATAGGAGAAAATCTTGTCTGCCTGTCTTGAAAGTAAAGGGGATAATGTCTGAAGGAACAGTTCCAATGCTTGACAATTAATAATAGCACTTTGAAAAGAAGCTTTTAGCAGGAGGCGAGCACATAGGTTACAGAGTAGTACAGAGAACAATGTAATTTTTGTGCTAATATGTTGAGATCAAATAACTCATTAATAGGCGAATAATTTATAAGGATGATGCAAGTAGGAGAGTAAAGTTCTTCTAAATATTAATCTACTGCATATATTATTTATTGTTGTAATAAAAGGTTGAGGAGTAGACAAGGGAGACTGAAATGCCTTGCACCTTCTAGTAGAGTTCACAAAGTGCTTTTTAAAAGGAAATTTCCTTTAAATGAAAAATGCTGACATAACCTTTTGGTGAGGTAGTGGTAATAACTTGTAAAGTTTCTAAATGCATCTCTGTGCAGTAATGTGAGAGGGGAAACTTCTGAACCAAGGTTCTCTTCTGCAGGCTGAACAATCCCAAGTCTCTCAGCTTTCCCTCCCAGCAAAGCTGCTCCATCCCTCTCATCACCCTGGTGCCTCTGGACTCACCCCTACAGCACCATGTCCTTCCTGTGCTGTGTAGCACACTTGGGAAGAGAAATTCTGAGCTTTGGCACCTGTAAAAGAGTGACATGGCCCTTCCATCTCAAATCTCACATGCCAGAGGTTGGCTTTTTAAAGTAGCCTATTACATTTTGTGGTTACAGCCTTACAAGTGTACCCAAAATACAGTGTACCCAAAATTTCAAAAATACAATGGGAAAAGCAGCTCAGGGAAGAGTCAGGGTGCAGTAAAGAAACAGCTTCTGTTACAGGTACTATGTGTTGCTACCCATGGCCTCCCTTTTATCTACTGAATAATTTTACATTTAACAGCAACTTGTGAAACATTCTAATGAGGTGTTAATAAACTGGAGTGGGATACATTTTAATTGTTGTTTTTTTCAAAGGTTTTTTATCTGCTGGCCTACTTCTTCAGGAGTGTGAGTAGATGATTAGGTTATGTATTCCATTTCTGAACACTCTTTTTGTAGTACAAAGCCTCACGTGCTTCTGTCATTCAAGAACCTGACATGACTCTGAAACCCCCCCTGTGATAATTCTGACTGATCACTGAGGCTTTTAAGGCACTAATACCACCTGTGGGAGAATTCTTAGCATGTGACAGAAATGTATCTTGCTTATTTTGGAGGAGTTCACACATGTTCACAAAGATTTGTAAAACAGCTCCTTGTAAATTTTTGCGGTGACTGGAAGTCAGACTGTGTGAAATGCAGAGTTCAGCCTTCTTTATATTTTGTGAAAGCTTTTTCCTGTGTTTCTTGTTCTTATGTGATATTCTGTCACCTGTTGATGTTGAAAAGATAGTTACCACTTTTCAGTGCATATTATTGGGTATAAAATGGCTTTACTGATATTTTCCCTGGAGTTAGTCAGAGATGCTGTTCCTGCCATTAGATAATCTTCTTATATTATTGTTGATACATGTGTAGGAATGTGTTGTGCTTAATGTAAATAAAATTTTGCCTGCCTTTAGTTTTTAGCTGTGGTAAACCAGATGTTTTTAAGCTCTGGTGTAGTGCTTTGCACTGCTGTTGTGTAGCTTTAAATCTCACAGGAATTCTGTACCCCAGGGATCCACTTTTCCTCATGCCCAAGTGAGCAGTAAAAAAGCTTTTGCCCTGCACAGAAACCTGTGAGTTCTGCACGTGCTTCCAACTTCAGTGTCTTCATCTCTATTGGATATAGGTAGAAAATGTAGCACTGCTTTCTGAAATGGCCATCAGAGCTTCCTAATGAGATACTTGGATTTTTTTCCTCCTTTGACAGAATTAAATGTTACCTATTAGCCATAATGCTTAAATTGATGAAGTGTAAAACTAGTGAAATGGGTTACAGGGAAAGGAAGTGAAAATATTATGAACCATATGCCCTAATTTATGTCTTCTTAGAAAATTCATCTAATGAAATTAAGTATTTGGAATAATTCAGCATATGATATTCAACAAGAAGTACAGCAGTAATGGTAGGATGATCTTGGTTTTAATATAGTAAAGAAAATACAGCTCCTTTTCTGAGGAGGAGCATCATATCTTGTTCTGTTGAGATCCACGTGCATCATCAAGACCAGGTTTTCTTTTCCTGTGGACTTACACTATTCTGTTTAATTGAGTAGCTGTGACAGCAGCTTCTGCTGTGTTCTTTGTGACTTTAAATAGAGGCAAATGAGATGCCAGCTCTTCGTGTGAGTTCTTAATCCCAGTTTCCTGGTCCCTCTCCTTTCTCCTTCTCTCGTAAATGATTGTCTCCATCCACTCTTAAGCTCCCCCTCCCATGAAGCTGTTTTTACATCTTGACTCCCAGACTGAACCTCCCAAGTCCTCCATTATTAAACAGCTCTCACAAATTCTTCTCTTCTGCCTCTTGTGATACAAGGCTTCATGTCAGAGTCAGTCCCTTTTTTCTCTGCTCTGACTCTTCTGTTTTATGCATTCAAACTCAGCAGCTTGCTGGGTGCCTTGATGGAAAGATGAACCTCTTGCTGTCACTTCCACTGTTCTGTGTAATTTCAGTTCAAAGCAGTAATTAAAGAAATAGTCCATTTTCCAGGATAATGTTTATAGGAATGTGAATGCACATTTTAGTTCCTTCTGGAGGCTGCAGGAGGGGTGATAGTATAGAGGGATTTTTCATTTAAAGGAGTCATCCTGGACAAATGTAAAAATCACTATTTTTTTTTATTTTCAGTAGTTTTGGGCTTGGGATTTTTGGTTTTTGGCGCTTTTTTTGTTTTGTTTGTTGGCTTTTTTGGGGGGTGCAGGGTGTTGTTATTGTTTTTTTTAGCATTAGCAAGAAAACCAGATCTGTGCTATGAAGACCAAATCCTATTCTCAGTTTCAAAACTCAGCAAACTTTTCAGATATAAGTTTGTTATGATTATTTAATGTGGTCCAAACACAGTATTTCCCTACAGTCAAAAATTTGGAAGAGATTTGACCCATTCACCCCCCACATCCTGAAAATCACCCCAAAGCAGATACACTTGATGTGTGGAAATGTAGCCTGAACAGGTAAAAATCTGTCAAAGTTGCAAAGTGATTAAAGGGAGTAAGAAGTGTCAGCCAACCTGATCCACAGGTGGTGCTTCCTACCCTGGCTTTGACTAAAGGAAATTTAAATAAGCAGCTTATTTAAAGGGAATTATTTAGCAGTGCTACTGCTTACAGCTACATCATAAAAAAGTGCCCAGAATTTTTGGTGAAATTTTAGACCTTGAGACCAAAGGTGTAGGAGGTAACTGGAAGAGTGGATTTTGTGCAGATTATATACTCACTGAGGTACTCTGGGACTGGTTGGTTTAATCAATATGAAATGTGCTGTATCTGATGACTCCTGTGAGACAGAGCATGAGGGTCATTGATACCAGGAGTTCTTCTGACTCTTGTTGATGGGGAAAAGAAGAATTTAAACTACACTGGTGTTTGGCTTCTTATCTTTCTCAGGGTAATCATGGTGTGTTTAATGGCTGTACGTGTCTGAAGCATTGTGTTTAGGTAAGTGAGTTTGGGATGTGGTTTTGGAATTTAGGGCGAGGAAGATGTATAAACACAACCAATGTTACTCTTTTTGGGCCCTTACTAGAGAATTCAAGACATGCAAATGCTAAGTCAGGGAGTGGAAATGTCATCCTTCAAAGACACAGGAAATGCAAGGATTGTGATAAAAGTGTTGTGCACTTTGAGGTATCAGAGTTACAAAGAAAGCTTGTAGATCATGGAATTATATCTGTGAGTCTTTTAATATACTCAGGTATTTCTTTATTTCCTATGGAGCGTTGCAGAATTCGTTTCCCTGGAGGTGACTGAAGCAAGGCTGGAAAAATCCTACCTGATCTTTAATAATCCTTCACACGCATGGTAATACTCCAGAATTGTACTATCATTGGATAATTTACTTAAATCCTTTCATCTCTGTGCTCCCACCTTCAAAAAAAAAAAAATCCTTTGGTGTTATGGTGAGCCAGGGGTTGCTCACTTGAAATACCTTGGCCTTGTTGCCAGTTCAGTCTCACCTGCTTACACTGATTTATTGCGATTTTTTTTTTCCAGAGGGCAAGACTGAAAAATACATTTCTCCCATTATAGTTAATAGATTCAGGATGTAATTTGCAGATGAGGAAACAATGGATCTCATATAATAAAAGCACTGCCTAGGTAATTCGTAAGGAAGATAAACTTGTATTGTTAAGCTTGCACATTTTACTCTTATTTGTAGGCCATGTATTGCTCTCCTGTGCTTTCCACCATTAAGCAGTAACGTTATTGCATTAGTAAAAAAGCACTCCTGCTTTGACTGGCTTTCAGAACCACACACAAAATCAGATCGTGCATTTTACTGAATTATGAAGAGCTGTGTTATTTGTTTATAACTGCTCACTTAGTTATTGCTCTCAGGGCTCCGTGTTACAATTTAATCACTTCCCTGCATCTCCGGAGCTCTCACAGGCTGGCGTGAGGGACAAAGCAGAGTGACTGGCAGCTAAGTGTTTCAATCAGTCAGGATTCTGATTTATTTCTGTGAGGACGAGTGTAAAGGAAATGAGAGTGGCTGTTTTTTGTAAGTGATGCACTGAATAGTCATCAGTTAAACACTGGAGGTCACACATAAAACACTGAAATCTTGAGGAAGGAGAAAAAAACCCAAACCCACAGGAGTGTGTCTTGTCACCCTCAGTGCACACAAGTGTGTGATGCTCAGCATGTTCTGAAAAGGCAGCACAAAGAATGAGTCTGGAATCCTTCCATTTACAGGGTTTTCCTCACAAGAGGAAGGATAGGAAGCATTAAGAGGCAGGATGTAAGGAATTCTTTGTGGTCTAGTTACTATACACACCTGTGAAGATTTTAACTTCAACTGTATTCAGGATTCTGGCATTACAGAATGTTTAAACTGGACCCAAAGAATTGGAATAGGGCATGTGGTGTAAATATCTGTGCAAATAGATCCCTTTTGGAGTTAAAAATATAATTTAACTTGAGCAAAAGTAGGAGTAAAAACATTGGTGGAATATTATATCTGTGCTTTAAAAATATTCATAGGTATGCCTGAGATAGGAACAGTTACATTAAAGTTTTCATTGCCTACTTTGAGGCAATAGAAATCATGTAATTTTATGTCCTCCTTGGAGTGCTGGTTTTAATCTGAAAAAAAAAATCTTTTTAGATAGTCAAAACAATAAATATTCTATAGCAAGCCTGACAGCATTAGATGATGTTTACAGGAGATAGAAAATTCAACAGAAGTTTCTTGCTAATGGTGTATCATTCCTTCTGTATTCCATCTGAACTCATACAGACACAAAATCCAGAGGAAGCCAGCAGATAGTTTTGAAGGAAATTAGGTCTTTCTAAGATTTTTAAACCTCTAGAGCCCACTGAAACTCTGTGCTCAACAATCACTGCTTTTATAGCAAGGAAGATACCTTAGCTGTCAGGAGACTGCTTCAGTGGGGTATTCCCTAGAAAGCCCCCTGTAGCCTAGCCTACTTTTCATCTTCTTTTTCTAACCTAAATCCTGAAGTTGTCAAACACTTTCATAAAGTGTATGCACTAAAATTTGATGAAAATGTGGCTACTTAGAGAAAGAACTACTTTAGGAGAAGCTTTTACTGCTGACAATAGAGAAACTTTTTACTGTCTCATGAAAAACTGAAGCTCTTGACTGCAGGGAGAGAGAGGGGGACTTGCCTCTTGGTCAGAGGAGAAACCTCTGAGTTTGCTGCTAAATGCACTCAGGGGAAGTGAAGGTATCTGCAGTATAAAATAACAAAATATAAAAGCAGCCCTTGCTGTTGCAGAGACTGGATAGCAAAGGAGAAGCCCCACTTTTCGATTACACTGATTTCTGGATGGTTTATGCATCCAGATGAATTGATATTTCTTTTGATGGTGTCCATTAAGACACAGATTTTGAGGCCTATTTTGTCTCTTTCACAGGGAAACTGCATGATATGTTGATAGATGTATGATCACGATAGTTTTGGAAGATGAAGGAGAAGAGAAAATGTGCTGTGGGCAGGAAAAAGCTACTTCAGCATTTCTTTTCCCTCTTGTCTTTTTTTTCCTGAGCTAACAGTACATTCAGCCTGAATACAGATCTATTCTTAATGTGTTCAACTGCATTATTTAGCCCACCACTGCAAGCCAAATTGTTATCCGTGGAGATGGAATTGCTAAGTTGATTTAATGGAGCTTTGTTAATCTGGAATTTCATTTATACCTTTTCTTGGATGTGTCCATTGTCACTTC
This sequence comes from Cettia cetti, assembly GCA_013401135.1. Classification (NCBI taxonomy): domain Eukaryota; kingdom Metazoa; phylum Chordata; class Aves; order Passeriformes; family Sylviidae; genus Cettia; species Cettia cetti. Next base: position 75,679 of record VZUI01088993.1, on the reverse strand, counting down.
CTCGTGTTTAGGATGCGTGATTTTGGCCAAGAGGCACAAATTTACACTAAGAGCAGCTCTTTAGCTCCTGGATACCTGCGAGGAGACTCTTGTCTTGTGAGAAGCACTTAAAACTTGCTATTAAGTCCTGTAGTGCCTCTCTTTGCAGCACATCGATCCTTTGGAAGTGAAGCCCTGAAGGAGCAGATCTCTGTTGTGCTCCGTGGATGTGAGTAATTACTGAGAAACACAGAAAAGAAAACCTGAGTGGTTTATTCCTAACCTGCTTAGTGGCTGCGTCCCTGACTCGTGCATGGTTGGAATGGGAACCACCAGTTGAAAACACAACCAGCCGCTGGCTGAAAAGATCTGCAGTGGTTATAAAAACTGAGAGAGAGAGAGCTATCAAATAGTCCCCTGGAAGGATATGGATAAGGATTACATAAAAGAGGGAATTTGCAAGCCTGGAATGTGTTTTTCCCTACAGTATCTATTTCCATTTTCTGTGAAATGGCTTTCAATATTTAGGTTATTTCACATTTTGTTATAATCTCTTGGATGGAGATCAGATATGAGATTTACGGTCTGAAAACAGCTTGAAATGGTTCTTGATGGTGTCAGGAATATTTGCTAGGTTTTAGCAGCTGATATGGTGCAGATGAGTGGATAATACAAATAATAACATTTATTATCTCTATTGCTATCCCATTCTCCAGAACTGTGGAGGTGGATTAGAGCCCTCCTTGCCTTCATTTTCCCCCATGGTCCTAGGCACTGTATCAAACAGGAAAAAAAAAAATCCCTAATTGTGTTTCAGAATGCTTGATAGTGGAGACACTAGCAGTTTTCTGATGGGGAAATAGCAGAGTGGTGTGACTATGGTTATGAGCTAGTCAGTGGTGTCACTGGTCAAATATTAACATCTTCTACCCCTTTCTCTCTCATTCATTAACAAATGACATATTCAAGGTGTATTTTAGCAACAAATAATTGGCTTTGGAGGAGTCTGTGTGGCCCAAGTTTGGGAAGGCACTTTGACCTGCCCCTGAGGATGCGTTTTTGGCAGTAGTGTGTGGGATGAGTACAAGTTATCAGTGGTTTAAGAATAGTATGTGTGATAAAATTACAACCTCTCAGCAGCCCCTCCTTCCTCAAGCAGTGCATCCAGTGATCCTTTCCAGATTGTTTTTCCTGAGGCCTGATCTGATGCAAGAGCAAATAAACTTTGGCTACTGAGCAAAGTAACCCTCTCACCTGGCTTGAGTGGGACTTACATGGGCACTTAGATTTTTCTCTAACAACAGACTTTCTGCAGGATCAGGCTTCTGTTTGCAGGATTTGGTAATGCATTTCTTAATGGAAAATGGACAAGTTCTGTTACCTGTGCAATGCTGAGCATTTAAAGCTTTCCCCTCTCTAACAGCTTTCTAGTTTCTCTTTGTTTCCCGACAGAGTCTGTTCTTTCCCAAATTATTCTGTCTCCTCAGAGCAATCTTCAGCTAAAAGTGAGGCCAGATTTGCACCATGAGCAGTTCAGTGTCTTGAAGCCAAGATTTGTTTTAGGGAAAATACGATGTGATGCAATGAGAAAAGGTGGTCTTGTACAGACTCCCATGTTTGTCTGCAATTAATGTATTTCTTTCCTGTTAATTTCAAAGGATTTCTTTCTAGGCAGGAGTTAAATGGATCCATTCAGTGTTTATATTTATGCAAATGATCATTGTGTCACTCGGGTTGCAACATTAAAGAAAAAAAGGCAGATATTTTACATGCCTTTGAGTATTGAAGTGATTACAATTACCTACATAAAAGGAGTTGCTTTATTAATTAATTAACTTGGAAAAAAATGTGTAGTGACCCTCTGAAGGAATATCAATAACTGAAACATTAATTATGTAAATAAGATCTGCCTTTACTGTTCATTATTCATCGTTTAACATGAAAATTGCCTTTTAAAATAAATGCTTCATTCATATATTTCAATAAATGTCTAGTCTGCCTAGCTTGTCACTTGGATCTAGATTTTGAGTCAAAAACTGTAGTGACATCAGTACAGACCTTGGGACACTTCCTTTGAGCCACCAAGCAGTTCCTGCTTGCTGGGCTGGCATTTTTTTCGGGGACGGGCTCTCTGAGGCAGCAAATCCCCTTTGGGAACGAGTTCTTGCGAAATTCTTGTCTGGAGAGGCAGAGTTGCTGCATTTCATGGGTGAGGAAGGAAAGAAGCAGCAAAATACTTGCAGAGCTTTTGTGACTTCCCCATGGTTTCAGAAGGGAGGCTGCAGGGATTGAATTTTTCTCTACGTCAGAGGCAGCAGTACCAAGGCAAACAAATACCACAAGGAAAACAAGGTTAGCCCTCGTGTTTGGTAACTCTGATCTTGTACACTCAGTAAACTTGCTGGTCCTTTTTTTACATTTGGAGAATGTGACTGAATGCCTCCTGGCAAGTGCTGTAGGTGATTTAGTACAAGTTATGAGAATCCTTTCCTTGTAAAGAGCTCTGCCTTTTTGTTTTCTAAAGTTTCACCGAGCGAGCGTGTTAGCAAATGCTGATGAAGGATTCCTGGAGAGCTTTATTCCTTTTCACATCCCTAAAGACAACACACAAAGGTTTCCAGGGTTACTTTTTGCTCAGGTGTCTGTGAGTGCACCTGTAAGAGGAGAGAGAGGAAGAGCTGTGTTTTTCTCATAATCTCAAAGGCTGTGCTGCACGTAATCTTGAGTGTGCAGACAAAATACAGTAGCTGTGCAGTCCCAGAAAATCCTTTACTCTCCAATCCCTGAAGAGCACCTGCTTATGAGCATAAGACGTTCAGATTCCCTTTTTTTTAATGCCTCAGAACTCGCTTTGCCCATAGCAGGAAGGGCTGATGAAGAAATATGTGTGTCCCCCCCCTTTCCCTTGTAGCGTGATGGATTGTGGAAGTCCTGATTGAAAATTCTAATCACAGCCTTGCAGTCCTTCAGATCACAACCCCTGACAGTTGATTCACTCCTTTTCATGCCTGCTGCCTCTGACTGCTCCTGGTGCCTCGTCTGCATGAGTCTATCATTAGCACACAAAGCATGATGGATTGGCCAGGGTACCTCTGTCCTCAGAACCTGGGACATGCTTCTCTTTCAGAATCAAAGAACCTGTGTGTGACATCGTCATGAATGAGAGAAGAAAGTAATACAGTATTGGAGGTGCCTGTTTGCTGCCACTGTTTAGAGGGAAATTGATGCATTATGGGGACTGTAAGTACCTGGCCTGTTTGTTTGGGGTTTGGCTCCTCGCTGGGAACGATGCAGAAAATCACGGATGTGGAGCCGTGCAGGAGCTGAGTCTGACAAGTGCACAGCAGTTGTAATGCCTTTTGGAAATCAAAGCTGTAAACACTTCCAAAATTCTACTTAAAGTTCAGCCTGGTAATGAAATCATTTAACTTTCAGTGAGATCTGATGGCCAAGATGATTACAAACAATGGCTTTTGGTACTGACTGTGAGCTTGGTTCACTTTGGTGGATTCTCTTCTACAGACCCTTGCAAAAGGAAACTTTTGCAAATGTTTGCATCTTGCAAATGCTTTTATTCATCTGTGTGACTTGGCATTTAATGTTTCAGTGAACAAGACAGTTAAGTTTTGGCTCCACTGAAAGATTGATAGGAACAATTTTCGAATGTGGTATCACAACAAAGTGAAAATATGTCATGTTCAAATACTGAGCTCTGATGCGTCATGTGGTCTTGTAATAAATGAAATAGCACTACCAACCTGACAGATGTGCAAGAAAATGGTTTTAAATTTATGATGATTAATTTTCAAGATGAACTGCAATGAAAAAAATTGTTAGTAGATACTTAAAGAAGGTAAGGGGAAGCAGTTTTCTGAAATGAGAACAGGCAGGTAATGATAAAGCTGCCTTCACTTTTATATTTTGCTTTCTAAAATTTAGCAATGGGAAAATTCATATTCTGGCTGCTGCAGCTGGCGTTAACAGCTACTCATGCAAGTGTAACAACATCTCATGGAAATTGCACCTCGGATTTGTGCTCCTGTTTCGTGCTGCTTGTCTTGGAAGTAGGAGTAACTCAAAGCAGAGCTGAACAGTTTTTTTCTGGTGATTGTTTCAGAGCCTCAAAATAAAACAGCACTGAACTTAGTGAGAAAGCAGAAGTAGCTTGATACTACCTTGAAAGAAAACTGAACATTTCTGAAACTCAGCAAGCTGGTTCCTTTTGAGGATTTGCCACTTGAATATTGAATTTGCTTTGCACTAGGGCAGTTAAATATAAAGGATATTGTTTGGTAAAGTATAAACTGATTTAGTTAAGCACTGTTAGGTAATTTCAGGCTAAAAACAGCTCTTGATGGCCTTTAGTGAAATCAACTCCTGCCAAATGCAAGAAGGTAAAGTAGTGCCCCATCCCTAGCAGTAAACTTCATTATTTTGAGGGACTGTGTCCCAGTGAGGCCAAAACTGAGCTTTCCAGCTGGAAATGGAGAAAAACAGCCTCAGAAAGGATGTGGGCTGTGCTTTTTTCAGAACAGGAGTACATCGGGGGAAAAAAAAACATCCCAAGTGCCAGCATAATGTTATTTTGAAACAAACAAAATGCCTTTAAAAGGAGATATTTTGTTTGTCATTAGCACTATAAGCTTTTACATGGGAATGGTTTAGGTTGACAAGTTATGAGGGAAACCCCGGCAATTGTCTGCCAGCTGTTAATTTCAGGCACTCTGAGAACAGCTGGTCTGTAACATCCCCTCATATCTGACCTTCCTCATCTTCAGCAGTGCTCCCTCTTTTCTGTTAAGTGTACTTGATGTTTCTAGAATTTTCCCTTATTATTTGAGGGAAATGGTAATCGTTATAATTATTTGGGGCAGTGGTTGTTTCCCTCAAGGGCAGCATTTTATCTGTGGGTTGCAGTGTAAGTTCACTTAATAGGAAGTGAAAATTCTAGAAGCCATTTTGGCTGTCTGAAGATGGATCTGAAGCACGTGTCCATTCTTTTTCTGCAGAAATACTTGTCAAAACAAGGTCTCTGCTGGTCCCTATCAGGTCCCTGTCTTACTGTGCCCAGAGGAAAGGAAAAACCAAAATGTCTGAAGTGCTTAAGGATCCAAATATAAAATTAGTATAATAAGTATAAAAATGTCAAAACAGATGAGGTGTATCTGGAAATGTACAGTATATTGTGCTTGCTGAATTTAGTGCACTTTGTAATGGCTTTCATACAAGTTGCTTTGGTCCTTAGTCTTTATTATCAGGAATTGTTTTTATCCACTAAGATCTAGCTAAGATCATACTGAAACTTAATGTCTTTACCTCCAGCTAATGCCAGTGTCTGTGCTGGAGGGAAAAAAACATTATTTAGAAGATGCCTCTGAATGCTCTGTCCCTGCTCTGGAATCACCAGAATCCATTGAAAAGTCACTTGTACCAAAACCAGAATTTTTTTCCCAATCTGACTCTGTTTTAGAAATGAGAATACTCTGGGAGACTTTCATGATCAGCACTGATCAGTTGTACTGTGGCATTTAGAAGTGGATAGAATTCAAAGTTTATTAAGCACAAATGTTGGCAGGCATTGGTGTGCCACGTGAATGTGTTGTTCAGTGATTCTGAGCTCTGTTAGCACCTGGCATGAAGGGACCTGAGGAATGGATTCCTTGCTTCCAATGACAATTGGATTGTCTCTCTTTTGCAGTTTCTGACAAGTGTAGCTCTCCAATAACCCATGGTTATTTGCCATCTGAGCTGATGAAGCTTCCTAAGTTTTGGAGGTTAATTCAGGGAACATTTGAGTTGTATTTGCCATCGAAGAAGTTCCGTTTGTAGTGGGCTGTGTTTTATTTAAAAGGGTGTAAATCTTCATTATTGTGTAAGGATTTATATTGTGTGTAGTTAACACACAAGATCTAATGGTCTAAAGGCATGAGAAAAGTAGTTTTATTTTTAAAAATAATACATTTTTCAGATTTTTCTATTTTGTCAGTGTTAACTTAGATTTTCTGATCTGTTTAATTCCATGAATTCCATCTTTCATTTCACTGCATCAGAAAAGATTTCATGAAATGACTATAAAGAAAGGCATATCCAAATTGCTCTCTATTACCATGGAGAGCTGCAGGTGTGGTCTCTGTAGCTGGGCCCACATGCACTTTAATCCAGACAGCAGCAGTGATGCTCCTGTGCCACCTGTGGCAGCTCTGCTTCCAAGGCCACTGCCCAAGCCTGCCCTGCACTCTCAGGGCTCACTTTCCCCAGCCTGGTCCTGCCTTGTTTGGGTTCTGACTTAATTCTGTTCTCACAACAGAATTCCTGTTTCCTAGGTTTAGGTGTAAATTTCCCTAAATGGAGAGTGTGGATTGTTTTGTAAAATTTTTACATTTCTTCAATGTCCTTTGCTTGTCAAAAAAAAAAAAAAAAATCTTCTTACAAAATATTCACAATTTATAATGCAAGTATGTAACTTCTTAATAGAAAATACTCATAAAACAGGGTTGATATTTGAGATTACCACTCTGAATCCTGTCAAGATGTACTAAATTACATCCACCACAGTGGCTAACATTTTGACATTTACAGATGGGCCTTTGACTTTACAGTTTGTCAGATGTGACCTATGTATCCTCAGCTGTAAATACCTGGAATGTGGAGTGTGAAGCTGCAATCTATCCGTGCATGCAAATTTTTGTTTTTCAATTTCACTATAAATAATTTTCATCCTTAAGATATGTGGGATATGTGTATTGTGGGTTGCCAGTATTGATATACAGTTACTGGATTATACTGTTATTATTAGTTATTATAACTAATTTGAATTAAAGATTGTTTATGACTTTTGGACCTTATGTAAAATATTCTGATGTGTACTTTGGTGAGATAAACTAAACTGTTAGTGGAGATTTTAGGTTTTCTCTGGAAAAGTATTTTTCTCCTAAATACTGAGTGTAGAGTATTTTATGATGGTTTGCCTACAATGAATCTTTCAGTTGATGCAGCTGCTCAAACACATCCAAAAATAAAGAGTGCCCAGAAAGCTGAATTTCCATCCTGCTCTGCCTCTCTTTGCTGGGAGTGACCAGATCACTTTTGCAATTAGTAATTCAATATTCTGGTTTTCTTATTAATTTATGTCTGGCAAATGAAGGCAGACTGATCAAAAGGCATATTGTCAGATTACATGGAAAGTCAGAATTTGTAATTCCCCAAGAAAATACAGGTTTCCCTATAGCCCATTTTAAGTCCAGTGCCATACTTTATTAGGTATTTAAAATGTGATCTGTAATAAAATTGAAAAGAATATATTGGTATGTTCATGTTTTAAGCAGTGATGGCTGTGGCTTGTCTGAAATGGCCTAGACTTCATTTTAACATCCAGTGACAAAGTGGAAAGGCTGTACAAACGTATGGTACTTTAATTAATGGGGGCAATACTGAGCTTTGAAAGTCCTCTGGAGCTTTTGTCTCTGTTGGAACATTGTGCTGTGAATCTTCCCTAATAGTTAAAGCAAATGAAGTAAAATAGCCTTTGGGCTATTTTGTTACACTGTGTTGTTGGGGAAAAAAATTAATCCTGTGCCATTTTGCATTTGCTGTCTGTGAATCAAACTGTGAAAGCTAATTTAAAAACTTTCACACTCGGCTTGAATGAAGACTGTCAGTGCTTGGAGAATGTCAAATTGAATGCAATTAGCTGGAGTTGGGCTAGCCTAGATAAACCCATCACCCTCAAAGTGCTCAGCCTTAATGACTGCTCTGATAAACTAACACAGAGGTTACAGGAAAGAATTTAAAGGCGTTAAAACCCTGCTGAAAACTTGCCCTGTATAGAAGAGGTCTTTGAAACCCCCAGGGGCAGGGAGGTGGTGAGACCCTGTGGAAAGTTAAATACAGCACAGAGGTGCATCCAGGAAAGGGAAACAAAACCACTGGTGAACCTGCTCAGAAATTGTAAATACATCAATTATTTAAGTAATTGTTAATTGTTGTGCAGCAAGTTATATTTGTGGTCTCTGTAATAATTTGGTGTCACAGGCATTTGTAGAATGCACAGCTGGTACAGCTGTGGTGGAGTGAAATCTTGGAATGTTTCAGGGATGGTGGCACTTACTGCTCTTCTAGGTTGGGGAAATAATGGGGTTTTGAAGTTCATCTCTTAATTGTGTCTGTTCAGATGCTACATTGACCTCTAATGGGGACATGGGGTCCAAACTTAATTGATAAAGTGAAGTTCCATGCTTGGTTCAGTGTGTTCAGAGTAACTTTCAGATGGGATGTGAGCAGCTCTCCCAGACTGCAGGTGCTCAAGTGACAGGGAGTTTAGAAAAAAGACTGGAGGAGAAGAAAGAGGTGATGAACAGCTGAAATTGTGAGAAAAGTTATCTACAACATCAGCTGCTAATCTAAAATACAATGAACCTTCCTTTGGAAGATGGGATGTTTGCCAGTCAGTGAACTGTGGCTTTTGGGATATTATTTTTCCATGAGAACATGTTGGAAAATGTGTTTGGAGCTCATTCAGAACATTCCTTTTCTTCTCTTTTCTCTCCATTTTTTCTTGGAGAAGACTCCCTGCAGAGTCTTATCTCCAGGTGCTGAGTGAGGTCTCAGCCCAGGTTATTCCCTGAGAATTGTAGTGAGTGACCCCTGATTTTCCTCATGGAGAGAGAACCCTGATGGTAAATTGAAAAGAACCAAGCCTGTAAATTAGCTTTTTACATGTCATCCCTTCTCACATGAGCAACATGAATTGTGCAGACAACAGCAGCATTTTTACTTAATGAACCCAGCCATGAGCACTGTTCACGTTTAACATATTTACAGGGGGTAGCATCCAGTCAAAAAATTCCATTAATTCTTTTTGCATGAATATTGTGTGCATGAGTGCATGCATTTATGTGTCCATTTGTATGTATGTGTACACTATTAGTGTATGCAGTGTTAAAGCCTATAGAGTAATTCAAGAAGAATCACTGAGGAGGTTTCATTAGGCATGTAAATGTATTCAGCAGAACATTTGAAATAACTCTTTAATGGAAAAAATGGAAAAACTGTGCCATTTGACATGAGAGATCTATTTTGAACTATAGTTTATGCACAGTCTGTTTTCGGCTTTCCCTTTCTTGAAATTGTTGCCTGAAATATTATGGTGGCATGCAAAGGCTTGAAGTTTAATTTTAAATTTAATTTGCCTGAATGCTGCCAGGGCACTTTTACATAGACAGTAAAATTGCAACTTGGTAATACTTGGCACTCAATTTCTATAGACATGGCATTCAGGATACAACTTTGGGCTCATAAGTAAAATAAGATGAAATCACACATGTTAATGATGATTTAAAAATATTTTCAGGACTATGTAAATGTAATTTCTGTCTTGATTTTGTTAGTTTTATGGGCAGCAGGGGAGAGAGTTTGTAACAGTCATATATACAGATATTTAAAGCTGTGAATGAACTTTTTTCAATCTGTTAATCCAAATGTTCTTTAATGGCTAAAAATAGAATCAAATTACTTCATATAAAAAAATCTGGGACTTATTTACTGAGCTTCAGGCAGAATTATTCTTCCAAGAATATTCTGAATATTCTTGAATATAGAGTGCTGAAAAGTTACTGTGCTCCTGAAGGCTGGGCTTCCTCACCTGTGGGTGCTGATAATCTGATTTTGCTTCCTGGCTTTAGTCCTGTTTGGTGGAAAAAAAAGCAGTATTTTAATGGCTATTACAGTATGAAGTATTTGCTTTGAGGTGTTGAACATTTGTTTTCAGTGTAACTTTATCTTCAACATCTCTGTCATCATCTTGGACAGCACAAGACCTGGAGCTGGGCCTCCTTATGGGGAATGCTGCTTTTCTCAGTGTTGCACCTGGAATCAGCTGGCTCAGGGCTAATCATGAGTGCTTTGTTGTGTTCCAGAGGTGGTGTCACATCTCCAGTGGGATGTAATTCGTGGGGAGCACTAGAGGAGATGAGAGAAAGACTTTTTTCTTGTTGAATGTCAGATTTCCCAAAGGAAGTCTTCGGTTTAAAGATGCACCACTAAGTCTCTGTGTGGTTGGTTGGTTTTATTTACTAAAATAGTGCTCAATAATGTGTTATTTAATGAAGCAGTGAATGCTCTGAGCATTCACAGCACAGGACTGTGTTTTGTCTTTCCAAGCACTTTCTGACACCCCTTTGACACAGAGACCTGAAAGTCACAGCTAGAATTGAACATCCTGCTTTTCTTCCCTATCCTCTTTTTCCCAAGTCATGTTTGAAAGAGAGTCACTGCTGCCAGACCCAAATCCCATATTACTGATGTAACTTTTGCAGGAGTAGGTGGTGGAGGAATGCAGCTTGTGAGCTGAATTCTGGAAGGTGCTGCAGTGTGCTTGTTGTACACCCGTGCTGCTGCTTTTTCCTGCATGGAATTACAAACTCTCACACACACACACACACACAAAAAAAAAAAAAGTAAATTACTGTCCCAGAGCCAAGCACATCAGTGAAGAGATGCTGAATTTATCGTTGTCCAGGTGGCATGAAAAGCTGTGTGTGCAGTCACAGAGTAACTTCTCTTTTCATGTGACATCTCCAGGTACAGACAGTCCGTGCTGGAGGTCAGGGTGGTGTGATGAAGGCAGTCTGTGGTCATTGCTTGGTGAGCAGGGGAGGAGGAGGAGGGATGATCTCATGTCTTGGGGCAGCAGGACAAGGTCTTGGAGGTTGAGCTCTGTGTGCCATTGCTCCTGCTTGTGGCATGAGAGAAGTCAGCCCTGGCATTTCACTTTATAAGGAGAAAAATATTATAAGGAGAAAGGGTTATAAGGAGATAAAATCAGAATTCATCAAGGGAAATACCACACACCTTTAACACACGGTGTTACCAGACAGCTCTGTAATTAAACCAAACATCATCAGTAACCAAACCTCTTGAAAAATACTCAGAAAAACTAATACATTTCTCATAAGAAGTATTAGTTTTGACTCAAACTTTATTGGCATGTTTTGGGCTACTGTGATGTGCATTTCTTTGGTTGGACTACCTGAGCTAATGCATTAAGTACCATTAATTTCAGCTTCTGTGTAGGTGCCTGTAGCTTCTGTGTACCTATGAGTTGCAAGTATAAAGTGTTTTCTGTGTCTGTGATTTGAAATAAATCTAGAAAACTCTTCTAAGCATTGTTTGCAAAAGAAGCAATATTTTTAGAAAATTAAATGAATGTTTCTTTGCCAGTGTGATACTATGTTACTAGTCTTTTGTTGGTTGGTTTTTGTACTTTTAATATTTAATTGACTTTATTACTTGGCACTGTTCTGTCATGTTATTATTCCCAATGTAATAATAATCATTATTCTGCCATTCTTGCTGTGTTTTTGATAAAAACACATCTGAAGAAGAAACCTGTTACACTTCTTTTTTTTTAAAGAAACATCTCCATGCTCTTATTAAAATTAAAGAATATAATATATCTCTGGCTTCTTAAAATCCAAGTAGGATGAAGAATTCACTGCAGATGATCCTGTAGAAAGGCTTTGCAAGAAGAGGGCAATCAAGTAGGGATAATTAGAGTTACTATTTAAATATGCAGAAAGCAAAAAGCTTATCTGGAAGAGCAGAGTGAAGTGCAAGTACAGCATAAGACTCACGTAAGGGTGATTTGCAAGCAATAAAATCACATCTCCCTGACTTTGTAAGTACAAACTAATAAGCAATATTTAATAATGGAGACTGTAATAGTGTGAGATATAAACCCAGTGGAATGTGATTTTACCATTGGATCTTACCTGAAGGGGATGGATTGGTTTAGCACTGACAGAGTGAGGATTACGGGTATTTGGAATGTGTGTGCAGTAAGGGATGAGAGTAATTGCTCAAGATAATCTCCGAGCAGTTAACTCAGAATAATGATGGGGAATTGGAGGGATTTGTGTTCCCAGGTTTTACTTCTTACCTCTGAATCAGCCTGAAGGTGTGAACACCTCTGATGGGACTCTTGATGCTCCTGTGATTTGGAAAGGTTTGCTGAAGAACAGAATTATTGTGCTGCTAAGAACAAATCCTCCTTGGCAGAGAAATGGGTGGATGGTCTTCAAGTTCTTAATCATCCCTGATTTTGTAACTCTGTCATTATTTTCATTAATTAACTTGAGTGGGTAACACAAACATCACACTTCTTCCAAAACTAATATTATTACTGCCTGCCATTTAGTCTGTTGATCTGAAAAAAAGCCCAAACCAAACCCAAATGTTAATATGGTGCATAGGCAACAACTTCATTGAACATGTATTTATCCAAATGGTTTTAATTGGGCATCATCTGCAGCCTCACCAGGTACTGAGAGCCTGCCTGGGTTCACAGGCTGGGCAAGGCCAGGCTTGCCTGATGTTGGGTTTTGGGGGGCAGGGACTGCTGGAAAGGCTGGAATTCAGGAGCTGGTTCTTCCCTGGGGCTCAGCTACAGGGCAGTGGCTGCCAAGGGTGCCAAAGGAGAAAGGGACCAGGGGCCTGACCACTGGAATTCCTTTGAGTTCCCTGCCCCTTTCACAAGGCGTGGGTGCTTAACCCAATGGGCCTGGCTGCCTTCCAAGTGGAGTAATTAAATTCTGCATTCCTGAATTCCCTCTCCTTTTAATTGGGTTTGGAATTCTTCACCTTTTGGCTTTAAACTCGCCTGGCAAAACAACTGTTTCTCATTACAGCAAAGACTTTATTTCAGATCAGGGTATATTACCCTTGAATGTAATGTATGTTGCTGTAAGTGTGCCAGGTGTTTCAGGAGAGCAATGTAGTTTTAGTTCTATTTTTAATTGATTTTCTTTGCTGTACTGAAGTGCACCCATTTGATGGTTATTCCTGTTCACTCTCTCAGTTTACAGGCCCTGTTGAGACTGTAGAATCAAAGGCAATTCATGAAAATATTTTAGATCTTTGCTGCATCCAGGAAACCTTCTGTTTGCTTCTGTGTGCAGCTTTCATCTCTTTAGTGCACTCAGTGAAATCTAGGGCATCACTGGAAATTCAGTTTTCAGTGTGTATCCAAATGTTCACCTGATCATGGAGACTGCTCAGCATTTCACAGGAACCAGCTGGTAAACAAGGGAATCTGTGCTACAGCTCCCCTAAAATATGGCTTGGTTTCTACTGTGCCAGTAACTTCTGTTCATGTACTGGAGCCTAAATAATTGATTTTTCAGTGTGTGCCACAGCACAGCATTTTAAAGCCCAGGCTGCCTTGTCAATGAGTATTGTGATTGTGCAGAAATTTTAATTAATGACTAGGGATGTCCAAAAGGTGTAGGCACTAATGAGAGTGAATACATGGTTTGAATCTGGGAAGGTAATTTCTGGACAGGACAAATCTTTGATATGGATAAAATTCAGATTAGTTCCCTTAATGGTTCACCTGATCCTAGCAATACCTAAATTTAGAACTTGTGAGCACTGCTGGCTCGCAATCAGAATATGTTTTTCCCTGCATAAAATGGAGTTATATTAGTCAATTCACATTAGCCAAGTCTGAAGTCTGTGTCTGGTTGGATTTATTTGCACTGGGCTGATGACAGAGCTCTGTTTGGCTTTTTGTTTGACCTGGATATGTGTATCTTTCTTAGTGCTGTCAGTCTGCTCTAGTGCTGCTCAGTGAATACTCCTGTTACTGAAAATCCAAGATCCATAGCCCTTTATTAAATTATAGAGTACATTACTTGCTCCTTTAGTATTTACCTTTGGGCATTAGGACTCTTTTTTCCTAGAAAATAACTTGGTACAGGGTTTTGTGGGAGTTTCTGAAACCTCTGAAAGGAAAAAAAACCCCATCCAGGCATATCTGGGAATGCCTTAAAAAAATAGTATTAATGAACACATCTGCTTTTTTTTTCTTTTTAAATTAAGAAGTATACTTCATGTAAATGATTGCATAGAAGTCTTTAGAAGTAGGAAGGTCCACCTGTGTTATGGACTGGAAATTCATTTTGTATAGCATTCTGTCCCTTTTCTCTGTACAAATTCCAGAGGACAGCCCCAAACTGACAGAAAGCCTTTCTGTTGTGGACTTGATTTTGTTGGTAGGCAGAGAGGGCGGGCAGAACCAGCATCCTGTCTTTCATCCTTCTGGATGAGGATTAATCATGATCACAGCTGCAGAATAATGCAGATCTTAGCTGGGGCTGGCGAGGGGGAAGGGATGGGTATGGGGGGAGCAAAGGACATCCCTTCCACCAGCCCCTCCTGCCTTAATGGAGGAGTTGGAAGGAGCAAATTCCTACCTTTTTTTTTTTTAAAGTAGTTAATCTTTCATGCATCTTGTGTTTTCTTTTCCATTGATCATAAAGAATGCACTCAATTTACTGGTAACACACAGAGAATGTTTGCATGGCTTCCTTGTTCCCTTGATGATGCATCAGGCACTGGGTGCTGAAATTTTGCTGGTTCAAAGGCACACAGATTTACACCAGTGACTTTTACTGTGTCTCTGTAGGCAGCCCCAAAATGCCTTGCAGGTCAACTGTTTGTGAAATGGATAAAAGTGTGCTAATTCCTTCAAGGTAAATCAGAAGGATTATGACATCTAGGAAAAAGAATCTGCCAGACAGTTCTGAAGCAATAAAACCAGGACTGACCCAACAGCATCTCTAAAGCTTCCAATAAAATTGCCTGAGGAGTCTGCCAAGAAGCCAGATGCTGCTGCTGGAAAAATACCTTCTGTAGCTTGGCATTTGTCCTGTAATTGCTTCCAAGAGAGAATAAACTGTAGCATGACAGTAGAAGGTGAATGGTTCCTCACTGCATGCTGCTTGGTGATTTTTTAAAAAATATTTCAAAAATAAGCATTATTTTCTGATGTGTTGCCACTCATGCAGATCCTCATACTCATTTAACTGCTTAAGAGTTCCCCATCTGAATAATCAAACACTTTTTTTTTTTTTTTTTTTTTTTTTTCCCCTGACATGTTAACCTGGCAGTGGCTTGATTTTTCTTTTCCTGGAAGTGATTTCCTTTTCCAGGGTGTCTAACCTGATCACCTGGACTTTGATCCTGTTAGGGTGTGAGGTGGTCGTGCACACCTGCTTATGTCACAGTGGGGACCCTGTATGGATATCTCTCTGTATGGAATTATGATACAGCACACAACACCTGGCCCAGACAGTTCCAAGGGTTAGATAGTCGTGTGGCCTTGTTTTTTCTTTTAGTATATTTCTACTTATGGGAGGAGCACTGTCTGTTATTATTCAGAAATGCTGCTGAATCTTACTTCAAACCAGAAAATACATGGAAACTTCTTAAAGAAGATTCTTCCTCCCTTTGAATATGGTTAATACTCCTACTGATAGAAAGCAGAGGCATTTGTGGAGCAGTGTGTAACCTGGTTAGATATAAATGGGATGAGAACAGATAAGTGATTCAAAGAAAATTGTTTATTTGAAATTTCTCCAGTAAAATCTAGGAGCTGTCCTCAAATACTTCTGTTTGATATCATGCAGGAGCCTGCTTGCTGCTTATCCCAGCAGGGATTGCCTTCAGGAGTGGTTTGAAGACTGAACTATTCAAATGGAGTGGTCAAAAGTAATTCTGCAGCTAAAACTCATCAGAGAATCACAGAGTGGCCTGGTTTGAAAAGGACCTTAAAGCTGGAGTTTCAACCCCTCTGCCATGAGCAGGGACACCTCCCACTATCCCAGGCTGCTCCAAGCCCTGTCCAACCTGGCACTGGACACTCCCAGGAGTCCAGGGACAGCCACAGCTTCTCTGGGCAACCTGTGCCAGGGCCTCACCACCCTCACAGGAGAGAATTTCTTTCTAATCTCTGCTCTAAACCTACTCTCTGTCAGTTTGAAGACATTCCCCCTTGTCCTGTCACTAAATGTCCTCGTGAAAAGTCTTTTTCCATCTTTCTTTAGGTTCCCTTCAGGTACTGAAGGCCACACTTAGGTCACCTGACAATTCAAAATGTTGATATTTGTCAGTTGTGAACAGAAATGGAGGAGTAATTATTGCCTATTCGTGTGAATTCATCCTTACAGTCCCAGAAACTTTTTCCCTTTGCTGTGCTAGACAATGAACTTTGGTAGGAGTCAGGTGGTTGAGTTTGGTGTAATAAAGCAAAAGTCCATTTCCAGCAAGGTGAATTCCTTTGATCAGTTTTCCCAATACTTAATAGTCAAGGGAACAAGGGCTCAGTGTTGAAAAATAGCAGTGAATAAAGATCTGGTAAAGGGGCTTTTTGTTACTGTTGGCATTAGGAGGGTTTCCTTTGCTTTGCTGTAGTGTCAGGAAGCTTCAGAGACTGGAAGGACACAATGTACAGGTCAGCTCTTGCGGCTGAACAAATTTCAAAGGGACCTGGAGAAGCTGGTGCAAAATTCACATCCTTTAAGAAGGTCAATGCAAGGCATCACTCCAAACTTTACTTTGGATTTCAGAGTATAGCTTAAGTTAGTTATAGAGCTGTTGCTTTATTTAAAATGAACGAGAAGGTGAGTTCCAGGTCAGTCTTGCTTGAAATATTAAGAAAATGATCCTGAAATTAAAAAACCAGAGCTGAATCAAGATATTTCTGTGAAGGACAGGAGATGAACAAGATTCCTTCAACTTACTCTGCTGCTTCAAAACATGCTGAGCTGTCCAGGATGTGAAATGTTTAATTCCATAACCTTTTCTTCCAATTAGAAGATGCAGATTCTGATTGTGAGGAATTTGCATTTCAATACGAAACGTGGTGTCTGACATTGCCTTTACCTTCTCCCTGGTGATGCTCCTGACTGCACACTTCTCCCTTTCCTTCAGTGTGATGATTGCACCACTGCACTTTAGTAATCATTTAACAGCTCTAATTACAGAATACCGTGATCCCAACTGTGTACTTTGTCCTCTTTGCCTTCTTAGTCTCTGTTTCTTTGGTGTCAGGAGGATCACAAAAGAGCCGTTCTCCTGCTTTGCAAAAACAAATTCCAAAGGCCCTGCTTTGGTAATGTACAGATCTGCATTTTCTCATGGCTTTGCAGTGAATTTTAGCCGTGGAGGGGTTGGTTGGCCTGCTGTTGTTTGCATCAGTAACTTCTCTGACACTAATGCAGATACACCAGCATAAAATGGGTGTAGCTCCAGCTCCATTAAAATCAGTGGAGTTCATCCAATAGGAGTCAAATGCAACACTATTGATTTTGTGCTGGTGTGACTTTATTGACTGGGGTGGAGGTGAGGCAGTTTCTGCTGGTGGGGCTCAGGTCACAGCCAGGCTGTGCCTCTGCCTGGAGTAGTTGTGGCTTTGGTTTCTTGTTTGTTCTTGCACAGCGTTATCAGAAATTCCTTCTCTTTTCTGCTCCAGGGTCAGCAGTGTGGGAATCTGGGAGCAGTGAAGTCTTGGAGTAATGCAATTCATAGGGGCAAAACATTAGATAATTCAGTTTCACTTGGCAATCTCTAGTCCCATCTGAATGATTTCCTCTGTTATCTGCTAATGTGCTATCAGAGGTATGATGTAGAGTTTTTAAGCCTGCTCCTTTTTGATGTGATACCCTGCTAAAGCTTACAAAAGCACTCTGAGTGGAGTTTTGAGTCAGAAAATGCACTTAAAGGAGCCATGAATGCTGTATCTACACCCCCAGCACACTGGGATTGTTCCTGGTTTTCAGCTCTCTGGGCTGGAGTTGCATTCCCTGCTCTGTGGGCAGAGGAGATGCAGTTTTTCCTGAATTCAAATGCCATACTTCTTAATATTTCAAAAATCCTTTAAAGCAAGTCCTTGTCTTCTATGTTGCCTTTGTTGCATTAATGCTGTACTGTACAATACAAAATGGAAACTGGAATATTAAAATGAAATGTTAGTAATTTGCCATTAAAAATGTTGATTAAATCAATTCATTCCTTTGAAAAGCTTCTTTTTAATCCGGTCAGCATTTTCTGTGAGTAGAAAATTCACAGCACTTCTGGTGAGTAATTGGTGGAGTGGAGTGCAGTATTCACCATGCCATGGAGTGATTTCCAGGAGGAATTTCAGTAATTATTCCTGCTGTCATTGGAATACTAATAAAAATCTTACGTTAGAAATATTTTATAGGTCAGTTTTTTGCCAAGATGCTCTTGCTGGTGAATCAGCTTCAGTGGTGAATCAGCTTCAGTGGTGCTATTTATCCCATCCAAGGGGTGGGTAACATGCTTGAAAGATGAACTAGGGACAGAAAAATTAAGCATAGTTTAAACAACAATAAACTTAATAAAATGTGTTATTTGCCTAAGTTACATGTAGGATTTGGTTAAAAAAAGAGATAACTTCTTGTTTTCAGGAGACAAGAAGTATTTTATGAATACAGGCAACTATAGCAACTAAATACAAAGAGAAATTAAATGCTGTGGTTTTAGTACTAAGTAGTTTTCAGATACTGGAAGAATTAAAAAGGGTTATTTGGGAAGTGTTGTTCTGGAAGACACTACAGACATGGTACAGAAAGATGAATAAAGGACATAAAGCTCCTTCCTTTATCGTAATGTATAGAAAATCAGGAGTGGAGGGGAGTACACACTCATTTTAAAGCAAACAAAACTAAGTATGTGATCTGGAGGCACTAGTGTAATTAGGGAGTGAGTGGGAGATGGAGGGTGCTAGGTTCCAGGGGAGGGTTTATAGGGGGGTAAATGTTTGTGTAGTACCTCAGTTTGTGCAGTGAACAGTAAATTTCCTTGCACCTTTACAGGCTGCAGAAATACCAGTAAAGAAATGGCAGGAAAAGGCAGAGCTTGGCATGGAGTGCCCTAAGAGAGTGTCCTTTGGCTTTGCCACTGGAAACAGGGCATTCTGCTGATCTGGGGCAAATGGCAGAATTGGAGGAGAGAGACAGACCCATGAACAATCCAACAAAGATTGTTTTCTGTGGCAGGACAGCCAGAATTTCAGTGCATGGTCTGACTTAGATTTTCCTGTTAAACACTTTACAGAGAATTTGCAGCTTTCCTCTTGCTTTTGTTTCCTCCTCATTTTCTCCTCTCTCTCAGTGTCTTAAGCTTTCTTACCTTGGCTTCCTCCTTTTCTGGTTCTTCCTTGCAGGCCTTGTTGACTGCAGTGTCTCAGTGGGTTTTGGATCAGTCCCTTGGGTTCAGAATTAGTGCAGTGCCTGCTGTGGCAGATGAATCCTCTGAAGTTGGCCAGCCCTGACCATTGGGGAAATGAGCTGATGAGTACAAAACAGAGTGAGCAGCACCAGAGGATTTCCTGGTCCCTCTCCCTGGAGGGTACAAAGAGCACTGGTGGCAGGGATGGGTTTTCCATCTCTCTCTGTGTGTGGTCCCTGGGCAGGTG
Source organism: Cettia cetti (assembly GCA_013401135.1). NCBI lineage: Eukaryota > Metazoa > Chordata > Aves > Passeriformes > Sylviidae > Cettia > Cettia cetti. The sequence goes on along the minus strand of VZUI01088993.1, from coordinate 56,424 downwards.
AGGAAATGGATGAGTGGCATTTTCTCCCTGGACTGCAGACCCTTACACTTGAACTGGTTTTAGTTTTCCAGGACCACAGCACTTTTCACTTATATTTTACCCTTTTAGTATGTTTGGGCTTTGTTTAACACTTGTAAAACCACGGGCATCAACATGATTATGTTGGGCGTTTTGGAGCAGAAAAAATTAATTGCAAGACTCCAGAGGCATAAAGGCAAGAGCTAAGGATGGGAGCACGGCTTTTGTTTTGTCAAACCAATGTTTGGGAGGTACCATCTTCGTGTCAAATCCCACTTTGGGGCTGTGGAGAACTTAAATATCTGGGGAATGCCAGAGCTTAGTTACAAATCCTTTCTAAGACCGCTTTTCTTTTATATAAGCTGATGGAAACTGGTTTCAGGGGAGGGAACTTCTTGAGTTTTGAAGTCCTAAGGAAAATTAATTAATTCATTTGAAAGCCAGAGGGGAAGTATTATGATCATCTTGTCTGACCTCCTTCATAACTTGGGCCAGGGGAAGTCTCCTAATAACCCCAACATGAGCTCACTGAAGCGTGGTTGAAAAGACAAATGATTTGACAGAAATTGTTGTTTCACAGGCGTGTGGGGGAGGTGAGTGGAGCTTGGGACTAATTTCCCCATGCATAAAGAGTCCAACCTGTGTTAATCCTAACTGCAAAGTGAATTTACAGAAATATTTCTTTGCTAAGGCTTTAGGTTTTGTGCTGGCGTAGGAGTAATAGAGAATGCAGGCTTAAGAACTTCTCCTGGAATTAAGAGCCAGTTAATTCCAGAATGCGCTGATTGTGTTCCTGCTGTAGCCACTTAATAAGGCCACAGAAAATGTCAGTATTTTGTTAAAAACGAAGAGCTCAGAATCCTCTTTAGGAAAAGCTGAGGCATGCACATAGCATTGCAATAGCTGGAACAGTAACAAGGCACTCAAGGAGATTGTTAGAGTGGATGGATACATGTAAGACGATGGAAATTTTTTTTTTTTTTTTTTGGAAACTCAGCTAACAAAATTTTGTCTTTAGAGCAAGGAGAGAAATGTGGCAGAACTGATCAAAGCAAATAGCATCTCATTGATAAAACACATGCTGCAGTACTTCCCACAGTTGGGAGGCTGTGGTATTTAACAACGGTGACCTAGATTGGAGGAGACAATGAAAGCTGTTGCGGTGAGGAGCAGATTGACTGCCATTCTCATCTGGGTAATAAACGGCTGAAATATGGACAGTGCATGAAAGTTTACTAATGTGGCTTACATAACGACCGATACTTTTGGAGGAATTGTCTCTGTAGCAAATTCAGTTTGAGCTATAGCTGGTGTCTGACAGATGTTTATGTGCTGCTTTACAAAGATTCCTATTACTTTATTCAAGGATCTATGAGCCTGCGAGAGTATGACCTGATTAGGTTTGAAAGTAAATCAATATGTGAACCTGTCCAAAAACAGACATGCATTTATTTTAAAAAATATTACTCAGTGGGATAGCCTCGAGGGGATATAGCTTTTCTGGAGAGTTTCAAATGAGATAGCAGTCATATGTTGTTACTTTAAAATATTCAGTGCCATTCAGATGCTACTATTTCAGCTGTCCTGTTGGAAATAGCTGGCAACAGGAGATGACATTCCTGATGCTTTGTAGCCACAATGGTCTTCTAAGACATTAAAACTTGCTTAACTATGGACCCCGGGGGTATTTGGTATTTATTTTAAATTTATTTTTTTAATAAGTGGGCCTATTATAAATATTTCCCTTTTGTGAAGTGGCTCGTGTTAGTGCTCCTTGTAGAGTTATGCAGTTAACCTTTAGGTAAATATAAATCCAAATTATCGAAAAATAAACTGTCAATCCAGCTGTGACTCGAGAGATGCTTTAAGTAAGTGCCGTTGAGCTGTAAAAGCTGATGCATCCCCACTGTGCTGTAAAACTAAATATTATTAAATTGGGTTGCACGCAGGGGGAGGGGAAGGAGCTGGGGGTTGTGAGGGACATCTGTTCTGCACAGAGCTCCTCTCCCTGCTCGTGGGGGGATTTGAAGCGTGAGTGAGGAGGGTGAGGGCGTTCCCCCCAGCGCTGCTCCGAGCAGCTGTGCTTGGGGAGAGGCCTCTCCCTGGCCATGGACCTGGACAGAGAGCATCCTGGAAGCCTCACTCTGGGAGCTGTTACTCCTTTTCCCTCTCTGACCAGCCTTCATTTGCTTTGTCCTTTCCTACTCTTTTCTCAGCTGAGAAGATTCATCAGGATGCTGTTGGTTTATTCAGGTCTGTTACACCAAGCAGGTGTATTCAGCAAGCACTGCAACTTCAGTTTGTGCCTCGCTTTAGTTTTTTCCTCCTTTTTATTTTTGCCATGCGGTGCTTGTTCAGATTCCACAGAGGGGGGAACAAGGAATTTTGTATTTCAAAATCAGTTCAGCAGATTTTGAAAAGCTATCTTTGAATATTCTATAATACACAGACAGATTTGAAGAGCTTATTAAAGAAAGCCCCTGACACACTTCAGCAATATTAAATCACTTCAGACGGTGCATGGCAGTGTAATGTTAGTGAAGCATTTTAAAATGTTAAAAGAGCCTGGATTTGGAAGTACTGGTGGCTTCACAGCACTTACTGTGAAAAGTGATTTAAAGTGTCAAAATTATTCCAGTGTTTGCAGTCTGTTACTTTCTTAAATGACAAAGAAGGGACATTAGTAAATAACTCTAACTTGCAGTTAATCTCTGGCCATCTAACCGGCTGATATGCTGGGTTAATATCTTTATTAAATGCTTATTTAGTAAGTGGGCAGCTGTTCCAACAGGCCAGATGGACTTCTGTGTAATTGTGCTAATAATGAGAACTTTCTCACAAAAAGAAAGGGCAGTTAGAAGATGCATTTGGTGGGGGAACATCCTGACAAATGGCTTTGGGACAGTCTGGTCCTCTGCCCTCGACAGACTGCCTCAAGTAAGTGGTTCATCCCTCAAAGCAGGAAGGACCAGCAGTGAGAATTGGAGCAATGGGTTCTTTTTTGCTTAGATGTTTATTCTTTGTGTATTTTTTGCCTCCAGAGCCCTGACATCCCCAGTCCTGCCTTCCTCATCCTGTTCCAGCACATTCCTGCTGTGGGTTCACAGCTGGTGCATTTTTGTCCCCAACAAATACACATTATGTAAAGCTGTAGCTTTCTCCCTAAATGTTATCTCTCTAAATGTTATCTTTTTGCACCTATCCCATTTATATTTCATGGGTTTAATTAACTATTTTCAGAGATCTTAGCAAGAAAGATTACTAGATGGGTGATAAAATTACAGCTTTGTTTGTGTGGAGACAGAATCTTTTATACTGGAAACATTATCATAAGCAAGAGGAGTGGCAAAGTTTGATGTTCTCAGCATGAGCAATGAATAAATTTTTCATTTGTCTTTGTTCAAGTAAGAGAATGAAAGCGCTGAAAGAGAACTGGAGGAGTAAAAATCTGTACTTACTATCTGGCAATATGGAATTGGTGCATTTAAGAATTGAGTCCTTGAAGATTTTTTTGCTTTTGGTGACATTTCCAGCTGCTTCCTCCATTGTGGTCTTTATCCTCCAGCTGCTGGTCCAGAAGTGCTGGTCTTCTGTACACCCTGAGCAGTGTCTCTAGGCTGTGAAGGCATCTCAGAAATGCCAAACATATCTGAGATGTTTGAGGTAGTCACAGATAATTGTGTTTAAGCATCTAAAATCGTGGAAATTGGCTCAGTAGATGGAGAACTTTATGTTTCTCCCTTGCAGTGGTTTGGTTTTTTTATTTTCTTTTCATGTTTTAAACCCAGAAAATGACTGTTGCTTTTTGTTTCCTTCCTTAACAGCACTCGAAAGGAGTGAATGAGATGAACTGTTTGGGTTATAGTATCTGAAAGGCTAAATTATTCTCTTGGAGAGACGTTCTAAATGAGCCTGACCGAGATCCTGGATCTGTGTGAAGAGGACTAAGGATATAGGATGTCAACTGAGACAGAACTTCAAGTGGCTGTTAAAACCAGCACAAAGAAAGACTCCAAAAAGAAAGGTAGTGACTCATTTCTCTTTATTTGTGTGTGTTTTGTTCTTTAATCAGCTCCTACATCAGCCACCTTTGGCACATCTCTAGCTCTTCTGTTATCTGTGTGCTCAGTGAAAGTGGGATTTGTTAAACTCAGTGGAAGTTTGGTACAGAAATACGGGTTTGATTCTCTTGACATAAAAAATACATCCTTTTGAATTACGTCTGAAATACGAGAAAAAAAACTAGCATATTATTGATGGCTCACAAAGAGAAACACACTTTTTAAAATTACTCAACAAAAGATCACTTTTCTTTTTTTCTGCTGATAAATACATTTTCTTCTAGTGGCTTTTTTTTTTCTGCTTTGTTTTGAACTAACCAGAGCTCAAATGCACTTTCTGTTCCTGGAGTTTGAATTTTACTGACAGTTTGTGAAGTTAGAGAACTCAGTAGCAGTCTGTGGAGAGATTCATTGCAATTTCCTATATGGAAATATAAACGAGGAGGAAGAAAACTCAAAATTAATGAGAAGCTATGGAGAAATGCATGATTGTATTAGTTCATATTTGTATTTACAGTTTTGCCTTGGACTGTAGAGCAGTTCTTTGGGAGTGATAAGTGTGAGAAATGGGACCATATGAATTTGGTGCTTGTGCTTGCTTAAAGATTTTTAGTAGGCATTTTTCTCCTTGCATTTTTATTAGTGTTTTTATTGCTTATGGCTTTAAATACTGATGAACTTGGAGCCCAAGACTTTGAATTCTAGTGGTACTTCTTGTTGTTCTGTGTAGCCATATTCGGTTATTTTTATAAACCTACACATTAAATCGAGATTGAAAACAGATCTACTCAAATAAAAAAAAGTAAACCAAAAAAATAATCATACTTAAGAGTTTTTAATACTCAACGCAGCAAGATTTGAACTTTCATGTGTGCTCTGGAGTTTGTCATTCTGTTTCTTTCTGTAGATGTGTAATTTAGCCATTTACTTCTGAGAGTTTTTTTCGTTTTTCTAAGGCAAAATCTCATCTTTGCTTTTATATGTATAATGCAAATTTTACTGATAGTTAACTTGAACTGCTAAGCAGCAATACCAAATGCTGCAGCAATTCCACCAAAACATTTACTAAGGCCTTGTGGCTTTTGTATCAGAAATCTTTGTCCTAGAGTTTGTAGAAGACACAGCAATTAAAAAATTCCAAGTATTTGTTCAGGAAGATGGTTTAAAAACCTTAGGACTGCTCTAGGCCTACACTCACAAATCAAAAACGATCCATTTAAGATAAAAAAGCTGCAGTTTGGAAAGGCAAGAAAAGGGGAACTTTGATGTAAATGAGAATGTGATCTAAGATGTTTAAGGCAAATAATGTTGAAGTGGTTTGGTTTTATGATCATACAGTTTTTGGGGGCAGGCAGAAATTAAAAAATGTCATTTCTTTGCAATATGGATAACATCTTTTTGATGTGTGTCTCCTATGTTATTTCTTCTGCTGGAGGCTGAAACTTTTGAAATGAGCAAACAACTCTTCTAGGAACTTGATGTTTATGTTAGCAAAATATTTAGCAAGCAACTTGTAAAAACATTTCCATAAATCACAGTAACTGAACCCTTCTCTGCCCAAAATCTGATTCCATCCCCCAAAGGGAAATTCTGAGAATTACCTTCAGTGCTGAGGGGGGAGTATGAGATATGTTCTGTGGCAGTGATGTGAGAGTCTGGGGAGCTGGAGGGGACAGGGACTGGCAGTGGCACATCCCCAGGATTATTCTGGTTCAGCGTTGTCCCTGCAGCCTGAATGCATCCGATCCCATCAGGGCTGCAGCAGTGAATGCTTCACACAGACAAGGTACACAATGCACACACTGTTTGCTATTCAAATCCCACAGAACCAGAGTCAAAAGAAACTTGGTGTGCTCATTTACTTCTCATTGAGTTGTATGCACTTCCCCTGTGTTCCAACAAAGGAGCCCTCCTCTGTATAGTGGGAGTGATGGACACGTGAAAAACAGGGACTTCTTTTTTCCCTTTTTTCCCCCAAGTTCATTAACTGCCAGCAGTGGCAGGTAGCAAGTGCTAACATGAAGTTTCTAATGTTGCTAATCAATGAGTTTGATTATGCAATGGAACTCAGTATTCCCAAGAAATAAGTCTTTGTTGTACAGACAGAAATTTCAGCTCTGGTGTTTTCCCAGCATTTTGTTGCACTTCTGGAAGAGCCATGCATCCTTCTCCATCCAGAGCAGGGACAGGCCTCTTTTGCTGTGTTATGCACTGTTTTGGTAGTTCTCCTGCCTTCTGCAGCTCACAGCACTGCATGGAATGTCTGGCCCACATTTGTATCCCACTTTGGAGGTCTGGGGTGACTGAAAGAGGATGAGGATTAGTGTGGTGTTGGAGTGCAGGACTGGATTCTTTTCTAATCTCAGCCTAAATCTTCTGTGTAGAGTCAGCTAAATCTTTAGTTCTCTTTATCTGCATAAACATCCAGTGTTTCTTATTAGGAGTGTTGAAACAAAACAAAGCTTAATTCCTAGGATTTGTAAGGTGTATGGATATAAAACAGTATAAAGTGTCAGATAAATGTGAGCAGCTCTTCTTATTGATGGACAGTGGCCAAAAAGAAAGCAATGACTTGTACATTTGTGGTAATAGTGCCTGCCTTGAGTTAAAGCCACTGTGATGTCATTAGTTAACAATTTAATAACCTGGACAGCTTAGAGAAAATGTCCAGGAGGAGTCTAATGGTATTTGGTGAATATGAATGCAAAGTCTTGCTGCTGGGATGGACTAACTCCCTGCCAGAAGGGTGGAATGTGTGGTTGAAGTTGCTTTAGGATTTCATATAACTGCTTTTAGGCTGTGTTGCACAGGCTGCTGACTTTTGGATGACAGGGAAATAGCTTGATTTGTGCTGCAGATGGGGAAATGGCAATGCTCCTGCAAAGATTTTACCAAATATTTCTTTGATGTGCTGGGAACACACAGAAAACTCTTCCTGTAGTCACATGCCAAGCAGTGCCCTTTGAAACACTTCTCTTTAGGCGTGGTGTTTTCACAGTCATGAGCTTTCTGGTCATAGCCAGCTCTGCAGTGTCTGCACTGTCATCTGAGCTGGTTTGTGAGGCAGTGTCCTGTTCCAGCAATGAAGGGTTGTCACTGCAGTTAGGTTAGGGCAGGAACTTACATACAAAACCCTCTCAGAAGCTGCTGTTTGCACAGAATCACAGCTGAGGAGCTCTGATGTTCCGTGGGTAAGTTCAATATTTACACGATCGTATCAGGCTGTAATTTTGTATGTTAACATTATCACCCTGGAATTATCACCCTGGATAGCCTTAAAAGCAGGCTGTTGAAAAATCAGGTACACATTTTGCCTTTTATTCAGCCCATATTGATCTGATGGATCCAGGGCTGGGTGGGCTCTAGAAATGCTTCCTGGCAGAGGGGTTTGAATTTTAACTGACCTGGAAATACTGCTATGGGAACACAGGTGAGCCAGGCATCTCCCTTCCTCTCAGATTGTCACTTTTTCCTCCCTGTGCTGTGAAGCTCCTTGTGCCTTGAGGACCAGTGCTTCACCCTGACCTCCAGAGCCCTCATTCCTACACTTTATTCCATTTTACAGGCTTACAGTGCACTAGGTGTTATTAGAGGAGATTATATTTCTGCCATCCCCCACCTCCAGCCCTAATCTTAATGCCACTCGTGCTGATATCTGCTGGTAACTTCATTGTAATTATCTTTTTTGAGAACTTGCTCACATTTTAAAAGATATCCTGGAGAGGTTTCTTGTTACTCTTTAAGTGGAAATGGTGAGAAATTCTCTGGAGATTTAGAAAGCTCAATTTGAGGACTTTTTTTGGTGATAGAATTTTTTTTGGTGAATTTGACAAAAGTCATGTGTATTTTAAGAGGCGTTTAGAAAATTAATGATATAACTAATGCTCTTAAATGTTGATTTTATTTTGTTTGTTTATGTCATCTGGTTCATTAAGAAGTGAATAAAAATTGTGTGTTTGTATCGTTCAGGATTGGAAATTACAATTTTTTATTAGCCAGAGTTGTTAGAGACATAAACCATGTTTGTCTTGTAGTACATGGGGGAAAAGGCTTGTTGTAAGTGTGTATAGATTATTGAATCAAATTGAAAACATTTACTTGAGCCTATCGCAATTAAAATTGATTTAGAAACCTCTCTGGGGGAAATGTGTAGCATTGATGTTGAATTCACACTGATAACTGCCTGGGAAAATCCCTTCTTGCAAAATTAGCTGAACAGAAAAATTGAAATGGGAGGTCAATAAAGAAGTGATCCAGGCTACCAAATTTCAGTGCAGATCTGTGTCTGCTTAGGGTGGGCCAGGGGACTTTCCTAGAGGTTTAATCTCTTCCTGTTGCACATAAATTCTGTAATTTTTCTCTTTGAAGCTTGGGGCTTGTTCTGCAATTCCATCTCTCATTGTATCCCCCCATTGTAAGACTCCTGAGTCAGTTTTAAAATTGGCAGGGACTTGTATAAAATGGAAGCCAGTTCCCAGAGGAGCTTGGGCACGTTGACACTCGGCGTGGGGATGGTTGGTGCTCAGGTCCCCGTGGGTGAGATTCCCTTGTTTGTTGCATTTCCAGAGCGCGTGGGAAGCACGCGGCATCTGGGAGCAGCTCTCAGAGCAGGCAGGGCGCCAATCTGGGGATTGCTGCACCCAGCCAGTAGGAATGGGACCTTCAGAGAGGGTGGGACGTGCTCTGCTGGAGCTGGAGGTCTTCTCCTGGCCTGGAGCTGGGCACTGTGTCCTGGCTGGATGGATATCCAGGTGCCCAAGCCGTGCTCCAGGAGGGAGAGCGAGAGCGGGCTCCGCGCTGGGGGCTGGTTCATGCCAGGTGAGGAGTTTGCACTGCAGGGCTTTGCGTGGCGGGGCTGGCTTGGAGGTGGGAGATCTGAGTCTGTTCCTCTTGGGATCATGATGGCAAAAAGCTTAATTGTCCCATTTTATCTCTCCTGATGCTGATTAAAGGGAAAGCAGCGGCTGCGGGACCATTCGCGTGTGGATTGGGCCTGTGGCAGTCACATCTATTTCCTGGGTCTTTTAAGCACTAATGAGAGGCTGGGGTCTGTCTAACTATCTAAAGGAAAACTTTTGCACCCCCAGGAGCAAAACTCTTAGTCAGACTAAGATCAAACAGGAGCTACCTAGTTAGTTTAAAAGCCTTTGGGGACAGGAAGCCTTTAAATGAGGTTGTGTTTTGTCATTGTCAGTTCTCATCATAGGTGCCTAATGCTACCCCACTCCTGTTTTGGGCTTCTTAGACCTCATTTGAATCCAGTCTTTGCACTAATCATTGCTAAACTCGAGAGTGGAATGGAGGTTTCTGATAGATGTAAAAGTTAGAATTTTGCTGACACACAGAAATCTTGGTGCAGTTTTTGCAGCTATGTTTCCAGGCTGGAGCTTCAGTTTCAGTTAATAAGTGATGGTGGATTACTTTTTTAATGAATTTGCTTTTTTTTAAGTGTTCAACTGCCTACAGTTAAAGCATCATGACTGTAATGAGGCATTTCAAGATGTCACATTGGTATAGGTTCATTTATTTTTCTGATTATGTAGCTAAGATTCATGGAATCCAGCAAAATTTGAATTTGATCTAAAGAGTAGTGACCAGAGGAGCTTCTTTCATTGACTGGGAGTGGATTTGCTTTATTTCCTTGCAGTAGCTATGAGTTTTTCAATAATTTATAGATCAAGTAACAGCAACATTAATTGATACACTAATTGTGTCCACATGCCTGCCTTTAACAAATCTCTTTTGTGAAATGATTACTGACAATATTAATTGCACGTCTTTTGTGAGTTGATGTAAGTTATGAATTCCTTCTCAAGTTGAAAGGGGGTGGGAAAATCATTAATTTTGACATTGTGTAGCTATAATTAACAAGGGTTATCCAATAACCTATCATCAATTAAAGAGCTCATGAATTCTGTTTTAAATACCATGTACCAAAGGGGGTCTGTGGTTGTTAATTGAAGGATTCTTTGGGGGTGATGGATGTTGTCTCTTGTTGCAGATATGATGTTTACTGTTGTTTTTAATTGAAGGAAATCTGCCTAAACTAAGCTTGGGGCTGATGTTACTTTGCTGCTCCTCAGCAGAGCAATCAATAATCTGTTGAATATTAAGAACAATTCTTCTCGAGAGCCTCTGTTACAATTTCTCAATGTTTTAACAGTCATGAAAGCATTTCAGCTTAAAGTAGTAATCAGGAGCTCAGTGCAGTGCATATTCCAGAGAGGATTTGAGTCATGGAACAGTCCATAAATGCAGGTGGGTGTTGCTGTGCTCCAGGGCTGGCTCTGCACTTGGAGAGCTGCTGTGAGCATCACCTGTGCATCCAGTTCAGCCTGGGCTGTACCTTATTTCTGGCTTCATCTTTTTTGCTCTAAAACTACCTCTGAGGTTTGATTGAAATAAGGAGAAAGTGGGGCTGGGGCTGATAAAGAAATAGAACTTCTAAACAGGCAAATCAGTTAATTTTCAGTGAAACCTTTTCTCTGCTTGCAGTCATTGAAAAGACTCTCAGCAAAATTGCAAAACTTGTATTAGAACTTTTGTAAATGGAAAGTTTTGTTTAGAGAGTTCAGGGAAGAAAATTCTATTGTGTAATGGATAACTGAGCAGGAGTGACCTAATTCATCCAGATTAGTAGCTAAAATACCTCCAGAGGTTTGGATTAGTAGAAGTTTCTTAATATGGCTCACACAGAAATATTCTACAGGGGCAAGTATGTTGGAGATGATAATGTTTTTGTAGCATTCTTCATCCAAAGATATTTTCTTGCCTAATAAATATTGATGAATAGCATTTCTGTCAGCATGTTGCACTACGTGCATTTGAGCATTTGTAGTTTTCTGAAACATTTTGCCTTTTCCATCAACATTATTATTACTTGCAGAATTTCCCATAAAATGCAACAGTGTTGTTCACTGTATAATACAGATTAGAGATATCAGCTGTGTTGATAACTGCTTTCATTTTGCTGAAGAGATATCAAAGACAAGTAAATTTGGAATATTAGCTTGATCTCAGTATTAAATTGCTCACTAATATTCCCTGAAATAAACAGATAACACTTAGCATTGGTGTCCACATTATTGCAGTATCCTTTTTCATATTACCAGGGAAAATTTCCTTCAATCTTAGATAAATTTATGTAATTTATGGAAAATCATGAGCTTTCTTGATCTGTGTGCATATGGGGAAGTGTAAATTGATTTCAAAGGTGGTTAGAGCCTTGCATCTAAAAGCCAGTGCTGATCTCTCAATTACTTTCCAAAGATTACAGCACAAATCAGGGCAGAGCTTGGTGTGGTTGTGAAACAGGGTCCTGTTTTTTGTTTTGTGCTTTAACCAGCACGTTTCACTCTCTCGGTGTTGACATCACAGTAATTTCATTAATCAGCTTGTGAAGAAAAAAACTGTGGAGGAATGTACAAGTTAACAGACATGTGCAGGGTTTGGTTTGTGTGCTTAAGCTGGCCTGAATCAGAAATGTTTATTGAGATATATATTTATATAAGTCACAAAAACTTGAGTTGAAAAATAATTGTCTCCTTAATGTCAGTGTCACAGAACACCGACCACTTCTGGTTAAGAAAAACTTGCCCACAGATTTGGTAGCATTTTGAAATGATATGACAGAAATTGTAAGCCCTTCATTCATGCCTTGTGGTATATTCCTCTTGAAGAGCTTGAAGAAATATGTAGGGAATTTGGCCAAGTAATAGGCTCAGACTTCCTGTGATAAATATGTCAGGGCAGACATTCACTGTGCCCCTCAGAAGTAAAAAAAAGATGTGGCTGTGATGCTCATGCATGATTCTCTGTATAGGATCAATATGGGTGTTATTGATCCTCCAGAATAAAGGTGATATATTATATATACATAAAATGTACTTGGATTGTCCGGTGGTGGAGTGGATGTTCCTTGTGAGTCCCTTCCAACTCAGTTTATTCCGTGATTCTGTGAATGTGCTGAAGTATAACATTACTCTTGAAAGTGAATTAGAGATAAACATGTCCTCAGAAATAATGACATCCTATTTGTAATATATTAAAATATATTTAATATTTTTATATTAAAATATTACTAAATATTTGTAATATTTTACCTAAACATATTATAGCTAGATATTGGCAAAAGGGCAGGAAGAAGAGCATTTCTCTGCTTTTACATTTGCTTGGTTTTGCATATGTGACAATATTTGGTTTGCTTAACTAAGTAATGTGCTTGTATGGAAAAGAAAGGGGTGTACTTCAATGCTCGTTGGCATTTTTCCTTCTACTTGCAACAATAGTGGGGCAGAGCTGATACCCCAGTATTGAGCTAAACGTGAGAGTTGCCAAAGGCCATTTTCAGTCTGGTTCTGGCTGTAAAACCTCGTGTGGAGATGCCCAGCCTCTTGAAAGGTTCCAGCTTTGAGCCTCCTGAACAGCCAGAGCCTCTCCCCAGAGCCTCTCTCCACAGATGAACATCAGTGAGGTTGAAATCACTTCTGATTTAGACACTGTGTTTATCCTGTTCTCACTGCCCAGGCTGAAACACCAAACCCAGTTATTGCTTATTTGCAAGCAGGTGAGTTTACCCCCTTTATTTACTCCAGCATTGGCTTTTCCCAATTCCTTTCATTTATGCAGTTGTGCAGTGCAGGAGGAAAGTTGCCAACACAATATCCATTATTATTCTGACAAGAACAGAGTAGCTTTCACTTCCATTTCCCGGAGACAGCATTACTCATTGCTGCAAAGCAGCATTAAAAACAGGAGAAGGAGGGCAAATTGTCATTTGGCTGTTGAGTCCCCAAACTGCCTTTCCTTGCTCCAAGTAGATCAAGTTTGAAATAGAGGTGGGAATGATGTGTGGTGTGTCTTTGTGATGGGACAGTCAGGGTAGCAAACAACCTGTTGCTCTATCAACACAAAAAGTCATTAGGAGTGGAAGCAAAGGAATTGGCATGATGGTGCTTCCAGCATCTTCCACTGGAGGTAACTGAATCTGGTGGGCTTCAGGGTTTGGGGGGGATTTTCCCTCTCCCAGATACTCCTGGCAGTGGTTTCAGTGGCCACAGGATATCCTGCAAAGTTGTCCAAAAGCACAGACAGCTCCAGCCTTGACTTTTAAATATTAACATTTTGCAGCAGATTCTTCTGCAAGTGACAGGAGCAGCAGCTTCCTCTGGAGCCAACTTTAATGTCTACCTTGCTTTAACCACCAGCAAATGCTGAACAGCTAATCTGTGATCTATAATTACACCTCTTATGCTCCTAGTTTAGTTAGAGGGAGAATTGTGTAGTGAAAAGGATGATTCAGGGAGTGAAATGAAATTAAGCACAGCCTTTTGAGGTTAGCTATTAATTTCATTTTAAATATAAAACTGCCTTGAAAGTAATAAGAGGGTAATATTCACACGTCACAATAATGGGCTGATAACTAGGTGGGAGGCAAAAACACCAGTAGTAGTTGGATGAACCAATCTTTTTTTTGCAGCCTTGTGTTACCTGTGTGAGTTTTAAATTGAATTCAAATGTCCAAAGTCACATAAAGTGAATTAAATGCACCAGGGAAATTGGGTGTACTCTGTGCTGAGGCATGGCTTAAGTTTAATATTGACATGGTTACCTAGTGTGTTCAGTGTCTGCTGTATTTACTAATGTAGGATGCTTATATAAGGTTTATAGTTATATTTTAAAAAATGCACCTATCTGAAATGTCTCTTTAAAAATCCTGTTACCAGCCCTTCCCAGTAAAATTGTCTGTGGAAGAACACAGCCTCTGCTGTGGTGAGTGTGTCAGAGGGATGGCAGTGCTCGAGAGACACTGGAGATGAAAATGAAAGCTGCCTACAGAATTCTTTATCTCTCTTGCCTATTCTCTTTCCCTGTGCTAGACTATAGCTAAAGCAATACATTATATCTGTGCCTCTGTTTAATTGCATTAAAGAAATGCCGGGGCTCTAAGGTTAAGCACTAAAATTCTAAGGAAGCAGAGCCTCAAAGTTGCCTGTGTAAGCCTCATTTAACGTCCCTTCAGGATACACATTTTCATACAGTTTTTAATGAGCTGAGCTCATCTTGCAGTTTCCTGCAGACCTTTGTCCTGCTCAGTGAATGGAAGGACAGTGGTCAGGGAATGTGCTCACTTTGGGGCTGCTTTCTGTGCTTGGCACTCAGATTGGAGCTGCCTGCTTTGTTTGCAGGACACCCCAGCCTGTAAGTGAATATGTGGCTATTGATAGAATCTAAATCTAAATCCCTTACATCTTAGAGAAATTCTTTTCATATATACCTCTGAAATAAGTTTAAAATGAATAGTGTGAATGACTGGGCATGAGTGCAGGCCCTCAGAGGAGTGCAGTAGGAGCAGGATTTGGGAGGGATTATTTTGGCAGAGGAAAAAATGAGAAGAGACTGAGAGTTGGTTAAGATATGGATGCTTAACATGATGCCAGGGTTAGAGCAGAGGGGGATGAACAATCTTTAATGACACTGAGGTTTATTAGAGATTATCTAACTTTAATTTGATGGAAACGCCCATACTTTGAAGCTCATCTGCATGTGCATATGTCAATGAAGTCCAGGATAATGCTAATTAATAATAAATCTTTTTAGGCCAAGTCTTTCCCAACAAGGCAAGTGTAGGTCGTCCCACTCAGTGCTAAATATTTACTTCAGTGAAACAAACATAGCTTGGGTGTTCAAAAATAGCTTGGAAGGAGTCCTACCCACCTAAGAGCTCACTTTGATGCTAATTTGTAGGTTCATGTCTGGGTTTTTTTAATGCACACATATTTAAGGAGACCAACAAAGATCCTGGGTTCGGATCTCATGGAAGCAAAGAACCTTTATTGTTTTTAAAAACCTTTAGGATTTTATCTTAATTTTATCTTAATTTCACTATTCATTCATTTTAAATTATCTCACAACCATTTTCAGGGACATGGTCATTTAAGCAAATAAAGATAAAGTAAATATATATTTCATATATTTAAAAACCTAGTAAACTCACTCCAGTAATTTCTTAATTCAGTAATTCCTCATATTCTATTCAATGCATAAACTGCTGGTGTACTGGAAAGATTATAAAGATAAAGAGGAGGTTTGGGTTTGAGTTTTTTTAATCTTGTGGTGGAACCAATTATTTGGTGTTAAATGTCCATAGTGCAGTCAGATATTGGATTTTTAGCATCTGAAATTATTGTGTGTTGATACAAAATACTTTTGTGTCTTTGTATTAAACTCCTCAGTTTTTAAGACAAAATATAATTACAAAAAAAAAAGAATTTTGAGGGGAGATTTGTGTCCTTTTGGTAATGAAGCAATCAATGCAAATTTAAACAAGTAACCTGATATTTGCTACTCGAGTCCAGTTTTATAGTAAAATGTTCACAACAGAGGAAATAGGAAGCCTTGAAGTTGTGAAAAGTAACTTGTTTTTCACCAGTCACTCACAGTTCAGCTTCCAGAGAGGTTCTATTGACATTTCATCTGGTTTTGAATATTTCATAACGAGGAAGCTCATTTGGAACTGTTGGCCAACACATGAGTAAGAAAGTCAGAGTTCAAGTGAACTTCAAGACCTTCAAGTGAAGTTATCTAAGAGGACATTTTTATGTTTTATTAAATTTGTGCAGTGAATATGAGACATTGTTTTCCACTGCAGGATTGCAGGGGAATGCTCTGGTTAGAGAGTGAGATGGGGAAAAGACACCAAAGGTATATTGAGTTTTTTCAGGAACGTGAAGTTATCTTCAGGAATGTAACTTGAAGCTGCTGTGAGTTCACTGACCAGGAGATGAACTCTGTGGAGGCAGCCTTACAGATTCTGTGCTTTCTTCTTGCTCTGTTCCACACAGGCTGTCTCCAGCAGATAAGTCTAAACTATTACAACATCATCTTTTGTTAATGCCCCATAACCTCTGCAGGCCAGATTTTGTCGTTTCTGTCATTTCACACTAATTATATCCAAACACAAGCTGATTTACTTTTTTCCTCTCAAAGCAGATGATGTTTGGAGGAAGCTGAATTCTCTAAGGTTAGTAATGAAGTTTCCATTTGAAGTAACCCAGTTCAAAGGGGAAAAATTTCCCCTTTAGGTTTAGAGCAAAGGTTCTAAAAGCCTGAGATGTGAAAATAAAGAGGCACTAGCTATAAATACCTTTCAAATTATGTCTCTTTAGACTTGCTGAAATGTGTGGTTAAGCATCTTTCTAGCTGCTTTAAAATATTCAAGGTTATTGGCCTGCATTAAACTCAAAACCCTTTAGATGCCATTTTTTGAAAGAAGTTGTTCAGAACTGGCAAGCAGAAAGATTTAAAAATGGGGGTCTGTGAGGAGAAAAAAGCCAACAGACTTGAAAGAAGGAACTGGGTGTTTTCTCCTGAAAATATAATTTTAGTATTTTTACACTCAAAAGTGAATTATCTTAATTAATGAGTGTATAGCACAAGCAGTTCCCTCTTATCTGTGCTGTTTATATAAACTACACATCTCTGGAATATGGATATTTAGTCAGCCAGACTCTCATGTCTAGAAAACATTAGTATGCTTATGCTGCTGTGACCAAGGCAGAATATTCCAAGTGCATCACCTCTGCAAGTTCCTTTGCCAGCATTTGGAGCAGGGTCGTCATTTGATCTGCTGTGTGTGATGGGCTTTGAGGTCTGAGATTTCATGATCAATATGTTCCTATTCATCAGAATTTCATCTACTTAGATACATTAATTTACACATTTACTCATCTCAAGCCTAATAGTGAATAGCATTAAGTGAATGCTAAGTCAACATTGTTGATGGAAACTCTTTTCTTTCATGGAAATTTCAGCTTTGAGTCTGGAATTCAGCCATTAGATGTGAGAGTCTGGAGTGCAGCTGGAACAGCCTTGTCCCAGTGCATGCACAGCTGGGCCAGTGGAATTGGCAGTGGTGGAATTCCTCCAAATGGTGGTGTTTCACACACCAGTTTAGAAAGGGAACTGGATCACTCCAAGAGCAGTGAATCCCAACACTCACTGTATTAAACTGAAGCACTGCATTTGTGTGTGATTGGAGGTGGCTCTTTGTGCTCCCTTTCTAAAAAACCTCTGTTAGTGATGGGAAGATTGTGCAAAAAGCATTGAATCACCCTGAGTGTCTCGAGCCATTGGATCCTGCAGGTTTTTATTTCTTGTGTCAGGCAGAGGTGTGGCTAAAGCTTCATATGACTCTTCTTTAATGTACTTAACCTTTGTACCAGAGGCATTTTTATTCATTTGGTGTCTAAGTACAGCAGGAGATTGGAGCAGCATTGCCAACCTCTGCAAATGCTGTAATCATGGTATTAACCTACTTCAGAGCCCCGGGAGCAAGCTCACTTTGTGAGGGGAGCAAGAATGTTTTCATCACTCTGAGTTCACTGGCAGGTTTTGAAGCCAAATTCTGCTCCTTCTATTTGTGTCTCAAAGTGGAAAGAGCAGTGAAAATGATTGTTCTGTCTTCCATTCTGCTTAGAGGAATTAAGAATTTCTTGGACATTTTCTGTGCCTCCATGGGAAGGTTTGTATTTATTTCTGCTGTGCATAGACACAGAGATTTTTCCTAGCACATGGAATGTTGTTTTAGGTAAAGGAATGAATGGCTTGATATATCCCAAAGTAATTTGCAGTCAGCTTTGGGTTTCCAGCTTACAGCAGCTTATAATTATTACAGGCAGAGCCCTTTCAGTATTTTAGGCACAAGAATTGAGTGCAAAAGACACTTGCTCATGTGCACTGTGTACAATTTTCATTTTAGAATGGGAGCTTTCATTTTCATTTTAGAATGGGATCTTTTCTGAAATTAAAATTCTAGAGATTCAATTCTAAAACCAACCTGATTCTTTCGTTAGAGGCCCATGTACAGAAATTTAAGAATGGTCAGGTTTGTAGCTAGCTGTCCATAACCTGATGCTTCTTTGCTGCTCTTGACCTCCTGAGCTGCAACTTCCAGATTTCCTAGATTAATTTTGGGGGTACTGCTGTCTGTGGAAAGCCTTGTGAGCTTGTGAGTATGTTTAGAGGAAGTCACACGGAGCAACTGTACCAATAAAAGATAAGTGAGTCTGAAAATGGAGCCTTCAAGGAAGCAAGAGTAAGAAAGGAGAAAGAATTGTTGCTATTTGTAATTACTTTTCACTAGCCTGGACCAGCCCCACAGAACTGCATCTCCACCATGCCTTTAAAAGAGAAAAAGTTGGCATCTTGTTTCTAGACAAACAATCCCTGCTCTCCTTACAGTTAATTTTCAGTGAGAAGAAGCAACAGCCAGCTTTCTGGTTCTAACTGCACTCATAATAATAGCAAGTTGGCAGCAACGGTGAAGAAGGGAAAATTCACGCCTTTGCAGCTAAACATTTTGTTCTGAACTGTATTTTAATTACAAAATGTCACTTGGTGATAAATGAAGCTTTCTTCTTCTAGCTGGTTTCAATTAAGTTTTGTTTTAAAAAGGAAGAATAGGTTTTAATAAGGCTCAAAATACATAAAAATATTTCATTTTGACTTTAGTAGAACAAGGAGGATTTTAATATTGAATCAATATTGAATAACTTGAAGTTATCTTGGCTCTGAGCCTTGGTTTCTTGCAATCCAGGTTGCTCTTTTTACTGGCCAGGGTCACCCCTGGCTCCAGAGGGTGTTTTTTACCTTTCCAGATGCTGAATTGCTGCATCCCAGATGCTGGCAGGAAAAGTCAGACCAACCTTGCACTCGGGGTTTCTCTGAGCTTAGAGATTTTATGGAATTAGGCACACAAACATGAACTCACTTCATGATTAAGGATTTTGACTTAAAGGAAGAAGCTGTTTCCTGTAAGGGAAGATGTGAGGAATAAGCATCTTCCTGTAAAATCACATTTCTAACTTGGCTTTTGAGGTAGTGGATTCGTCAGAGGACAGTTTACAGGATATATTCTGTCTGGCTCCCCTCTGGTGTGTGGTGTCATTCATTGAGCTCCAGGGTGAAGATTCTTCAGAGTGATTTCATCAAGAAATCTACCACAAAAGTAGTAATCAAGAAACCTACCACAAAATGTTCACATTCTTGTGACAGTGTAGGAGAGAATTACTTTTTAGTTTGTTAGAGCTGCCCCACTTAAAGCAAATTTACTGGGGACTCTGCTTTGGAACTGGGACAAAAGGTCTGCTCATTCATTGGGGTGGGCTCAGCCCTCAGTTGTGTCAAAATAAATCTGCTGAAATCAGTGCAGACAAATTTCCTGCAAGTTACCAAAGCAAGAGGATATTTTAAATTCTAGTTTTTCTTAGCTGAAACCAGTATGGAAATGTGTTTTCCTAGAATTTAGACTTTGAAATGATGTATTCAGATTCTTTCATTGCTGTGTGAGTGAAATAGCTGAGGGCAGGGGACATGGCTGTGATTTCAGAGAATTGATGGCCCAGCTGCCTGTCCATGGCCCAACGTTTAGATAAAGAAAATTAGAAAAAAATAGCATTATCTTCAAGATGAAGGTTTGGGGGTTTTCCCCCACTCAGCTAGACAAGAGACCCACAAAATATTGCAGTGTAGACAAAGCTGCAGATTGGCTAAAAGCTTTAAATTCCAGTTACTGCTGGGGTCTGGGCAGTGCATCAGCCACATCCAGGCTCTTAACTGAGTACTCTGTGGAGGGAATGTGATTTTCTCTTTAAGATGCCTGAAATAAAGCTGGCTCTCTAAGAAGGAGAGATTTTAAATATCTTGTCATTGTGAAGGGATTTTGGTCCCTTGGCTGTAAGAATAAACATATGTGACTCCAGGTCTGCTGCTTACAGGGTCGGGAAGGATTCTTGGAGGGAAATAAATTAATGTCAGTGATGTCTCTGGTTATCTTTCAAATGTGAATAAATGCACCTTTCAATGCGAGGTGTCTCTAGTTTTCAGAATGGTCAACACAATGTGGTTTGTAGACGTGGCAGTTTAATGCTGTGAAAATCTTCTGGCAGTAAGACAGATGTGGCAAACCCCTTGTTGGAAGGGCTTTGGAAGAGGAGCAGGTAAGGATTTAATGCCCAAGTAGCTGCTAAGCACACAGGCACTTGATTTTCTTTGTTAGTGAAAAAGGCAGAGGGGCTGTGGAATGTGAGGAAATCGGAATTTCTCTTAACATTTTTATTTTCACAGGAATAGAAGGGAATTGCTACTGAGGAGAAAGGAAAGGCTGCTTCAGAAATCCAGCTGCTGTTGGAGTTGGAGCTGTGTGAATGCTTCTTGCTCTGAGATGGTTCAGGTTCCTCACTGTCCTGGACCATATTCACAAAAAGAAACCTTTGTTTCTCTCCTTTTGGACTCATTTTTTCCCCCCCTCAATCTCTGATAAAGAGGTACATCTTGCTGTAAACACGTAGAAGGCTGTAAATATTTCCATCTCCCGCAGGTAAAATACACAGCGCGACACAATTAAAATACAGAAATATTCACCGTGTTTCTTAAGCAGTTTTGCCTCCCTTCATTTGACAGCACATTGTCAGGACGTTCCTAATGAATCCAGCCTGCAGCAGAAGCTGCTCTCTTTCCAGTTTTCCCTTTATGAGTTAACAAAGAGAGAAAAGTAGGGAAAGTGTGTCAATGGCATCAGGGAAAATGACAGGCAGCTTCAGGGGCAGGTGTTGGATCTGCACAGCTCCGGAGGTGCCAGTGAGCCTCCAAACCCACTTTGGACTCTGCTTGTAGGAAATTGAGAATTCTGCCCAAGGCAGATAAAAAGGAAATTTGGGATTGAACGACTTCCGTCAAATAACTTTGGCAGAAAATGTCTTTTTGGGTTTTTTTTTGCCTTTAAGTCCCAAAAGGCACACACAGAAATCACGTCAGCCTTGTTTTCTGAGGTTTCTTTTTAATTTTTCTTCCACTTTTTTTTTCAGCTGTGTGGCAGATTTAGGCTATATCATGCTTGAGTTTTAAAGAAGTTCTGACAGTTTCATATTTCGGACTTGTCTCCCTTTGAGGAATGCTGTGATGCTGAATCAAATTAGCCATAATAACTGGTCTGTAATTTCAGGTATTTCCTTAAACTATTTACAAATATTCTTGCAGCAAATCAAGCACTTTAAGTGGTGCATATTTCCTAAACTGAGTGATTGCCTTGAAAACATCTGCTTAAATTTGTCACTTTATACTGAACATCCCCTGCATGTTGAGAATCCTTTGTAGTCTAAATACACCCAAATGGGAATTTTTTTCACCAGTATTGGAGCTGTAATCACACCACACTTTGGTTCTCTTCAACTCCTTTTATAGTCTCAATCTAAATCAAAACTTTTCCTTTTCAAATTGTGTTTAGTGGGATATTCCCGAAAAATCTTTTTCTTCCTCACTTTCCCATCAAAACTTATAGCCCAGAAGTAATTTTGGGAGTCTGGGAATTGCAGTGTTTGCATATACACAGGCAGAAGATTTCTCTAATACAGCTGTTAGGCTTTATGGATTTACCTTCATAAATAATTAACCACAACCCTAAATGAAAAACTGTTTAGATTTTTCTTTTCCTTAGGTGGGCTAAAGTGCGTTACTTCAAGTAAATCGTCTTTCAGTGTCTTCCCAATTTAATTTATCTCACTTTAATTACTGCTCTTTGGCATCATTACAGTCTTTTTTCCATTTCTGTCTAAATATAATATTTTCCAGAGGCTGCAGGTGAAGAGCAATGCAGAGTGGAAAGTGATGGGTATAAGCAGTGCCACAAGGATGAGAGACAGATCAGAGCAGTAAATGGAAAAGAGCCAAAGCTTAACTTTAGAGGAAGAAGCATTTTGTAATCTTGAAACAAAGCTTTTTATGGTTTTATTGAATTCACAGCCTGTACACTGGTCGGTCACCAGTCATGCTGGTATATTTGTTTCAAGGATGGAAATACATTGTTTTCCTGCAGTCTCAGGAGCCTCACTGAACTGCAGCATCTATTTTGATTTGCCTTGCCCTTATCTTTTTTTGGGTCTCCCATTGCTGGGGTTTTCTCCTTAATTGGTTCTGGGAGGTGTTGCTACAAAAGCGCAAAGACTTTTTCTCTGGTTACATCGGAGAGACCTTCTACAAACCTGGCTTGCCCTCCATGGCCTCAGATATTTCTTCCTTTATTGTATCCCTCTCAATCTCACTCCCACTTCCAGCCTTGCTCACAGAGATCTGCCTGAGGAAAAGTTTCTCTGTGCATATTCTTCCATAACAGACTTTCCATGAAGCTTTCTAGAATTACGCTGTAGGGGAATAAGCATCCTTTTGCTACCATGGAGTTGGAAATAACCTGAGAGAAAGACCTTTACAGTGGTTTCTCTTCTCTGAACTTGGATTTAGGATGGTTTTCAGGCATTGATTGCTTAACAAAGAGGGCTTATGGCAGCTTGAGGGGTGGCTTTAGTGTTCCCTCACCTTTGCACATTGTCTGGGAAACCAAAGGAAGGTTTGGAGGTGTTTAATATGCTGGGCTCCCTCAGTGGCTCCGTATTTGTGTGGTTATGGAGTTCCAGTGCATCCATGAATATGGATGGTTTGGATCCAATATAGAAAGGAGAATTAGTGACTGTAAAGTTCTGATGAGGGTTGAGAGCTCTCTGTTCTGAGTGCTCCTGTTACTCACACAATGCTGAGTTACTGTGGCCATCAGGAGCATTGACACTGAACAGAAAACCACTTTTCCTGCTTCACTTTGCACTTAGAAAAGTCAAAGACAGAACAATGAGATCGCAGTTGCAGAAGAAGGGAAGGTTTGGAGCAAATAACAAGGATATCAAAGAAAATTGCATATATGGGGAATCTCACCTGCTTTTTAAAATGAGGTCAGAGGACTTTGAGCTCTGTTAAAGCCACAATTTAAAAGCCATGACTTGTGCTGTTGGTGCTTTCCCACTCAGTGTGGGTAGTATTTATGGAACTATTTTTTGATTTAGTTTCGCTTTTTACAGTAAATAAAATTCAGAGGAAAATGTGGGGACAGGCACAGAAGCAGCCTTTTTGTACAGAAAGCTTGATCTAAGCAAGGAGCATCAGGAAGTTTCCAGCAAACCTTTAGTGTACAAGGAGGAAAACACAGTGAACAGTAAACAAATAAACACAGGGAGGATTAACATTCAGGAAAAACAACACACTATGATAATATATTGAGAAGCAAAGAACATTCCAGTTGATGGGAATGTGTATCAACAGCTGTTTCCCTTGCAGGATATAGGCAGGTATTTTACCATTGGTTTATTTCACTGAAAATGAAAATATTGCTCTCTTTCTTCCATTTCTCTGGAATGGAAAGGGCAGATGAGTAGGTGTATTTAAAAAGTACTTTTGAGAACCTGCTATACAAGAAGTTGGTAATGCTAATGTGCTTTTTTAGGTTTCCATTTCTGGACATATTTGGACATACTGAAACACAAAATTAGTAGAGATGAAGTACACATCTATGAATACTGCCTATGGAGGTGGATGGGTGTCTTTTTTATTCCACATCTCAAAGTACTGTACAAAGTTTGAAACTAAATAAAGATGAGGAATTCACAAAAATCACATGTGCGCTCTGCCTATTGTGAACGGTGCATTTTGGAATTTTATTTTAGAACTACTTTTTAAAAATGAAAATGAACCTGCATGCATCAGTGATGGGCAATGAATGCAAAAATAATAAAGCAATCAGCCACCACTGAAATGCTGCCACCTCAGGAAATGACAGCAATTTTCCTGTGCTGCAGCACATCACAGTATCATCCCTCATTTTAATATTTGATTTCCAAGATTCATGTTTCTGATATTTATGACAGATGTAAATCTTGGAAATCCAGAGGTGTAAAATTATGGACTCAATACCCAGAGTCAGGCTTTTGTGCTTCTTAGCTACTAAATAACATCAGTTAAAGGAACAGGGATTGTTCTGGCTGAGCATGAGTCTTCCCACATGTCGTTACGTGGTGTCTCTGATGATCTGATAAAAAGTTCTGTGGTGTGTCCTGTAGATCAGTGAAGGGCAGATAAACTACACTGATTTCACAGAAGAAAATGCTGTTTTTCTGTAGTAAAAGATACCAGCCAAACTCCTGCCTGTAAAGCCTTTTCTCCTCAGCAGTGTCTTCTCTCAGGTGTTTGTGAGCTGCCAGCTTCAAGCATTTCAAGCAGCTCTACCTGTTCTTTTAGAAGCACTCAGCACTAATGGCTCTGAAAGAAACAAGGTTTTCATTGACTTTCCATTTTCCAGCGTGAGTTAAAAGCTGAATTTTATCCCACTGTCACTCAGCTTCACTCCTGTGAAGGATCCTGAGCTGGATGTGGGGTGACAGTTCCAGCAAGATGCTGCTGCTCTGGGTGGTGCCACGTCAGGTTCTGTCACTGAACAGGCACATGGGGAAACTGCAGTTTTCTTAATCAAGTATGAGAATATTAGCTGTAATTAATACAGTTTTATTGCAAAGTCATTTTTAGGTGAGCTATTAGACACTGCTGGTGGAAAGGCTCAGCCTAGCTAAGTGTTTTTGGAGCAGTGCTGCCTGCAAAGTTGAGAGTGCTTTGCAAGCTGAAGTCACTTGTAACTAATTAAAAAAAGATAAACTTTTGCATCTCAAAAATTATAGTAAACTACTCAGAATTAAGAAAGATGTGCCCCTTTTTTAGCAAACACTCACCTGGGGCACATTCACCTGGGTTTCACTGTGCTTGCTACAGCTGAATGCTTCATCTGTATTTTTCTGTGCTATGTTGGTTTGATTGGGGTTTTGGGGTTTTTTTTCCATAAAGAGAAAGCTTTTCCCTAGCAGTGGAGCAGTTTGTTTTGTAGGGAAGGCATTAAAAGGTTTCAGCTGGGCCGAGCTGCTGCTGCTGCTGGAACTCAGAGTGGAGGGATGGATTAAGATCAGACAAAGCTGTGTGAAGTTGGCTGTCAGCTACGCTCAGACTTCTGACGGGGGATGTAAATTATGCTCTGCTGCAGCTCTCTTAGTTAGCTGATCTATGGAGTGAAATTGAACCTGACTACCTGGGCTGTTCATCTTTCTTCTTGATGGAGAAAGAGGTGCCAGTGGCACTGAGCAGCAAGTACCAGTGCAGAGGGAAAAGGCTCAGGCTGCGGGAGATCGGGATGTCACTGACAGCCTGTGGGAGGTGGGGAGTGATGGAAGCACACCCTCCCTCCCCTCTGCTGCTCTGCAAGGGGAATGTTGTAATTTTAAAAAAGAATAGAGAAAAAAATATGTAAGAGAATGGCTAATTAAATTAAAACACCTTTGATTAAGAAAAATAAAGTAATGCCCGTATCGTGGTGTAAGCCCAGCTGGTAGCTAAGCACAAAAAGAAAATGTCCCAGCTGAAACCAGGACAGCCCATAAAACAAAGCTGAGCTGTAGCTTTCTCACAAGTGGGATGGCAGTTAATAAATGAAAATATACATGTGTAGTGCTTGGAAAAGAAAGTGAATATGAAGTTATTACTGAATATTATTTATATCTTAAATTTGCCTTCATCTTTATTTCTCAGTGCTTTTGATTTTGTGTTGTGAGGATGAGGATATAATTCTGTAGACTTTCAGATTTTACTTTTGCTTTCCAGTATGCTCTAAAAGTTATCCTTAAAATATTTATTCCCAAAGCAGGTCTTGAAAATACATTGCTTTGGTTGTTCAAATTATGAACTACATGGATTTCAGCAAAAAGAGGATATGAGCAATTTTGTGTTAACTGAGTCTTTTAATCTATTATGTGTATTATTTAACAACTAATGATGAACATCTAATGGTGTTGCAGCTTTTCTCACAGTGGAAACCTTCACTTGAATCTTTCTCCACTTTCTGGCTTCCCCTCTTCATAGAAGTGATGAGAATGATAAAATTAGAAAATTACATTATGAAAGTAGAAATTAATTTGACATGAATTTATAGAATTATGGGCTTGAAAGTCCTTGGACATCACAGAGGTAAGGTTTGGACCATGCCAGAGGTTCACTAAGATGCTCTTACAACAGCTTCAGTGAAGCAATGGGTAGGTGTTCCTGTGGTCCAAGTGCAGGACTCTTAAGTTCTCCTTAATCTCTGACCTGTAAATTTAGCTGATTTCTTTTTATCTTCTCCCACCATACAGAGAAAAATTAATTGCCTATTCCTTAATGCAGACGGGATCATAGCACATCTGGGGAATGGAACAGAAAAACAAAAGTTGCAAAAGTTCTATAATGCTATCGTGCTGCAAGGGATTAGAGTCAAAAAGATAGCAGATAGAAAATACACAAGAGAAGCTGGATAAAATTAGGGTGGTTAGTGCAGAGAGCTGGAAAGATAAAACAGATCCTTCCTGCCAATAGATGAAACAAGAAGTGAAACCTGAAGAGCAGTAAATTTATGCTACAAAAAAAAAAAAAAAAAAAAAAAAAAAAAAAGAGACATACCTGCCTCATGGAACTCACTGCTGCAAAGTAGAAGTGCAGAAAAATTCCTTATTAATAATGGGCACTTACTCTGAATAGCTGGATAGCCTTATTATTATGGCTTGGTTTCCTTCAAGGTACAAAATCCTGTGCAGACCCATCCAGAGGAGCCTTCCTGAGTGGGAATTCTGCACATCTACTGACTGAATTGGAAGGCAAAAGGCGTGTCAGCCAGTGAGGCAGGGAGTCAGAGATGGGGCAGCTGTCAGTGTTTATGTGCTGAGCCTCTTTGGAATGTTAAATATTAAAGTGCTAAATATCTCCCTTCCCACATTGTGCATCAGCTGACTGTGCTGGAGCTGGGAGGTGCACAGGATAAACATTCAGGGAAGCAGCAGCCTGTGGTTCAGTGGGATCCTTGGGCTGTGGGTGGGAAGCTCATCCTTGTCCTGTGCACTCTTGAGTGAGGAGAGGAGCAGCCAGCAGCAGCACAGGGATTCTGTTTTCCAAGTGCTACTTCCCTGTTACAACTTGTTTTAAACCAGAAGATGCCAGTTCCAGGGTAGGATCCGCAGCTGTTAGCAAGTCATTATTCCAGCTCTTTGAAAATGCAGGGGAGTTCACCTCAGCGCTCCCTCACCTTCCAGCGAGCACCTGTGACTTTTTTTGAGATGTCTCTTTACCGGTCTCTTCTCCTGTGCCATCATTTTCATTAGGCAGCATTGTTGGAGGGAGCTCTCAGAGGCTGAGCTCTGATTTCAGCACACCGTCAGGACACGCAGGAGAGCGGCACAGGGAGCCTCGCGTGGAGCTTGGCACCAGGGCCACAGAATGACTTTCAGGAATTATCTTCCTTCTTCAGTCACCCCACACAGAATCATTAGTAACAAACTGGCCTGAAAATCCTGTTTGTCAACCCTGGTGAACGGGCCCTGTGAGGTTCCTGCTGGTTCCCTCATGGGGCAGCTGGACAAGTACGGCTTCAGCATTCACGAGAAAGCTTTGAGACGTAGGAAAAAGTAGAATTGTCCTTCTGTAGTGTTCAGTTTCCAATTTTGCTGTATTATTCAAAAGATGAGCTTGTAGAGGATAATAGTGCCCTGTCTGGCCTTGCTGAGAGCAGGTGCCCTGGTATAAATGAGCTCATGTTTCTGCAGCCTTTCTTAGGGCTGAGGAATTTTGGCATGAGGCACTAACATAAACAGTGTTAAAGTCTGCTTTGTTCTTCTGATGAGGTGGTGCATTTATTTAACTCAGCTTCAAGGTGAAAGAGCGAAATCCCTACAAGCTGTTTTAGCAAAAGCCCCAAATTGGGTAATTCTCATGTGACAGGCCAGCCTGCAGAGGTTGCTGCCACCCTGGAATTTCTCTGAGCCATAATTAGGCAAAACTGCATTAATGCTGTTTTGTAGACTGAGCTTGAAAAATCTGCTGAATTTGGGACTGTCATAGTTACCCAGCCCCTCTGTAAGCTTGGAAATCATCACTGTAGTGATTGACACCTGAATGTACAGCAGGATCAGGATCTGCTGCACTTATTAAACGAACCTGATTTGTCTTCATGCGTCAGCAACTTAAAACTTTCTGTTTCTCGAGATCATTGGATTGGGAAGAACTTGGAATCCAGTCCCTCACACTGATAATTGTGCATAATATATGTAGTGTTTATCACAGTCTGTTTCTCCAGGTTGCTGCAGGTGTACAGAGCTCTTAGTGCTGCCTGTGTGTAACTGCAGTGGAAGGTGAGAAGTTAACATGTTAAAAGATCTCTGTTTCCCTTCCACACCTGCCTCTAATTCACATGACAGTTGAGGAAAAGTGAATCTAAATGAAAATAAATGTTCTATTGCTAATTTTTGTCTCTTCCTGGAAGAGGCAGGGAGGAGGGAGCTGGCACCTTTGTCATAGAGATTGAGGAAAACTCATCTGGTTTGTAGCGAGTTATTTGAAATGTTCAGGGACATTGGTCCAGTTGCCTTTTCAATGAGCAAAGAGGAGCAGCCAGCAGCAGCAAAGAGAAGGTGGCTGTATTTAGGGCCATTGTTGTAGTGATGTTGTTAATGGGGGGTTTGGATTGGTTTGCTGGAACACATGATCAGATGTTCCAATCTCAGAGGCCCTGCTTGTCCTACAAAAAGTTTTGGAGTTTGAACTACTGATAGCTGAGCTCCAGGAGGAGGTGTTCACATCTCCAGCTGTTTTACTGGAGCAGGCCTTAATGGAAGGCAGGTGATTTTGGGGTACTCGTGAGTGAGAAGGTGGCAGGTTTTTGGGAAGGGGAACCCGTGGAGATGAGATCCCTGTGCTGCAGCAGGGGCTGCCCTCCTCCCTGCCCCGCAGGCAGGACGTGCTGTGCGGGGAGAGCTGCTGGCAGAGAGGCAACGGGGGAGACAATTTGAAGAAGGCTTAAATTAAACTCAATCAGGCACAGCAGCCCTGAGCTGAAGGGCCAGATCCTGTGCCTGGTACATGCACTGAGCTCCTATTTCTGTCTGTAGCTTTGGAGAAAACAATGTTGGCATCAGAGATTTGAGCAGAAAGCCACCTTTTCATCCCTCCTGTGTGTAATTTTTGACAGGTTTTTCCCCCCCCCCCTCTTTTATATCCACTTTTGTTTAGGACTCTTTTCCCTCTTTGAAGACTTACCCATTGAATTTAAAATCTCAAGATTTAAACCGTATGTAGACATAATTATGTCTCTTCTTATTTACTTAATCTTGCTACTTGTTATCCGTACAACATTAAAAATGACACTTTTTCCTGGGCAGGGTTGTGACATGTTTTCATATGAAAAAAGGAAAAAAAGGAGGAGTATTTTGAATAGAATAACTTATTTCAATAAAAGTAGGCAGGTGGTGTGTTTAATATGTTAACCCCCATTCTATGGATTTGTTTTACAGCCCTGCTGTCTTGAGATGGTAAAAGACTGGAAGGGAATTAAGGAGACCAAAGGAAGTCCCTTGACATTTTTATGTGCTGAAGTAACAGGCAGGCAATCTTGCTTTATACAATGCTGTCTTCCTGGGTAGAACAATTAGTGTTAATGTGGTAATGATAATTGTTTCTGTAAATTATTCTTAATTAACTATTTATGTAATAAGACACTTAAGGATCTGTATTTAACAATTTTGAGGGTTTTTTTTCCCCTGCTAATTGGCTTCCCTATATATTTCTTTCCTGAGCTCGTGACTGTTTTCGTTATTAACTGTGTGACATTCAGGCTTAAAATTTGGTATAGATGATCTTTAATTAACACAAAATGTTGCCTAAATGATCAAGAAACAGGTGGGTTCCTTCCTTTAGCTGTGTTCTAATTGCAGAGTGCTGGGTTTTCAGGGAAGTTACCAAGCTCTAAGACAGATCCCAGCTTGTGGGGCCACTGTTCTACCCAAAATCATCACCCCAGACTTTCAGCAAGTGCTTCTCAGATGTTAAACTTTATTATGTGCCAGATGTGGAAGTGCCTCTTTGGGAATCTTCTGTATCCTGCTGAGGAGATAAGAGAGGAAAGGGGAAAAGTGTTTCAGACAAGAGCTTCAGGGCAGCCAGTTTGTGGTGGTATTTAAGCAAGAGAGAGAGTAAAAATGGATGATCTCCTGCCTCATTTGATGCTGCCTGATATATTTTGAAGGGGTTTTGGAACAAGGTAAGGGAGAGGGAATAGCCTGCTATGCCATGTGCTCTTTAATTAGTTCCTGTTGTTCTGGTTTGGGCTTTCTTCATCTTGAAAATGTCACTTGCTGCCCTGCTCTTTCCTCATGGCTTTTTTTTTTTTTTTCACTTGCCTCTGTGTGAAGCATATACCAATATTTTATGTACATAATTGGTCTAAGTTCTATATACTGCCTAATATAAAGTGCACATTCTCCTTTTTACTGTGGTTTATGTTTATTGCACTCACTGCATTGCTTTATGTGCACAGTGTGCTTATGGAATGTGTGGTACAGGCAGAGAGATGTTGTATTCCATTCTTAGCATCATTAGTGCTGTTTTCTTCACCAATTTCCATCAAGCTTTAGTTTAATTTAATTCTTTTCATTATTTTGCAAAGCAGCTCTTATCGGTTGGATTTCCCTTCTATTGCTTTTAAAACCACCAGTGTCTCAAAACAGAAAGAACTTCAGTATTTTTAGATTTATTTTTCTTTATTTTGACATGTTCTCAGCATCCTAGGATTTCTGTAATACAGCCAATCAGTTAAAGCCAAATACTCATAGCTTTACAAGTTAATTAGCACCTCAGTTCATCAGCACCCACACTCAAATTAATACTGGAGTAAGCATCTCAGAATCTCATCTCCCATTTGCATTTAGTGAAGGTGATTTTGCAATATGTTAATTTTTATTGTGTGCAGAGCCTGTTTAATTTTCGGTGCTCTTCTTTTTTGACCTGTTTAAACTTGGGGCCTAAACCCTTACAAGAACTGGCTTGTTTGAGCTTGTGTGAAGAATATGGAATATTCAGTCCTTTGCTAGGATTTATTCTGAGTAAACATCACTAACTCATTATTTCCCTACTCAGTAATTTGGAAGGTGGGTGTTTTTTTGACTATTTTGTGTTCTTTTAAAGTGTTTGCAGCTTAGGGCTCTTGATGTAAATAAAAGGAACTATTAGACTAAAATAGGAAAAATAACTTTAACCTAATCAAGCCCTAGTAGTCTGAATTAGTAACACCTACAATAATTAAGATACTCTGCGGAAGTAATAAGCTAATCATCTTCTATAATAAAGAATAATCATCACATTCAATCCATTGCATCTTTAGATTTTTCACTGCATAGGCTTTTCTTTCAAAGACTGAAAGAAATGGTTGGAAGAATATTTTTTTTTACACTGGTGGTGAGCTCTGGTGTATATGAGAACAAATAATTGGAACTTCAGAGGCTCGATATTTTGGGAAGAGTACAGATAATTACTATTTACTGTTGTCTCCTCAGCTGCAGCATACCAAGAAAAAGTAGCTAATTTCAGTTACTCTTTCTTTAGTGATGGTTACTGGGGAAACTCTTCATCAAGGGTAGTTTGCTGCTGCTGAAGACTTTATCCACGTGCTGTGAGAAGCCAAAAGTTTTTGGTGGTCCTGCTGCTGCAGGATCAGAGAAGGAGAATCCTTTGAGCCACAGATCTAATTTTACAATCCCTGCAGTGGTGCTGAGGGCTGAATGTGCTGCAAGTGCATCAGCACTGCTCTGCTGGCTAAAAATCCCCACTCTAAGGAAGCAGTTATCCCAAATACCAGCACAGGGATTTGGAGTGTATTAAAAGAGGAAGTCAGGGCTGTGTCTCCCAACAGCACTGCTGGTGTGGGGTTTGGTTTTTAGGAGTATTTCTCAGGGGTTTTAACTGTGTACTGCACCATTGTGTCTTCCTTTGGCATCCTTGGGACAGAAGTAGATGAGATTTGAGTTTATGGGAAGCATTGGAGGTGGGAGAGATTGATTGGCTGCCTGCTGGAGTAGAGACTTTTATCAAAATTTATTGAACAGGATACAGGTAAATGTTTCTTTCTTTTAATCAAGGTTGATTAGATTACAATCAGAAAGATGCCCCTGCTGCCTTAGGCACATCACAACCTTGTTATCATCTCAAATTCATCCAGCCTTTCAAGAGGGGGTTTTATTAGCTGCTCTCATCCCCAGGTAATTACTGTAGACGAAGAGATTTGTGGAGAACGTTCTGAGTGAGGGAAAGGGGTTCACAAGATATCACAGGACTGAATAAATTCTGTGGACAGGAGTTCCTGCTCTGGTTTCCAGTCCCTGGCTGCAGGCACAGCCATCTGAACCCTCTTGGGCTGTGCCCCTTTCCTGGGCACAGAGCAAGTGTTCCTCCTCTTTTTTTCCCAGCATCAGCACTGCAGGAAAAGGGGATGATTTGGATGATTGGCGCTGCTGCCCTTTTATAAAACAGCTTCATGATTGCACGAGGTAGGAAGCCCAGCAGGATCATTAATTCCTTAAGGTTTCCACTTGTTTTCATTGCAGCTGCCTCCAGAAAAAGGTTCCCATTTCTGAGCTTTCTGTATTTCAGAAATCAGCAGATTTTGTGGGGAACTTTTATGACAGTGACAGTAAAACAAAAGCAACCAATCAAACCCAGACTGTTTTATATACTTTGATGTTATTTACTTGCTAATATAGTGTTCCCTAAAAAACAGACTATTTGCTCACACCTATTTCAGTTTTAAAGGAAAATGCCTTTGCTACTGCAAACAGAGAAATTAATCATAACTGACTTGTTCCACAAAACACACTCAGCAATGGGAAAGATCTGATTTTTTTTTATTTAATTTTTTCCCCCTCAAATAAGGAAACTTAAATTACTTAAGGGACTACTTAGCTTCCACTGGTGCAATTAGATTAACAGAGGAGGAATTTTGATTTATTTCCAGAAATGAATATATGTTTCTAGGTCAGTAACTCTATTTAGAACAAAAGATCTTAAGGTTTTTTTCCAAAATAAATCCAAATGTTGTGTTGGCTGGGCTGCTCTCCATTTGAATTTCAGTTTAATCTTCATCTTATTTTATTCCCCTTTTCTTGTGGAGTGCAAAAGTGTTAAAGTTCAGAAGAAATACATGAATTGGGAAAGAGGGGAAGAAATAATAAAATGATGAAGTCAGTCACCCTGAACCAGTACCATAAGCCAGATAGAGGGGCAGGGGTGTTCACTAAGAGTAAAATAAGATCCAGAGCAGTAGAACTGAAAGTTAACAGTGAAGCTGAGAAAGGCAGGATGATATTGAAAAACTGGGCAACAAAAGCAGATCCAATTCAATGTTGATAACATAAAACAATCCATGTAGAGGAGAAAGAATAATACATGACTCCCTGTCAGTGAACCAAAACCAGATTTTTGGATTTGACCCCTTGTATGCAATCTGGAGGACTATATTGTATTTATCAATGTTAGAAATTGAAACAAAATGAAATGTGCATTATGTTGCAGTCTGTGTGTGTCTGGTGTGGTAATTTATCTGTTGACAAACTTTATAACAGAATTGTTAAAACTCGACCTTTGGAGAAATGAAAAATCAAAGAATTGTGCTTCTCTTGGAATATTCAGGGTGCCATGTGAAGCTGAAAATTAACTAATGTTGCATGTGGTAAAGTAGCCTCTAGCAAACTCGTAAATGTAAATTTTGAGGAAGTTATAGGTATCTATGCTGGTTAAAAATAATCTTACCCATTGGATGTTCACCTTCTTGATAACTCAGCTGCCTAGGAAGATGTATGGTAAGTGTTGGTTAAAAAACAACCTTAACCCCTAAAAATGCCCCTACTCTTCCTCCTCCCCAAAGAATCCCTTGCTCAGTCCTTGAACACCAGGTTAGAATCCATTCTGGGCTCACCTGTGGAATCTGCTGCCCTTCACAGCCACTTTTGGCTGCAGTTGCAAAGATGTATGACTCAGGTAATAATGCCAGAGTATCTGAATTTACAGCCTGATAGTTAATTATTCTCTGTGTGCCATGTGCTGTAGTTCACATGTAAACAGTGGTTGGAAAGCAAAATAATCCTCCACAGCAGAATTGGGCATATCCTGAGGGCTGTTCCCTTTCCAGCTCAGGAGTGGGATGCTCTGCTCTCGTGTTTCAGCTTCTTGGAGGGTTTTAAAACATGACCTGCTGTATCTAAAAGTGGTTTCTCTTCTTTGCCAATATAGTCTCAATACTAACCTGGAATACATTTTAGGCTCTTTTTGTATTCGTGGTTGATTTTGTGAATCTTTTTCCTTGCTGGTGATGTCAGCAGAATGTCTCTGCTGGATTATGGATTAGTTATTTAATCAAAGTCTGTGTGTTATTATACAAGTCCCTTCATTCTACTTTGTCCTGAAAGGCTGACTAAATTTTTTTTTGATTTGGAATGGAATTGAGTGAACTTCTGATACATAAAATCCAGTTGTGCATCCTGCACTTCTGTCTAGTGCCATGCAAATGTGAAACAGGAGGTACATGTCCAGCAGGCCTTGCTACTGGAAGCCAAAAAGATTGTCTACATCAGTAACAAAGGAATACGAAATTCAGAATCCTTTCCACCAACTCTGATGCATCTTTTTTAGTGGATCCTGCAGATGTTAGCTTTAAAACATCTGTTTCTCCTGGTGTTTCTTTCCTCAACATCTTGAATCACACTTGAGCTGGTGCTGCAGCACCAGCTTGGGACCACCAGACTTGCTGGTTTAGCAGTTACATCTGGTTTTATTCCAAATTATGGTTTTGTCCAGCTGTCTTTTAGAACCATTCCTATGAGTTGCTAGGATACATTTCTAAAAGTGGAAGCCGTGTTTACACCGCTTCAGTGTGAAAAATCTTTGTGTATCACTCAGTTCTTTGCCAAGGCTTCATTACAAGGCACTGCTGAAGTTTACCAAGCTCTCCAAATTGTCGTACAATCCCGTTTCTTTGTTTGTGGTAATCATGGCTGATTAAATGAATCCTGTTTTGTCTGTAATATTAACTCCTCTGCTGAGCAGTGGCATTATTCAGATGGATGTTTAGTCAGCTCAATCCTGACCAAGGCCAGTCCTGCACGTGTGGGTTCTGCAGTGAGCTGAGCTGAAACAGCTCCTTTTTGTGCATCCTCCAGCCCTCAGAGCATCTCTGTGACCTCCTCTGCACTGGCTCCAAGTTCTTCTTGTGTTGAGAGCCCTGGAGTTGGGAATCAGCTCATTTGAAACAAAATCAAACCCACACATTTTCCTAAAGAAAGTATCGAGGCAAGGAACTTGAATTTGTGCAGGTGAAGGGTGGGCAGCACACACCACCAACAGGCAGTGTCAGAGTTTGCCCAAGTTTTGCATGATTTTTAAACTTCTGCTTGCCAAAATATGATCCCAAGGATGAAGTCTTCCTCATCTTACAACATCTGCTGTAACCTGCCTTGTCTTATATGGTTAATTTTTCTAAAATGTTATTTTTGACATAAGAGTAGTCTCCTTACTATAAAATCTGCACAGTAGAAATATATTTTAAATAATAAATTACCTAAATTTATATTTTGATTGGTCACTTCAAGCTCAGTGTGGATGCTTTTAAAATCTAAAAGGGTTTTTGTGGGGGGCATCATGTAGGAGGGGGACTGAAGAAAGAACTGGCATTTAAACCTTGAAAGAATTTTTCATAAATGGTAGTTCTGAGATTAGACTTGTTAGCCACCATTGTGATTCTTTCAAACCAGCCCAACAGGCCTTGAAATAAATGCTGTGGATGTAATCAACAATCAGATTACACTGAATACCCACAGACTCCACCAGAAAGGTCTAAGGGAAAACAATTACAGATGAAACAAAACATAGCATTTAAATCCCTGCATGAGAAGCAGCCACACAAAGGAAACACAGATCGTGGTTTAATTACCCGGGTGGAAGAATGTTTAGAAAATTAATATTAGGACACTGGCAATTGAAAGCATTTAAAAGTGTTAATGCCCCCCTGTTTTTTTTCCCTTTGATTAAAAAGGTCACTAACAGAACACAGCTCTGTGCATACTCCAGCAAACATGGGAGTGATGGCTGCAGTGATTTTGTGCAGCTCCTGCAGGTGTCAGAGGACTGAGGGCTCAAGAGCACTGCAGAGCTTCTTAAAGTGGTCCCCAGGAACACATAATTTCATTTAAAAGCTTATAAAAGGAGCTGCATGGTTGGTGAATTTCATCCTCTCATGATTATTTCAGCTGCAGCCTTTCTAGCTCGGGTGTATCAAGGCCACCTGATGGTTTGGTCCTGCACAGAGGTGACCACCAAACAGTTTAAACTCTCTTTGTTGTTCACAGAAAACTTCTAAAACTGATGAAATGCAAAGCCATCCCTTCCATTCCATCCTGGAAGTGAAGGATCTTAGAGATGGACACACATGAGGTATTGCAGGTGCCTGAGGAGGAGAACCTGCACATGGCCTCTGTGTCTTTTGCACCTCACTGTGGGCATTGCTGAGTGCTTCTCCTTCATTTTCACTTTCCAGTGTGGTGCTGGAATGGCATGAAAGAAAACACAGTAAAGACAAGATTTAGGCTCATCATTTTTTGCCTCAGGAATGATGGTACTGTACAATTTCAGTTGTACCTGCTGGTAGCATATTGGAAGATGAAGCATAGGCTTAGGCAGCATTTAGTTGGGGAGGAAAGTTAAAAGATTTTGCTTCTGTCAAGCCTTTTTCGGGATATTTAATAGGAAGATGGTGGGTAAATTTTGGAATCTGACGTGTGGGTGGTGATAAAAGCAAGGACTGGTAAAAGCAAGAGAAATCCACAGGTAATCTGAATGCTGCAGCAAGGTCAGTGCAGTGAAGGAAACGGAGATCCTGAAGACTTTTCTTTGTTTGCAATAGCACTGAAAACCTTGGAGTTATTTGCTCTTGAATTTGTGTGACCAGCTGGTCAGAGGTGGCCTTGGCTGGGTAATGAGGTGATTCCCAGAGAAGCTGTGGCTGCCCCATCCCTACAATTGTTGGAGGCAGGGTTGGCCAGGGCTTGGAACAACCTGGGATAGTGGGAGATGGCAGATGGGTTGATTCCATGAATTTGTGATTTTTTTCCATCTCTGTGGTACTGCAGGAGTGTTGCCTGCAGCTTGGAGTCATTCCTGATCTCTCTCTGGAAGGAGTTAGATGTTGTGGAGCATGTGGATAATGAATCCATTGTAAATCCATCCCCCTTTCCTCCTGGTAATCCCTTAGTTTTGCTGGAAAGGCTCTCATGCACTGAGGGACCAGGGAATCCTGGTTTCTTTGGTTTTCATGTTGATCTAAGCTCTCAGGAAAGACAAAGCTCAAGTGTGGCCTCTCCTCAGCACATCCATTCTCTTCTATTGAACCTGCTGCTTTCCCCTGCCTGGTAAAGTGAAAAATTCATAATATAGATGCGACTTGACTGAAACTGGCCTAAAGGTTCATGTGTTAATCCAGGGAAGAGCAGGCACAAGAGGGGAGGATGGGGGCTTCCATTGCTCTGCACGTTCCCACATAACACCCAGGGAGTGTCTGGCTGTGTTTCCTTGAGAAACCAGACTAAAAATAACAGCAAATAGGGAATGAAAACAATTCTGTTACTACATAGCACATTGCAAGGAAAAAACATTCTCCACGTCTCTGGATTAGTAGAATGTTTGAAGCTGTGATAACCCAGTTGTTAACAACCATAATTTAGATGTGGGTTGGTTTTTTTTTCTTCACATAAATATGACTTATTTGAAGTACGTTGAATTAGAAAACTCATGAATAAATATTTTGACATAATCAGAATTATATGGCTAGAAATTGACCTACTTTGCATGACAGATGCTTGAGAATCCCCCAGCTAATAGCAGACTAACCTGGCATAGCAATGCCCGATCTTATAATATTCTAAGCTGCATACAGACATTAAATTATTAGATTGTTGGGTTTTTTGCATGGAGATTAGACACAGTCAATTTTGTTTGTAAATGAATAAGTTATAGGCAAGTTATTGAGGAGGCATTGAAGTGCAGTCCAGAGAAGGATCCCTGCACCATTTGATCAGTGTTTTCAGCGTGGTCTCAAAAAATCTCTAAGAGGTAGAAATAGCCAGCAAAGCTCAATGGTATCAGCAGCCAAATAATGAGAGTATTACACCAAATAGACAGCTCTTTTCAGAAGATAAGCACAACTGCAAGAGGAATAATAATGTTTTAAAAATCTGGTAATATTTTGATGGTGTGAATAGAATCTGCTTTCCCCCTGCAGCTGTTTCTTATGCCAGTGTTGATTTCAGCAGACTGATTTTATCTTTCAGTTAATATGACAAAGATTTTCTACAGGTTAACAGAGAGCTCTGACCTTGGGAGAAGAGTCTTCTCAGTTTAGGTTTATATGGAGTCTTTTAAAAAATCATCTTCCTTTATTGTTTTAACAAACACAGGTGATGAAACATTTTAGGTGCTTATTGCAACAGAATAGAGTTTTCAAGCTTCATAAGTTTTTGTTGTTCAGTTCTATCACAAGTAATAATAGTGATTTTATTTGTAAAGTATCATGCTTTTTATTTTTAGTGGGGGAAAAGTACCTTTTCATGGCTCAATTTCAACAAAGATAACCCTTCTTTTATTTAATCCACGCAATGAAAAATAATAACATACTCCATTTTAGTAGCCCCTTTATTCACTTCCCAGTTGTTTTTTCTGTTTTCAAAGAACTTCTGCAGATGATTTTGACTTTTTTCACGTTTTTCCTCAAGGTCTTCAGAGTGATGTTTTGCTCTCTTGTAATGAACGCTTGTTAGCACAAAGGTAGTAAAACCACGTGTATAATATTGGCAGATCTGTTCTCTTCCAAGCCTGAAGCAGGGCCAGGCTGTGACACAGCTCCTGTCCCTGTACCTTGATTTGCTCCAGCTGCTAAAACTTCCTGGAATTAGGTTAAACTGTCCCTTCAGCACCCATATTTCTTCCAAAAAGGATGCAGTTCAGTCATCCTTGCAGTGCCCAGCTGCCAGATACAGCACTGTGTGCTGCAAGCAGAGACACCTTCAGGTCCTGCTCAGCTGGGGATGGAGCTCCTCCTTCCAGGGAATGAAGGCATCCTTTTAAAAGAGAGTCATGTTTGCAGGACACTGATTTGCAGCTGAATTTGGATTCTTTGGAAGCTTCACCATGGGGCAAGAGACAGAGATGATTACTTGGGTTAGTCACAGTCACTGCTTTAGGAGCTTCTCTCTGGCTTGCAGTGTTTGGAGGAGGGTTGTTAGTGATTTCTTTCTGCTTGCTCTTCAGGTGAACTTCTCTGCAGGTGGCTCTGCAAACGTGTTAAAGTTGGTAGAAGTTTTGGCACTTGGGTATTTTGTGCTGCTTCTTCTCACATACCAGTAGGCTTTTGGGATTCTGACATGGTCACTTGGCCCTTACAATTCAAACCATCTACTCCACAGCTGAAAAAGTCTCCCAAGTTTTCGCGGTTGGAAAGCTTCCTTTCCTCTTACTTACACAGAGTTATCTGGTGGGGTTTGCAAGTTTGTTTTTATTGTATTTCATGACTTTCTCAATAATTCACTCTCAGTTTCCTGAGCTCCAGCCCAAACACTTTGGCTCCTTGATGCCTGACCAGTTCCAGGAGTAAAGGAGTTCTCCTGATGTGCTGATCCTCTGTGGATCTGCGCACACCAGAGATGTGCAAACCCCAATTTCTTACCTCTGGAATTCACTCTGGCACAGGGGTGTTTTACTTCTTGTCAGCAGTTTGCCCAAGGGTGACTGCCAGCAGTAGTCTTTTCATTCCTGCCTCCTGCTGCCACTTTGACAATAGGAACGGCAGCAGGAGGCAAAAATGAAAGGACCAGATTGAAAGAAGCACTTTGCCACTGTTGTAATTTTGAAATTGATGGCGTTTTTTAGCCCAAAGTCTCAGGAAAAAAGCTGTTTTCCTCTTTGCCTCCTATTGTTTTTCCAGCAGAGAGAGACATTCTCTGATGTTGCAGAGGCAGTAGGAAGCCAAAATGAAAATAATTTTCTTCCTGAAACATTGGATAACAAAATGTGAACAATTTCAGCAGGGAAAGAGTGGGGTTTTTTGTTTGTTTGTTTGTTTTTTGGTTTTTTTGGGTTTTTTTTTTTGAGTGCCATGTGGTGAATACTGGTATTTCCATTTGACTACAGAAAGTAAATAGCAGCTGCTTTTTTTATTGAGTTGATGTGATCTTAGGATAATTTCTGAACACCTATTTACTGTGGGGGTTTTTTTAGCATAACACTTTCATTCTTTTCCTTTTTCTGCATGTGAGTAGGTGTTGTAAGGTGAGTTTATATAGTGTATAGTTGTAAGGTGAGTTTATATAGTGTATAGTTCACTGAGGCCACGTGCTGCCTTTAATGCCATGCCCTTGGAGCCAGCTTTTTAAGGCAAAACTTACAAGTCTGCACATTCCAGAGTTGTGTTTTACACCAATATTACCAGAACTACTAATAATCCAGATGCAATTGTCAGGGCCACTAATTCCATAGAAAGAAAGATGAGGATTGTTCTGCAGTTGCAGTGACATTTTCTGCTGGAGTCTTTGCTCAGTGGGATCTGAAGTGATTCTGGGGTTTAAGTGACATGGGAGGTGGGGCTGGGGAGCTTTGATGCTTCAAGAGTGACCTTCATCTTCTCCCCTAGAAGACCAAGTCCTGTGGTGTAGGTGAGACTTTATTTGCACTGGGGAACAAAATCATGAAGGAGCACAGGCACAGTCCCCAGACCGTGCAGTTTATAGATGTTCCCAGCCTGGTGGGATGCACATTCTGCAGAGCACTGACATCTGCCTTCAGCAGAATGAAGTTCTGCATTGACAAAGGGGATGGCTGGGAGGGGAGAGGTGGCCCTGTCACCATCCAGTGTGGTGCAAAGCCCCATTTCTGTGCCTGGGACCACGGTGATGACAGGAGAGGGTGAAGTGTAAATCAATGAATGGCTTTGTCCACCTGCTTTAGCTGTTACAGGCTGTTGCTCTTGTCTTCGGGGACTTCAGTGGCTGTAATTAGTTATCTTGAATGGAAAGATTTTTTTTTTTTTCCCTCTTACTGAACATTTGAGAAAATTGGGCATGTTAATCAGCAGAGCATAACCTTTTCTTAACTTGCGCTTTTTATAGTCCTGGGGAATTAACATTTATCATAGGGCAGCACAGGAATCTGATATTTGTATGGAGTGAACTGATTCTCCACCCTTTCTCTTTCTTTATACATAACAAAAACTAAATTCTTTGGTAGGCTCATCAGCAGAATATATTTTGTAGGCTTTGAAGTGTAAATTTTGAGTTTGTGTGTCTCGACATGACTTTGGGGCGCCGTGTGTAAACACGTGCGTGTCTGTGTCCTGGATTAGTGAAAGTCTAATTAAAATTGCTCTTGAAACAGAACACTCCCAGATATAGGGAGACACACAAAAGCAGCTTGATAATACTTTTCATGAGTTCTGAGCTCTTAACATTTCTTTTAGGATTAAAGAGGAATCAGAGAGATCCAGCAACTCTGCGGATCTTGTTGCCTGTTCACATACCAAAATAATTAATGAGATGCTTATCTGTAAATGATCAGTATTCCTTGTGTTGGCTGATTTTTCATCTGCTTTAAGGTGCTTCTCAGTGCTGTGATGGAACTTGGTAGGAAAGGCAAGTCTATCTGACTTTTCCTCTGTCCCAACAAATTCAAATCTGGTTGGGAAATGACACATTCTGGGGTTATTCAGCAGCCCCTTTGGACTGGGCTCTCCCTGCTGCTTTGGAAGTTCTTTACAGAGAATTTTGGCAGCAGATGGCATCAGCTGAGTGCCCCGTTGGGACTGTTTAGCTCGAGCATGTGAGTACAGCTGTAACAGGTCCTTTGGTTTTAGAGTGCTTCAGCTTTTACAACACCCCATCCAAATGCAGTACACATATTAATACAAATTAAGGATCAGTGTGACATCAGTTACCTTTTCTTAGCTGGTTTTAACTCAGAAACAACTGATTTCATACTGACACCCAGGCAAGCAGGTAAGGAATGAAACAATATATGACCCTGGTTTCCCAAGGGCTTTATTGTGATGTCTGTTTGATTTAAACATTTACCCAAGCTTTGAAACACTAGGTGAACAAAGATTGCTAAACTATCTTCTGTCTCCTAAGAGGAGAGCTCACAAATACCTGTCTTTGTCCTTCCTCTCTGGTTGTCCAGAAAACATAATTTTAATTCTCTAACAGCAGAAAATGGACTGCCAAGTTTCCCTGGTTTCGCTTCTGGTCATTCCCTGGGGCTTGCTGAACAAGGTTAGTACCCCAAAGTGAAGTTTTATTGCAGAGTCTCATTTCATTTTAAATCAATGTAGAGTTTGGAATTTCAGCTGCTTCTGCACACAGCCTGTAAGAGGCTCCTTTACAAAATGCCTTTCAAAGATTTATGAAGACTTGCATGGTACAGAGGCTGAAAGGAAGTTTAATTACATTCAGCTTTTGGTCATTTCTGTGTCTGAAGATGTGCCCATATTCTGTCATCTCAAAAACCATCTAAGAAAATAAAATTGATCAGTGAGCCTTCTGGCTAAAAGGAAAATGAGTGCTTTGTCATCTGCCCATGGAGCCTGGGTGCTCCATCACTGCCTTCTCCCGGGTGCTCGGCCCGGACTCTCCATCACTGAGATTTGTCCCAAGTTTTAATCAAACATTATTTTATACTGAGGGCTCCTCTGTAAATAGCAGAACCCTTCCCTTGACGT
This sequence comes from Cettia cetti, assembly GCA_013401135.1. NCBI lineage: Eukaryota > Metazoa > Chordata > Aves > Passeriformes > Sylviidae > Cettia > Cettia cetti. The sequence continues at coordinate 13,833 of VZUI01088993.1, read as the reverse complement.
GCTCACATGGACTTCATTGTAGTGTAAAGGAATAATTTAATCTAGTCCATGTAACCATTTTGCTTTGGAGATGGTAAAATGTGTGTCGTGTTCATCTCGCATTAAGTGTTAAGATAAAGTGCAGTTGCTGTCACCTGATAAAACAACATCTCTGCTTATAAAACTGATCAAGGACAACAAATAATATGGGAACATCTTATTTCCTTACAGAGGAGGCTTGGTTCTTGGAGTGGGGCTGTGTAGGTGCCTTCAAGTACAGTAATTCTCAGGCTAATAATGCCAGAAGCCATAAAATCTCTCAGTTTGAGGTTTTGTGAACAGCAGTGCTGAACAATCGGGGAGTACTGCTGAGATGATAGTCTGAATGATGATTGAGTTTTCCTGGAGAGCCTTTATCTGTGCTTAAAATTGGAGGTAATGTTTTTAAATTAAACCATAATAGAAGTTCATTGAGCCTTCGGAGTAGTTTCTGTGTCCCCTCTTTACGAGGTTTATCATTTTCTGTGGAAGTATTCTCAATCTTTTTGTTGAGGGCAAATTGTTGCTGTCAAAATGGAGCATTCAAAGCACCCCAGAACAACACCTTGTAGACTTTTTCAGGAGATTTCCTATCATTTGATGAAAGGAGAAGTTTGCATTCAAGTTGTGCCCATTTACTGTAACCAGGCTTTTGTACTTACATGGATAAAGGTGCTTATTCCTCACAAAACTTTAACATGCTTTTTAGGGTAGAGTCCCCATAAACAGGTTGTATTTCACTGCATCAGTAGTTTTTTTCAGCTGCTAGGGATTAGCCTTTATCACTGAAATAAAGTATGAAATCCAAAGTATGTCTTCATTTAAAAGACAGCAGTGCTTGATGTTGTGAGCAAATCGTGCTGTGACTGTTCTCGGGTCACTTGAGATGAAGTATTGATCTTGAAATTAAACCCTCAAGTATCTGTGCTTTTTAAAGGAAAAAAAAGTTTTAAATGGCTAATTGTAAGAAACTCATTTGAGAAATATTAGTAGAGGTGTAGAGAGTGCTACTGCTGACAGTAGAAGTTAATTTTGAGCACACAGGCTGTAGATATAGTGTGGTTTCTCTTCTAAAATGTCATATTAAAAGAGGAAAAAAGATTTTATTTTTCTGTGGCAGAACTATGGATGCCCACATGAGGGTTGGGCAGTCGTGCTCCCAAAGACAGTGACAAATGACAATTCTAAGTTTCCTAGTTCTAGGAGAAAATTTCAAGAATTAGATTAACCAATGCCAGGAGAATCTGAGAACTTGGAGGAGGTTCTCAGTTTTATAACCCCAAATAAGTATTCTGCACTGAACTTTTTTATGGTTATGAAGAAAGAATTGCTGGGTTTGTGGTGTCATGATCCATCCCTTTGTGTGATGGGTCATTTTGAACCCTCTGTGTTGGTCTTGAGGTTCTGGGAAGGCACTGAGGAAAATGTGCTGTCAAGGAGAGTAATCAGAGTTATCTTCATAGTTCCTTTTAGTTCCTGCTCTACTGAAATGCACATTTAATTGCATGTGAGTATTTTCTCTTTTACACCTGCTTATGTACTTAGGTTTTTTTTTTTTCCTAGGGAAATCTGCAGTTGATTAAAATTGCTGTGAGTTTTCTTGGGATAATTGACACCAAATGAACCTGTGCGTCACGTGTGTGTATATGTGCAAATAGATAAGATTATGCATGTGTATATATGTGTTTAGGTGCATATATATGCACAGCTAATGGGAAATACCTTTCACTTAGCAATTAATTTAGGAGTCTTCAGTCTGTGTGGCATCTTAGAGGTCATTCTGCACCACAGTGTTTTGTATTTTCCGCTGCGTTGATGCCATAAAAACCCATAAAAATGCTAATTGCCCCAGGAAGATGTAGGCTGTTTATAAGTGTGTATGGGATTGTTTTTCAGCCCTGTGATACAGAAGGAGGTGTTATTTCAGGTTTATAATTTGAATGTGTGCATAATTTGAATGGGTACAACTTTGACAGTTTATTAGTTAGAAAAGAAGAAGAAAAATAAAGACAGCACTGTGTCGTTCTTCAGCGAATTGATTGCCAGGAGCATGTTATTGACTTTGGTGATAATATCATTATATATTTTACAGTCGTAAAATCAAGAAATTCAGATTATGCCCTGAGGGCTTCACACATTTAAATAAAGGATATAGCCATTTCCAGGGTTATTGGTTTAGATTAGCGGGTGCTACAAGGAATTCTGAGTGTGTTGTGAGCAGGACGGAAAGAGCAACAGTGCTCTCACTGCAGCAGGGCTTTGCTTTATTTTATTTTCCTATTTATGAAATACACTCACTTACAGATCCCCTGGGAGGATGAACAGCGTTTGTTCTAAACTTTAGCATATTAATACAGTGTTAGCTTGGTGTTCTGTGGGGCTGAGAGCTGAAATCAAGTGTAATCCTTGGCTTGTACCAAGAGTGAGGATGAATGAGGGGACACTGGCTAAAATACACCGTGCCTGGGAAGCAAACCTGGGGTGAGCTGCAGTGTCAGAGCCAGATAACCTGACACAGGCACATCTCTCCCTCTTGGTGGCAAAGGCAGGGGATGGTGCTGCCTTGGGAACAGTTTCCCAAGGAACCCCAGCGCCTGCTGGGGTACAGCCCCGGGAGCACCTCTGGAATTCAGCTAGAGCTGCTCCATCCTGGATCCTCCACAACAGCTCCTCTCCCTCTGGGACTGCTTGCCAGTCACCCCTTGGGACTGACTGGACTTGAGGCACCTGGGTTGAGTACCTGGGGTTTGGATTTGGGGCTGTCTTCAGCTTGTTTGAGGGAATCTCGGTTTAATTAAGGTATAGTGCTTTGAATAAAAATGATTGACTGCATGACAAACCTTGTTTATGACTTCTACAATAGCTTTAGTGAGATGGATAAAGTACCTTAATGCTGATCATGCTGCTCAGCCTCTCTCCACTTGAGATGGGAGCTTGGGAGCACATTGCATCACCCAGCTGTGGGGATTTATTGTTCTCTTAAAAGGCTGTGAAAGTCCAAGTGCAGTGTCACAGCTCGGCAGCAAAGGTCGTGTTTTCCTTCTCAAGAGGAGGCAGGGGGTCCAGCTGGAGCGCATGTGGCTCTAGGGTGTGTGGTGACGTGCACAAAAGTAGATAAAAATAAAATAGTTACTCTTACATTTACATTTTAAGGGCCTCTGAGGATTATAAATCTATACACTGCAAACAAAACTTTCCCTGGATCAAGATCAGCACATTTTCTATCTAAAAGTGATCACTTTTTTAAACTAAATTTGTATGACTTCTTAGTGGGTTTTAGCTTCTGCATTTTTTTCTTAGTTTGTGGCATGAGGATCAAATTGATTTTAATTTTGATAATCTTTTTCCATTTTGAATTGTAAATTGCTTGTGTTGAGTTGGGAACGAATGACTGGATAGGAAATCTTTCTGCATATGAAAAACAGACTATGGAAGCATTTCAGAGTAAACCATTGGAAAACACCCATTGGTCTGGAATAGTTTTGATACAGACATTTAATTTAGGATCATTTTAGAACAGAGTAAAAGTACTGGTACTCTGAAGAAGAATTCTGGGGAGATTCCTCCCTGTGCAGGGGGCAGGTGAACAGCTACAATGGACATCAGCTGCTTCCCCAGAGTGATTTGGCATCTGTGCTGTTCTCTAGTCAAGAACTGCTAAAACAAGATTTCAGGAAATGTGTTGTGGAGAGAGGAGTGGTTGTCATTAAACGTGGGCTTCTAATTTTGCTGCAGATTATGGCCTCATAATGATGTCTAATCTTCAAGCCTTAGTGTTCCATAAAACCTTCACAGGTGAGTGTCCCTCTTTGGACCATGGAGATGTTACCTAACCCCAAAATGTGGCTTCACAGTATTGGAATAAAACTCAGCTCTGGCATTAAGTGCATCCCTGTATCCAGAATAATTTTCCTTCCCAGAGGTTGGGACCCAATCCAGTGCGGTGGCAGAGATGGCTGGAGAGCCAGACTTGATGGCAGAGCTCCACTGATAAAAGCAGAAGCTGCAAAGGAGCAAAGCTTGACTCTGCTTGTTGCACAGAAGGAAAGATTCACTTCCCTGGGTGTGTTCTGGCACGGGCACAGCTCTCTGGTTTAGTGGTTTAATGTCACCACTCACCCTCCTCTGAAGCCTAGGAAGAATTACAGCCTCGTAATTCAGGCCTCTCTTATTTATGCAGTTTCAAATACAGAAAGAACCTTGTTCAAGAACTGCCATTAAAATACCCCACCCTTTTTTGTTTCAATGATGAGATGTTTATGACAGTCTGGACTATCTACTTTCCAAAGTGCTCAGGGTTCAAATGAAATATCACCCTCCCATAAATCTCACACACCTCCATGGGTGCTGTAAAATCAGCTGCCCTGACAGTATCACATGGTAATTTCAACAAGCAGGTAGAGAATTTTCAGCACCAAAATTTAGGAATGTGGGTGAATACAGATCAGAGGAGATGTGGGTGTGTGCTGAGGGATGGTGGCTTGCAGATGGCTGATGCACAATATAGGGCAGCGTGCGTGTGCACTCGGTGTGCTCTGCACGGGACATATGCTCTGGGGCTTCACGGATGAATTTGTAGTCTCCAGCAATTTGCAGCTCCCACCACGGTTTCAAATACCTACATCATTTTCAGGCTGATGATTTTTCCCAGTCATTTATCCCAAAAGCACTTCATCCTGCTTAATCTGGGTCATAATTGACATGGGACTTGTGCCGAAGCAGACACGGCCGTGTTTGAGTGGGCTGTAAATGGCAGAGATTTAGTTACGTGCAGTAAAACACAGCAGAGGTTGAAATTAAGTATAAATGTTAAAATAACAGATGAATGCAGGGTCACAGGCACGACTTGGACCCAGAAAAGACTCTTGAACACTTGTCATGCTCCTGCTGTCAGCTCGCAGCTGCCTTTGGCTCTAACAAAGGCATAAAGTTGGAAATTTCGGGTAAGGAAGCTGTTGGAATTGAATGGTATTTATTGCAGATCAACAGGATATCTTTGCAAGTATGAAAGACATATGGAAAAGTCCACTGTTACTGTTGTACTTTGTTGGGTCTCCAGATGTTTTCCCTCCTGCCCCACTCTGGAGGCTGAACTGGGAAGTGGTTTTTCATTGTTTCTAGCTGGTGGTGCCAACATCTGCCTTGAAGTTTCCCTGGGGAATGATATTAGCACTGCTGAGAGTTTCTGATTCATCACTTGTGTCTCATTTGCTTTTTTTTTTTTTTTTTTAATACAAGACAATGTAAGAGCATGCAGTTTTAGCCCTGCTCAGTTATTTTGGGGAGTGAGAAGAAATCAAGGGAAACACTTGGGTGGCTGCTGAACTATCACAGCAGCACTTAGGAGCTGCCTTATCTTTAAAGGGCTACAAATGAGGCATTAAAACATTGATCTGAGCTAATGCTTTTCATTGAAAGAAATAGTATTTGTGAGTTCAAACATACTTGAAGATCTCAAAATACTTAAAATAGCTCTCTTTTCTTAATATATATTTAATCCATCATTAGTTCACAGTTCTTTGCTGCGAGTGAGGGGAAGGGAACCAAATGAATATCTTCATTTGGAAGTGCTCTATGCTGGTCACATATGCTCATAATGGTATTGTAGAGACTTAATTCCATAGTTTAGAACCTAACTTGTTGATCCAGCATGATAGGTGTGTAAATTAGCAAAGCTGGCCAAAGTGTTGACTGCAAATAAAGGTGCTTTTACTAGAAATGCAAACCAAAATAGCATTTTTTCCCCAAAGCTTCTGTACTTCTTATCAATAAACGGCTGTACAGTATCAGATTATATTTATCTTAATATACTGATAAAATTTATGATATTAATGTGTTTTGGTTTTTTTTTTAGTGCTTAAATCTGACCTTTTAAGTAGGAGTGAGCTTTGGAGAAAGTTTGGGCCAGAATTCTCAAATGTAGACTAAGACTAGATTGTGACCTGTGATTTCTTTATATCAGACTTTTGTGGTTTTTGGTTCATTCTCTGACACCAGCTGGAAGAATCTGTGGCCAGAGCCCTTAGGTGGTAATAGTGTTAATCTTAGCAATGTCTGTCCAAGTTTAGAGAGGGGTTTTTTTTGACAAATCTGTTGGGTCCAAGAAACTGAAAATTGTGTAATATCTCACCGTTTTGCCTGTTTCTTTGTGCTTTGGCTGTTGTTTGTTTGGTTGCTGTTATTTACAGCTCACTGCTGCATTTTTTTGAGATCCTAGCAAGAAATTCCACAGGCAGCTGCAAAATCTATGTTGAATCAATTTTAGGAAGACTGATTCCCTAACTAACATATTTCTTCTACCAGCTCAGGCACGGTAAAACTGTTCTGCAATACTCAGGGAAGGGGGGGAAAGTTTTCCTGACAAAGATGTCTTTTTTGTGGGTTCATGTGGTGCCAGAGTCACGTGGTTCAGGTATTTTAGGTACACTGGTGTCATGGTTTAACCTCAGCTAGCAACAAAGCACTGTGCAGGCACTCACTCCCCTTCCCAGCAGGATGAGGGGAGGAAAATTGGAAGGGTAAAAGTGAGAGAACTTGAGGGTTGAGATAAAAATAGTTTAAATACTACTGCTACTACTGCTACTACTGCTACTACTGCTACTACTGCTACTACTGCTACTACTACTACTACTATTGTAATGGAAATAAAATAGCAGGGAAAAGAGAGAACTAAAACCCAAACATTTTTATTAAGAAACATCTTTTTTACCATATTTTAAGCTTCTCAGGGCGAGCCTGCAAGAGCAGCCTTTGCCACTCATGCTGTTTCTGTGTATGCTTATGTGCAGAAAGAATAGAACCAGGAATTTTAAAGCATTGGTATTCTACAGACAAACAATACAATTTGGTCTTTGGTTTTCCACCTTTCAAATGTTAATAGTGTAAATATTGCTTAGATGAGTCATTGTGTAAGGAAATAGTAGAACATTTCTGTTCGAGTTTTGTCTGCAAAGCGTCGAATTCTCCTGTGTGTTGGGATTAAAACAACTCGTGCAGATCACAAGTTTTCAGGTCCACAAGCTGTGATTCAGATTTATCTCTTACTTCTGTAAACCTAATTTGTGTGCTGGAGATTTTTGTACGGCAGCAGTTGCACTGCGAATTCCTTTGGGGTGGCGAGGCCAAAAGGTTTTATCAAACGAGCGTTCCCCCCTAATTCCGTGGAAATGTTTGGAGTTAGATGTGATTTGCCACTTGCTTGTGTTCCTTCTCCTGTTTCCCTTTGCACTGCTGTGAGTGTCCTCACGTCTGTGTTGTGTTTGCAGGTCAGGATCGCAGCGAAGCCACTTTGATAAAGAGGTTCAAAGGTGACGGTGTCCGGTACAAGGCCAAGCTGATTGGGATAGATGAGGTGTCTGCTGCCCGAGGGGACAAGTTATGCCAGGACTCCATGATGAAGCTCAAGGTGCAGTGAAACTTTGCAATATTACAGTCAAACGGAGCAAATTTCAGCTTGAACTTGCACTCATTCTCCTTTCGTGACACTGAGGCTTAGTCTGGTTAATTATGTATTGAAATCAGTCAATTTTGCATGAACTCCTGCCTGGTATTGCTTATCCTGGTTTAATTTTAATACATTATCTCTGAGTTCTGTAGTTACTCTGTGATTGACACCACTGCAATTTGTCCACAAATTACAAACAACACACTGCAAATTGAATAATTTTATTATGCAAAAGGGGAAGTAAACGACTGTGGAGGAAAATGGGATATCAGAGCATTTTCTATGACATTTCTAATCAACTACAGCACTGCCTCTGGCTGTTACCTCCTGTGAGTGACGGGTGTAGGCAGCCAGATTCAGAGGGAACTGGTGTCCTCACTGGGAGGAGAATGTCTTGCACCAGAAATGGCAGGGCTGATGTGTCGCAAAATCAGGCAGTGCACTGAGAGGATGTGGCAGAGAACATAAAGGAGTCCCTGGAGTTTTGGGGATGAAATTAAGCTGTGCCAAAGGCAGATTTGGGTGTAAGGTTGGAGTGTAGGGAGAGTCTGAAGTACCAGTGGTGTCGAGGGTGGGTTCTCTGGGCATGACAGACATCCCTCTATGGCCCAGTCTCTCTCAGAGCGTGAGAGTTCCTGTGGGAATCTTTCTGTCCCTCACCCTGGGACATGTGGAAGAGCTTGAGTCACGGGGAAGGAGGGAGAGGTTGTGTTTTCCTGAAGTGCACTGCTAGCTGTTCACTTCCCATCTCCCTTCTGCATTGCAGGGTTAGAAACCAGGTCTAGCAGGAAACCCTCTGCTGCTTTTTCCATTTTATTCCCCTCCCCCCCCCCCAGCCCTCTCCCCAGCCTAGAGGGCTGATGGATTTTCCATTGCTGTTTTTTTCAGGAGGAGAAATCACTAAATTATGTCTGGTGCACTGCCAACATGCAGGGTCCCAGTCCACCCAGGAGGGATGAGCTGCTCAGTAGGGAAACAGCACAGGGTGACACTCAGCTTGTGGTTCAGCAACCTGAAAGCAAGATCTGGGAGTTAATTTACAAATCAGTTTTATGGCAGGCAAAAATTAATCCACTCCAAAAGTTGCTCTGTTGGTGTGTCTCATCTGCCACAATATTCCTGCCTGATGTAAATGTGTGCTGGGTGTTTCTCATCATTTCATCGTTCCTGGCACGAGGGGGAGAGTTGTCACTGTTCTGCTGCACAAACCTTTTTGTCTCTCTCCTCCATGAATTAATAGTTCCACATCTCCCAGGTGCCTAATACCTTTTTGCAGGTGGCAAGATTGATCTAAACAGTACTGGGAAATGACTGAAACTGTTAAAGAAAGGGAGTGTTGGAAATTAATTCTTGAGAGCAGAGCATTACTTTATGGGCTCTGGAAACCCAGTGTCCCATAACATGAATTTTGAGGCCACCCTTAAAGTTTCAGGGTGGCTTTTGACATCAGATCCTTGTAATGGCAGCAGTGAGGGTCTTTAAACCTAAGTTAGTTGTTCTTGCAACGTTGGAATTGCAGAGAACCAGATGAAATCTAAATATTTTCATTTCATTTAGGAGTACAACTGATTATATTTGATTTCAGTTCAGTATTACTGATCAGGGCAGGCTCCTGAGAAGGAACAGAAGCTACTGTTCTAATTCTGCTGTGGGAGAATAATGCATGAGGTGGTATCAGCAAGTTCTCTTACAGAGTAAAGGTATGAGATCCTGAAAAAAAAAAAAATAACCCTCAATACCAGTTTTTCACAGCACAGTGGTATTTTGATTTTTGGAAGAATATTTTTCTTCTATAAGAACCTCAATTTGCTTATACTAGATGAGTGTGAAGTAAGCTAAATTCATTGGCATTTTCTCTCTGCTGCTTGTTGGGTTTTTTCTTATTTAAAAATAAATAGAACAGCTTGTATCTGGGAAAAGTGTGCTAGAAATGACCTTGAGCTTCCATGAAAACAAATTTCATGGAGGATTAGCTAGTGCAGGGGTTGGAAGTGGGAGCACATTTGAAATGCTCTCTGGGTAGCATAAAGAGATGTGGTACCTTGAAAAATGGGAGGAAGACAGAAGTAAGGAGGGGGCTGTTCCTGGAAAACCTTTAAGTTTTCCTAGAAAAGTGGTGAATTGTCCACAAGCAATTCTGTGACACCTGGGGGAGTCATGAAACCAATGAAACTGCTCTTTGTCTCCACAGGGAATTGTTGCTGCGGCTCGATCAAAAGGAGAGCATAAACAAAAAGTCTTCTTAACAGTTTCCTTTGGGGGAATCAAAATCTTTGATGAAAAGACAGGGGTAAGTAAAGTTGATGGTGTGCTGGGCCAGAATTGAATCTTTCCCTGGTTCCTTTAGAAGCATTTCCTGGCTGGGCAGTGGAATCTCACTGGTGCAAACACACAATGAAGCATCTCAGAAATTTGACAAAGGGTGATCATCCCTTACATCACTTGTAGAGTGTAGCTTGTGTATTGTCAGTGGTACAAAAATAATGTTTTTTATGAAATGAGAGGTAAAAGATACTGGAAAATTTGAGGTTATCTGTGTGAAGCAGCAATTTCCCCAGCAGCATCTGGTGTAGGAAGTTGCAGACTTTGATGCCTTCACATGGTTTCTGCCACAGCAATGCCATGTTTGATTTTTTAAATTGCTCTAAAAGAAGAAACCTAAGCAAAACATTACACTACTTAGATATAAAGCAACAACACACAAACTGTTTTAATCATAATTAAGAAGATTTTTACAGCAGTTTGAGCTCTGCCTTGAATTTTAAAAAGCTCTTGATTTAATCTTTTGGAAGATTAACTATTTAACACGGTGCCAGAAATAAAACCCTACTGATGATAGATGAAATTATCTTTGCCAGTTAATTTATATTATTAGAAAATCAATGTCATTGAGCTCACTGATACATAATATGAGTAGTTAGTAATAAAAAGCTCATTTGGGATGTGTTGTGTAAAGGATCCATGCAAAAGCCGTGTTTCAGAGGGCATTGCTGGGGTTACAGAAAATAGGAAATGTCAGAATTAGGGCTGTCAGTGCCAATTGCACCCCAGCCACAGTTGCTCTCCTGAGATTAAAGCCTTTTATTGGGGAAATAAAAAAGAGGAAAGACAAAGTCTATTCCTTTTGCACTTGTCTCTGAATGTTTCTCAAACACTGGAATTTTTTGCCTAGAATCAAGAGGGAAAAGGGGACGTGTTTTAAAAACAAAGGTGTGCTTTATTCCAGCTGCCTCTCCTGCAGCATCCTTCACACTCTCCTGTCTGCAGAAAGTGAGGTGGGGACATGGGAACAGTCCCCCTCATTTCATAGCTCTGACATCCCATACTCTAAATCTGACATAACTATATCATCCTTATAGTAAACCTGTCACTCACCCACTGAGGCTTAGAATGAAACCCTTAAATCCACCTTGCAGATGTCTGCCCCTGAGCTGCCCGAGTGATGGACAGGACTGTTGAGTTGTCCTTCTTGCAGCAGGGCTGTGGCAGAGGGACGTGGGGAGCTTTTCCACATCACTTTTTACATGTTGTTGTCAAAACAGGAGAGTCGTGCTTCCCATGCCAAGGGTTTGGAGCAGAGGTGCATGAAATCCTCTGCCAGGACTTCACAGCCACCATGCCTTGGGCTTTTTTCCCAGCTTGGGTCTCTCCTTGTCCCAGAGTTTCACACCCTTGTGCTGTTCATTCTTAGTCTTTCTCATCCAGCCTGTCTCTGCTTTGCCAGCCTGCAGTTGTCATCTCATTCCCATTCCTGCTGGAAAATCCCAAAAGCTGGCAAAACTGGGGATTGTGCTGCTGCTCAGCCCAGCTTTTTGGATGGGAAGAAACTGTAAAGGGCTGGAAAAAGATTGTATTTCACTCACACTGATCTTTTAATTTCCATGTTAAACTTCAGAGTTTATGAAGTTTGAATTCTGGTGTTTACTTCAGCAGGAACAAAAGCAGCCCTTAATAGGAAAGAGCCTGGATAATCTTGAATTTGCTTTCTCCACCTTTAACACCCCTTTCTGTCCTCCACAATGCTTTTTCCCTTAGCTGTATTTCCACGATTTTGGAATTCCCAAAAGGGTGTTTTGGAAAGATCATTTACCTCTCTAGAGTGTCCCTTCTTGACTTTTACCATTGTCTATTGCTGTCACGTCTGCCCCTGTGCCAGTCTGATGTGATAGAAAAGAATAAAAATATTCAGAAAAAAAAAAGAAAAAGTGGGCTTCTTCATGTTGAGTATCTTGTAGACTGCCATTGGATTTTAATTTATCACAATAAAAAATCAATTTGTAGCTCAAAACCAGCAATTTTTTTAAAAATTGGCAGTGTCATAGCTGACTTCATACAGATGATTTAGGGGAATTGCTCCATAATTCGTTACAGATGAGGGGCTCTGGTTGGGTTACTACTGAAAAAGATAAGCAGGTTTTTTTTCTTCCTCTACTTTATAGCTCTCCTTAATATGTTCCAGACATAATATTCATCAAAAAGTATTGATTTTAATAATGGTATTATTCCAGCCATCAGGAATTCTGCCCTTTGAGTAAATTTATCCATGAAGGAGATTGAGTTGAAGGTTGGAATATCATTTGGAAAGAAAATATCTCACCAAGAAAAATACAAGAAGGATTTTGCTGCGAGTTTGCACTGTAGATGAAGTACAGTATGGTTCATCTACAGCACTGCAATAGAAAAAATAACAATCCTTTCTTACATTCCATCATTCCATGCCAGGGATTACACTAAAGAGGTCCCTTCATACCACTTTCCAAGTACTTGTCAATGTATTTAGAACATGATAGCAAAAAATTGTATTTAATATGACTAACAGGATGTTCTCCTGTTGTGTGTATGCCAAAAATCATCATTACACATGGGGTTTGACCCTATTAATCTTATAAATGTACCTTTTTTTTCAGCTGTCAGATGTTTTCCATCCATCCCATTTTCTTTCTCCAGGTTATGTTTGCTAAATATATACCTTACCTGAAGGATATACATTTTCTTTTAGTTTTTACTGTAAAATAACCCTCCCATAATTATTGCTGAAACCAGACTTTCTCTATCCAATCCCACTTGAGAGATTTCCTTGCTGCATATTATAGGAAAATATTTTTTTACCGTTTATTCTGGCATATCCATCTTGGTTAGACCTCAATGCTGCAATATATTCTTATTTTATTTTGTGGGAGCTCTTTTATATTTTCAAAAGCATGACCTTCAGAAGGCAAAAAAAAAAATACAAATAATTGCATTTTGTCATTTAATATTCTCCCTTTCGGGGTGGAACGTGGTGATTGGTGATTTGCTAAGAAAGCAACAAAAGCCATAATTGTTCCTATGGAAGGAAATGCAGATTTTGTGGAGGCCTATCGTTGTTGTTTAGCTGTTCCTGAGTGTTGTTTTGTTAATCACACACATCAGGCCATCTCCCTGTGATAGCTCAGTGATGCTTCATTAGACCTGCGTGACTAATCTGGGCTCTGTAAAGAGCCTGTAATTGTCTCATTGTTTATTTATGTGGCCATAAATCCCTGTTTACTTGCAGGTTCCTATCCAAAAATGTATTTGAAACTAATAATTAAATCCTCTCAAATGCTTTGAAAAGATTTCCTTCCACCTTCCATTCTCTTAAACTCTCGTCGTCTCTAATTGCCAAGTGTTCAATGGCAAACCCCTACACTGTGAAAAAGAAATGAGATAAAAAAGGAAATTTACTATTTGGCTCTAAGCAATGAATTATTTCTGTTAAAGTAAAATTTTGTATCAGCTCCTGGATGTGAAAATTGCCAGAATATGCTGTAAAATACAGCTCTCTGTGAGGTATTGTATAGCTAAATTACTTATCTACATTCCTCCACTGGCCAAAAAGCAGGGTAAATCAGTGTCAGTATCTTGCTTATTTATGGGAAATACCCTAAACAGATGGACTGTAACCCAGCTGATGAAGATGACAGTCATCTCACCAATTTTTTCCTGTTTTGTAGCACCCTGAAAGTGAGTTTCATTTGCATTGTCTCTTCTCTTTCAGAGATGTTGATCCCTATCCTTATTGAAATAAAGCTCTGGGGCCCAGTCTGTGGGATTGTAACATTCCTAGGAATACTCTAGTGGGGTTTTGGTATTTATTGCAGAGAAGTATTGCATTGTGTTACTCATATTTCATGAATTTGATCTGTAGCCATTTTCTTCAGGCTGGCAGTGTGAAACCCAGGAAGGAAAACGGTGTGTATAAATACATATATTTCATGTTGACTATCTGTTCTTGTTATTTATCAGTTCCTCCAACCTTCGTTATCTTTGCTGAGGATTTATTTTATTTTATTTTATTTTATTTTATTTTATTTTATTTTATTTTATTTTATTTTATTTTATTTTATTTT